>VXAU01005047.1:28876-107109 GCA_013399695.1 Formicarius rufipectus | reverse complement strand
TTGGTCCGCTCTGACATTTGTACCAACAAATTGGTTCAGGATGCGCTGGATTTGCTCGGTTGTCTCCATTGTTGGGATTGTCTGCAGGAATTCTGTCACGCCAACGGTGGCTTTTTCAAAGGTGAGGTAATAGTGACGTAAAACTAAAATTGCCAACTTGATGAAATTAAGGGGGAAATTAAGCTGTAGACGAGTTGTCATGACGACAAGGATGTTCTATTGATGAACTGTACTCCTCCCTGTCCAATCAGATAGTGGAGCTGAAGCTGGAGCATGAACAGGAGAAGACGCACCTATTCCAGCAGCACAACGCAGTGCAGGACTGCCTGGCCCGAGACCATCAGCGGGAGATGGAGAAGCTGGAGAAGCAGCTCCGCGCTGCCATGGCAGAGCACGAGAACAAGACTCAGGAAGGCAGGAGGCAGGACGGCCAGGTAACGATCAATACCCCTGCAAAGGCGGCCTCTTATTAGAAATTGCTGCTAATGAGTGTTTCCTGTTTGCCAGCTTTGTTGGAGGTGCTCGCTGGGGGAGCGGTTGCGAAACTGGCTCATAAACGTGATTTCGGTTTTCTGTTCTTTTTTCTTGATTTTTTTTCTTTTCCCGCTTTCCCCCCTCCCTTCCCAGTGCTGAATAGGGCTTTAACTGCAAAAACCACAGGTAGCCAGATTAAAAATCCCATGGTGCGCTATAACTCGGCCTATTTATAATCTTGTCTCATTTTCTTTCATGATGGATTTGTTTAAGCAAAAAAAGGTATCTGTTCGTTTTCCCCCCCAAGCCCTCACACTCACCCCTCCTTTTCTCCTTCCTGGGCAAATCCATATGAATTGTATCTGCCTCGTTCGTGTGGGTTGTTTTGTTTTAAATCTCTGCAGGTAACTCACAAATGGCTTTCTTTCCTTTTGTTCATGTCTTTTTGTTTCAGTTTTTGTATTCTAGATTTGCATTGTGTGCTTGGCTCCGTGTGTCGGATGGTTGATAAGATGCTGTGGGGTTGGGGTCGCTTGCCATCACGTTTGTTTTCCTCCACACACGCACCCCTCCCATCCTCCATCTCTGTGGTCACTGTTGGAAGCCATTTGGCAGAATAACCCCCAGCTGGGGTAGCATTTGACTCTTCAAACTTCTGGATGAAATGCACACTGTCAGCATGGAAAATGATCTTTATGAGTTTTCACTTCAAAAACCATCTTATTGCCTTTTTTCCAGCCTATTTTGTAAGGCTGGCATGGTATCTTTCCCTAAGAGCCTTTATTAAAAAGGCCTGCGATGTCAATATTGAAAAAAATCGAGGTGATTTTGTAGTTTAAATAGTTTTTAGAAAATAATCTTTACTAAGCAGCGTTAGAATTGCTTATCACGCCTGGATTATTTTATACCAAAAGTGGACATTTTGGTGAAGCATCTCTAACAACACCCGTTTCCCGCGCACCACCACCTTTGCGAGGAGATGTTCGACTCGCACATTGAGGCAATTTCACTCTCCTTTCCTGGAGACTCGTAGGCAGTGGCTTTTTCTGGCAACTAGAATGTAGCCAAGTGCCATTGAATTGAAGTGGAATATTTACTTTTCAAATCAACGTGGTTTTTTTTTTACTTTGTACGGCTCAGAGTGTTGAGATGTGGCTTAAGGAAGTCTATTAGCAAGCAAACAGCGTGTTGTGGGAGGAAGAGGGATGCATTGCAGAGCCAGGGCTTGTTTCTCCATTTCCACCATTATGGTTTTCCAGTGAAAACGGGATACATTTCAGTGGGAATGCTTGGGAAGAGGTTTATCAGGTGGCTTTGGAAGAAAATTAAACGCCACCGTTTGCTCTGCACTGTATTGTAAGAGCGAACAAAGACGTGGATGGTTTGAGGGGTTGGGTTTTATCTTTGCCTTTGCTATTTTGGCCCATGGTAGATTCCTCTCAGCTATGGAGTGCTTTGCCAGTGGCTTTTCAGAGTTGGAGCCTCCTCTCACCCGCCTTCCTGCCCTTGTGTTTGCGTTCAAAGGCAGGGCTGTAGTTCCCAGGGTCCAAAAAAACACAGTTGTAGAATGATTTGAGAATTCGTTTTAGAATTACTCTGTCTACCCGCCAGTGCTGATCACAGTTATTTTATTGCTCTGTAAAGACAAAGGTAAGGGGGCTCTCTTAAGCAAATCCAGAGAGCAGGAGGTGTCTGTAAGCACATCTCTGTTTTGTTTGCTCTTGGGGGTTGTTTCTGGCAGAGGTTGGAGCCCAAAGTTTGGTTGTGCTCTGTGTTTGCTGCGGGATCGATGATCCTTCTACAGGTGCCCTGTGGAAAGCTGGGAATTGTCGCAGCTCTTGGGAGGATCGGAACAGTCTGAAAAGCACAGTTTGGCCTTTTTGTAGGGCTTTTCTTTGTGGTTTGAATATCCCTGTACAGTCACTTGAGCATTGCTGCCCTGAGAATGGCATGTAAATCAGGGAGGGAAATGCAGTTGCTTTGACTGGGAGAACTGTTGTTTGTTTAAATTCTAGTGAGACTCCAGCGTTCAAGGGCGTGGGTTTTTCCATGTTGGAAATGAAACTGTTCTTTTTTCCTTTCCCCGCTCTTTGTGTTAGAACCCATCTCTCTTAACAGTGAGCTCAACAGACAATGCTGGCGTTTCTTATGAAATGATGGCACATCTTTTTAATTTATTTTTTTAAAATTTTTTTTAAATCTTTGCATGTGTTTCCTGAAATGCGTGTTTTGGGCATCTGATGTGACCAACGGGCAGTGTCCTGGTGGCAACACGGACAGTCCCTTACAAAGATGACCCGGGGCTTTCATGGTGATTTGACGATGGTGTCTTTTCTAAACCTGTTCAATTTGAACCCTCTTTGACAGCAGGAATTTTCAGGAGTGCTTCATAGCCCAGCGAAGGTGAGATGAAGTGGGAGAGGAGGCCATTTTGCTTTGCTTTGAATGAAAAGTGGATTTGCTGGGTTATTCAAAAAATTTAAATAATAATTAGCGTTAATCACATTGGAGTAGCTTGGTTTGAAGGACCTATCTGCTCAGGGTTGGGAGAATGATGTGAAAGCACTGCTATTAAAGGTATTCACTGGTTGTCTTTCTTAAATCCTTTTCCATATGAAAGAGGAGCGAATATGGATTTCTTAATATAAATGTTTAAAATATGTATTTCTCGCTATGTTCCTCCAGACAGCTACGGCTGAGTCCTGCAGAGCAATTTATTCTGTTACTGGAAGGATTAATTCAGGTTTTTTATTGCATATCCAAGGTCTCTACTTTCATGTAGGTCTTCAGCTACTGTGAAAGACAGATACAAAATGGTTAGATTTAATTCAAATAGGAATACATTTATTAATGCTTCAGTCACACTAGAGTATAAAAAAAATAAGATTTCAGTGTGTTGCCAGGGTTTTTTAATTAAATATAAAATAATATTTTTCTTTGAAATATATGTTTAATATATTTTCAGGAAATGAACTTGGTTTCAGTGAATCTCCTTTTGTGTTGCCGATGAATTTTTGGGTAACAATTGCATTCCTCTTTAGCTCTTGGATTTCTCCATTTCTTGGAGGCTTGCTCTGATATTTCACCTGAGGTTGTAATGCTTGAGGAGGAGTAAATGGACTTGTCAATAAAAGTCAAAGCAGTACAAAGGCTTTTATGCTATTCTGTGTTCTCGGAGGCTTTTAAATCCTCTACATTTTTTAGGAACAGCCATAACGTTGTTGCTCTTTAAACAGTAGCTAATCATACAAGATTAATTTTTAAGGGTAGTTTTAGATTTTTGTTTTCTTTGGGAATATTCTTCAGCTACACTTTGGTTGGTTGTGTGTGTCCCACCTCCCTAAATAATTCTGGTTTATACTTTAGTTAATAAATGATGACAGAGAGCTTCCTTTATATTTTAAAAAAACCAGCCTTGCTACTGAATTAGTGGTTTTCTGAGGCAAAGCTCCTCATTACAGAGAAGAATCCATCCAGTCTGCTTCTGAAATAAGGCAGTGAACTTAGGAAATGGCAATAACCCAAGCAGAGGGCTGTGGTGCCAGCTGTGCCCTCGTCTCTCCCCTTTGTCCCTCACGTGCCATTGTCTCCCCAGCATCCCACACGTGCCCTCCACCAGCTCCAAGGGTTCAGTGTCCAGCAGCTCTTCAGGGTTGGATCGTTTTCCTGCTGCTTCTCCAACCGTTGACCTTTGGGCGAGGAGAAGGAATCAAACACAGCCCTGGAGCTCCAACTGCAGCGCTTGGCACTGCAGGAGAGGGAAGGAGGTTTCCATGAGGGAGCTCAATTCCCTTCCCAGGTTCTGCTGTGACATCACTGGCAGGTCCACTCTGCTCATCCAGTTGTAGTTGGGTCAGGAGGAGCTCAGGCATGTTCTGCCCCTGTGTGGCACTGATGGCACGACATCCAATTCTGCCAGACAGCGTTTATGATCTCAGAAATGAGGCTGCCGTAAGAGGAGAGATCTTTGCTTTTTGGGGGTGTTTTAGAGCTCTTGGTAAACCATCATTTCTTGGGAAAGGAAAACCTTGAGCAGTTGTGAAGCCAAGTGAACACGCGCCTGGAGAATGGAGGTAGTGAGAAGAGTTAATAAGGAATTATCCCGTGCCCAAAGTAGTTGTTTTCTTTCCTCTCTTGCTTTTTGCACTTCCCACAATCCCCTTGGCCTTTGCCATCCCGGTTCACTTGACCTTTTCAGGAATCAGCAGCTCCTTTCCAGGTATGCCATGTGTAGCACATCCCATCACTTCTTCTCTGGCTTCTCTTTGAAAAAAACACTTCTTTGCACTTGGAATCGTCAGTCTCTGCAACTGGTGCTTCACACCTGGTTTTGTCTGCATTAATTCCGAGCTGTTTGAGCCTGTTGAGTTAACAATAAAGTAAAAACCCGGTAATGCTCACTCTCTTCATTCCAGCAATGATGATAGTTTCCTTTTGGGCAGGTTCTTGCTGTATGTTTATGGCTCTGTGTAGATAATTAATTTGTCAATAAAGTGGGGGCCCAGGGGGGATTTATCTTGCCCCATATATGCAGTCAGTGGGAAGGGTGGCTGTGCTCATCCATGTGCCTGCCGCACAGCTCTGTCAGCTACTGACAAGAGAAAATACAGACAAAAACCCCAAAAGAGATATTTTGTGCTTGTTTAATGGTAACCAAATACCCAACACATGCACAGTTTGTCAGGGCGCAAGCGTTGCTGTAGCAGAGACTTTTCAGCACTCTACTAACATGAAGGATTTGGGAAGCATTTGTTTCACAATGGGAGACTTTCTTCACCTTTGATCTGAAAGAACTTATTGTTACCTACAGATAAATCAGTGATTGACTCTTCTGCTTCATGTAGTTGCTGTGGTATCTCCAAACATCAGTTCCCACATGGGTATTCTCCAGTATCAGTGGGAAGGATTTGCTTGTTGGTGTCTGGAGGGTACAGAGAGACGTAGCCTGGGAAACATTCAGATGCTGACAGTGCTACTGAAGTCACTTCTGTTTACAATTTCCAGTAAATAAATTATATGACTAATTTTTTTTCTTTTGCTTCCTTTTCTTTGTAGAGGATGTCTTTGGCATGAGAAGAAATGCATTGCTTGCTGGGCAGACTTTCTCTGCAGCCAATCTAAATCATGGAGTTGCAATCTAAATATTTGTTTGTTATATTTTACTTGGAGAGCAGCTATTGGGCTGACAGCCTGCTGTAGACAGACAGCCGGTCCCTTTTAGCTTCCCCTAAACAAAAGCTTTTGGCTGTATTGCAGCATGTTTAATTTACCACCAGTCAGCCCAGGATAATGAACATGACTGTTGATGTAAAGCATTTTAAGTACCAAATATTTGTTGCAGTGCTTGTGTGGTTTCCCTCGGTTGTTACTCAGTCTGCTGACTCAGGGTTGCAGTGGATCCCATTGATGGGAATATCTGCTGAAATCAGGGATCTGGTGGTGGGTCCTACAGAGACATCCCACAATGGCCTTTCACTGAGTCCTGTGGCAGAATCGAGAGTTCAGTGAAATGGTCAAATGCAACAGTTTCTTGTGGAAATACTCAAAAACTGCTGATCAAGAGAGCTGGTTCCTGCTGTACCTGAGTAAATGCAGTGTGGGAAGAACTTGGGGCTGCAGCACAGACATGATCTGGGAGGTCAGAGGGTAAATGAGCCTTTGCTCTGAAGTGGAGCACACACAGTGCAGGCTCAGGGCTCCCTCCATCACCCTGAGGCTCTGGGTCTGCCCCTGCTCAGGTGAAATCACTTCCTTTGTTGTCCCGTGGCACGTTCTCAGCTCTGTTCCCTCTGCTGAGCTGCTGCCCTGGATGAGATGCCTTTCAAACCCGTGGATCCAGCTGTGAACATCTGCCCCTTCCTCACTTGGTGCAGCCCTGGGTGTCCCCCTGCCACAGGGGCTGATCCCCCCTGATCCCCTCCTGGGCTCTCCCTTTTTCCTGAGCACTGATGTTAGTGAGGAATTCAGTGCAGGGGGGTGACTTCACTCTCTGCTTTTATACTTCAGGCTGTCCAGCACTTGAAAGACATTTTTGGAAGTCATACATAACAGTGCATAAATTGTCACTTGCTGATTAAAAATGTTGAGTTAACTTAGGAGACAATGGATATTTTGTGCTGTCTACGGTGTATGTAAAAGAGACAGCAGTTGCCATAGCAACTAGCTCATCACGTTATGTGAACTCTGAAGCTGAGATGGAGTTCTTTTCAGCAAAATGGACTTTCTGTTTCTATAATATGAAATTCAGTATATCTGATAGCTATTATTGCATTGCTGTCAGTGGTTTTATGTTCTCTTTTGGTTTATTTTAAAATATTGGCAGCTGAAAAGCTGGAATATGTAAGTTCACCTGTCTAGGGGCAGGGTGTAGATCATATGGCAATAATTTTATTTTATACCAACACTCCTTGCTTAGGAAACAGTGATTATTTCCTGCACGGGTGGTAATAAATACGGAATAATTTTTCTGAATAAAAATGAGACCAGGGTAAAAATGAGGCAGGGTAAAGGGTCTTTATGGCAGGTTTTAACACATCCACAAGGCGTGGCTTTGCACGCAGGGTTTGTGTGCAGTGGCTGCAGTGAGTGATTAGCACTGAGAGACAATAAGCTGCACATGGTGGGGAATTACTTTTAAAATTATAGTTATATGAAGGAATACTGAAGTCATAAGTGTATTAGTAGATGCAGAACAGGTGTTACCAACTGCAGCATTTGAGGTGAGGTGGCATAATTTCTAAACAGAGAGGCAAAAATCCTGTGTTAGTCTGCAGGAATCACCCATTTACAATGTCATCTCCTGGGTTTGGAGCAGAAGGGGCAGGTGCTTTCTGTGTGAGGATCAGTGTGTGGCCAAGCCAAGCTCTGAACTTGCTTAGTGATCTTCCTTCCACGTCTGTCTGAATCTTCTCTTTTGAATGAAGTTTCTGTGAAATTAAATGGTTCCAAATATTACAACTGAACTTACTCAGTATCTGCTGTGCAGAGAGGGGGGTTGCCTGCTCACAACATTATTAATGGTTTACAGTTCTTTTGAAAATTGCTTTCCAGTGTTACCTTATCATTTGCTTGACAGCTGTTGAATAGAAGGAGGTTGACTTCTCCCAGTCCACAGAGCAAATGCAGCAATTTGGGACCCAGCAGTGGTGTCTGCTTCAAACATCCCCCAGCATGGCTGAAGGGACAGCCTCTGGTGGGAGACCAGCATTCATCCTCAAGCTTTTTCCCAGCATCGTAGGATAATTTGGGCTGGAAGGACCTCTGGAGGTCATCGTGCCCAACCTCCTGCTCAAAGCAGGTCTGACTTCAAAGCTCCATCACGTCGCTCAGGGCCAAGTCCAGCTGAGTTCTGAAAAATCTGCCGTGGTGGAGGTTTCACAACCTTGTTGAGCCATATACTCCAGTGCTTTGCTAATCCAGTGTGAAATTCCTTTTCCTTTATATCCAGTTGGATATCTCTTGCTACAGTTTGGATCTGTAGCTTCTTGTCCTTCCTTCAGGATGAGTCTGGCTCTCTCTCCTCTGCAATTCCTTATGCTCAGCTGAAGACAGCAAATTGATTTCCCTTTAGTCTTGTGTTCTCCAGGCTGAATAAACCTGGTCTGCTGAACTTCCTGCAGATCCTAGTGGTCCATTCCTCCAGCTTGCAGAGTTTGGAGTCCCTGAGAAGGGCAGCCCTGCTCTCCAACACACACTGATCACCTTCCTCCACAGAGCTGCCACCCACAGTGTGGCACAGAGTCTTTGGGGCAGATATCTAAGCTGTATCAGCCCCACTTAACTTTGAGAAATGCCATTTGTAGTTGGCTGACTCTTGGGTCTTCCTCTTCAAACCCTGTGGTTCATTGAGTTCTCCACTCAGTTGTAGGACTCCCCTCTGATCTGTGTGTCCTCAGTCTGACTGTACAGATGGAATAAGGTCTGCATCAAAAATCTTGCTAAAACCAAGATAAAGGGGGTTTGCAGTTCTCCCTTTTCACTGCAGAAGACAATCAGTTTATTCAAGCCTGATTTACCCTTGGTATATCCAAGTTGACTAATCCCAGTGACTCCTTCATTCCTCCCGCTGCTGGAAATTAATTTAATGGAGTTTTTCTCCATTGTTTTTCCCAAGGTTTCACAACCTAACCTGCAAGGAAGGAGGTTAGGATGTCCTGCCTGTGATTCCCTACTAAGGTACTCTCTATTGCAAATTAAGTAGTTAAATTTCTCAGAGTGTGCTTTTTCTCTCATCCCTTTTCTAAAGAAAGATTATCCAAAATCAATTTAGTCTCCCTTCCTTAGGTCAGCAGATGTTAATTCCATTCACTCACTGCCACCATAAATCAAGTTTTGAACAGTAGTCTGGCAGTTAAATGATTTATCTGATAGGAGAGATTCTGTGATCTGTTCAGCTCCTCCATTCGAAGGTATTTTAAATACCAAATGAAAGAATGAAACACTGCACGAGAAATGGTGACAATCTGTAGTTTGGAATGTTAACACCACTTGTTTTGGCAGCACTGCTGCTCGTAAAACAATAAGATCCATATGGATGCTAATTTTCCCAATTTTGAGTAATAAATACACCCTCTTTATGGTTTAAGTAATGATCTTACTCAATACCACTGCGGGGTCCAGTAGACGGTTTCGTGATGAGGTAATAAACAGCAATTTTGGAAAGCTGATTTATTTGTATTTTTCTTTTATGTGGTTTCTGATGAGGGAAGAAGAAATCCCAGAGCCAGTGCAAGCCTTGCCCTCTGCTGTAGCTGACATACTTTGGCTGAAGATATGTCAGCTGAGAAATATGAGACCATCTCTACAGCTCTGCACGCTCCCACATTAAAGTGTTGTAAGGAAACCTTCAAGTGGAAAAGCAGGAACAAATTGCAGCTGAGATGCTTGTGGTGGATCACAGTGCTCTGCCTGTTCCTCGGGGCCCTGCTTTGGTCAGGAAGAAAAATGGGAGACTTCTCTGGTGTTCCTGCATTTCCTAGGCAGGAGCTGTGATGGGGGGACACCCTCAGCCCCCCGAGGTGGGCTCCCTGTGGGTGTGAAGAAGATGCTGCTGGCACAGGCTGAGTGTCTGACCATCAAACCTCTCTGCAGCAGCTCCTCAAAGTCCCTTTTTCTGCCTCACAACCACGGAATTTGCTATCCCATCAGCTGGAGGAGCAGCCAAATGCCCTCCCCTCCTCCTGCCCCAGTGCCGTGCCCCGTGTGCTCCCGGTGCCCTGCAGGAAGCAGCAGCAGGTCCACCCCTTCCCAGCTGCTCCAGCTCCTTTGCCATGGAAGCACAGGCTCTTGGCACACCACACCTCACCCAGCCTGGGCTGGGCTTTGCCTGCTGCCAGCTTGGAGTGCTGGGTAAGACAGAGGTGCCAGCCCAAGAAGGGCACGGCTGTGTGCAGTGCCAGGAGCCGTGCTGGCCCCGGGTGGTGGAGCCCCATGGTCACTGCTGGGGTGCTCTGCTCAGCCCTGCTGCCACCACCCCCTCCAGGGAATCACCTCAGCAGAGCACATTGCCCCTCCTTGGCTCCTCAGGCAGGACCAGCTGCCCTGGCACAGCCCTGCAGAGCCCATTGCCCCATCCTGGCTCTTTAGCCCTTGTCCTTTCTGCTGCCGTGGGGAGCCTCTGTTTTCCCTCACCCCCAGATCAGAGCAGGGATTTCAGGTTCTGCATTTGGGGCAGTTCCAGGTGGAGGAAGCATCGTGTGTCCTCAGACCTCCCAGGACTGTACCTGCCTCCTCCTCAATTGTCTTTTTCCTCTTGAAAACCTTTTTCTAAAGAAACAAATGAGAAACAAACCCAGTTATTTCAAAGTACAGTGATTATTTTCAATATTAAGTCAGAGAAACTGTTCCTTGGCCCACTCACCTTTGAAGAAATGATTGGCATCTTACCTGAACAAGCCCTGTTTGTTCCTTTGAAGGAGTGGCACAGACTGTGACAGTGATTTAAGGTCTTCAGTGGTGATTTCAGGCAAAAAAATATTTTTCCCAGTATGACTTTAAAGCTGACTTTTTTCCCCCAATTACTCTACATGTTGGCAGCAAATTAGCTTTGAGGGAATATTGTGCACATCACAGTTCCCTACTGATGTACTGGGGAGTCATTTTTGGGTCTTTTAGCTCAGTCAGACCAATGACTGACGCTGCTCATGTCTTACCTTTCTGGGGATTTGAAAGACTTTCTTTTGACAGGGAAGGTGATGTGGAAAGAAAGAAGCCAAAGTACAAGAAATGATTGGCAAAGTGATGATATCATTGAATGTTCAAAGACTTGGCAAATTGAAGCTTATTAAGCTGACATTTTGTCTTCTATTCAGCACTAATTGGAATCATGCCTGGGTGCATGATGTGGAAGGTACTTAATACCTGCGTGTTTATCATGACAAAATGACAGAAATCCATGTCAAGGATGCTGTAGATTTCCGTTTCAGAGGGAAAACAATAAATTTCAAACTGCAATTACACATCTCAGAGTAATTTGCAGTCCTATGTCTGAAGGTCCTCCTGAAATCCTGCAAATGAGAAAGCTCTACTTTTGACCCCTAAAATGTTGGCCTGATCGTTAATATTCCATCCTGAGGTTTTATAGTTGTTCTTCAGAGTTCACAAAATCAGCACTGATGTACTTTAGGAAGAAAAAAAAAAGAAGGAAAAAAAAAAAAAAGACTAAACCCTCTGCCATAGTGTTTTCACTTGAAACAGATCTGAAAATCCCACCAAGAGTGAACTCGGTCTTCCACACGGGCGATACGATTCTTCTCGAGTTGCCTCTGACAGCTTGAATTCTTTTGTAGTTTGTGCTTTCTGCTGTATTGGCATCTGTAAAATGAATTTAGAAAAGAGAAATAGCGAAGAAAGTGGTTTTGGAAAGGCAGCTGCTGCAAACACAGAGTACCCTGGAAGGCTTGAAGAGAGCTGCGTGTCCTCCTGCTGTCGTTGGCATCCTCAGGGATTTGGGACTTCAAGGGCACGAGTGTCCTGTCTGGGGTAGCAACAGGACCACTGTGTTACTCTACATCTTCACCTTGCACCTTCTGAAGTCGGATTAAACCGGTACTTTGATATAAAATTAATATTTATTCAGCAGTTGATGTAAACAACAAGCTGTTAGATGAAACTGTTACCTGAGCTCCTGTTTCTAACGAAACACAGATTGATAAACGCAGAGTAATAGATGTTTTTTATAAACCCAAACGAAACAAAAACAAACCAAAGGCAACAGAAACTCCACCCCAAACACAACCCGAGGGAGTGTGGATGCTCACAGGAACGACTGGTCATTTTGTGAGTTCTCCAGCTGCCTGTGTGTTCCCGTGAGCCCCCTTGATCCTGCAGCTGATGGGATGTTGACAAGCAAAGTTTAGGGGCTGATGGCAATGACTTGGGTTGCTGGAATCCTCTGGGGGTTCTATGTTGTGTTAGTGAAAACATGGAAGGACAGGCAGTTCCTGCCCCTGTGAGCTCGTATCACCAATGCTGGAAGTGTGGGACAAGCAGGAGGGGGAAGGTTGGGGACCTGAGGTGAACAGTGGGGTTTATCAGTGGGTTGGAGCAGGAGAGCAGAGGGCACAGCAGCTGAGCTGCCCCCTCCAGTGGCTCTAATGGCATTGAAAAAATGCCCTTTTGTGGCATTAAGGGACATCTAAAGTGTGCTGGCCCCTTGCCATGTGTGCATTGCTGCTGCTGTCAGAGGTTCTGGTGGGAGTGGGAAAGGAGAAGAGCTTGGTTTAGGTGGGAGATGAGCACGTGAAGAACATTTTTGTCCGTTCCAAGTTTGGGAACCCCTACAGTGGTTCCTGTGCTTACAGAAATGCTCCTTGTCCACTCTCCCCAAGCTGTGGTTAATGGCAGCTCTCTGTGAGCCTCCTAAAGCTGGGCATTGCATGGATTTCCTCGCGGGAAAGGAAATTTAAAAGAATAGTTTCTTATTGTCCCTTTTCTCTGTTGGATGCTGTTGGGGGTGGAGAGGAAGGGAATGGGACAGGACCCAGGGTGTAAATGTACCATTGGAGAGAAAATACTCCTTTTTCTTGCTAAAATCAGCTGGGGATGAGTGAGAGTGTGTGTTTGTGTACGTGTGTATGAGGGTGTGTGTATGTATTGTTGCCCTCTAATGGATAGAGACTGAATGGCTCAGCTTTTTCTGCTTATGTGGGGTTTTGTAGCAAAGCACTTTTGTCAGGATGTCTGAAATGTCCCATTTTAGGAGAATCTTGTGATGTTTATTCAGATTTCTGGTGCATCTTTTGTGAGTAACGTTCCTTTAGTTTGTAAAATTAATTTGAAATCCTTCCAAAAGTCCCACAGCTTAGAGAAGTGCCTCTTCTTTGTTCTCTGAAGGTTTAAGTGCTGCATTTTATTTTGCTGTTTTTACCATAGTGCCAAAATAAGGACTGAGTATGATCAGAAAGTGCCACGTCTCTGTGCACTGGTGCCATCAGTGGCTTTTGGGATGTGCAGGGCTGGCTCCCTTCCTTTATCCCATCTGGAATGTGCCCCTGTCCCAACGCTCCTGCTGAAGCCCCCAGCAGCCAGGACCTGCCAGACTGCTGAGATGGGGCTGCCAGGGGTAGGGAGCTCTTCATTTCACATCCATCCCAGGTGCTCCTGGTGGCTGCCCCATCCCGGCCTGCCCAGCAGCTTCCTGGCTGCTCCCACAGTTTGTTTTCTAGGAAAAGTGGCCAAAGTGTGTAAGGTAACATGAGTGTGGACTGAGGGTTCCATTCTCCAGGTCCATGATAAAGTCCAGGAGGCTGGTGATGTGTGGTAGGTCAGCCTTTGTTTTGCCTTTTAAATAAAACTGTCTTGGAAGGCAACTTTGGAATAATCCAGGAAGAAAGGCTGCAGGTTGGTTGGGAGTGGGATTTGCAATTATTTGTGCTGAAAATAGTCCACTCCTGCATGTTCTTTATAGTGGAATCCTGACACAGTCATATTTTTTCCTAGCAGGACTCTGTTTTCGTTCAGTAAAATACATGTGGGAGAATTAGATTTCAGAATGACGTTCCTTCTCTGTGCAGCCTTTTCCTTTTCAAAATTTCCAGTGCTTGCCTTTGCAGCTGGAGAACTTCCCGGTGTTTTGGGCACACAGCAGAACACCCATGGCTCACAGCTCCCTCCGTGTCCCGCTGCAGGTCCACTGAGTGTCCAACTCAAGTGTCCAGCAGTTCCCTTCCTCCCCTCCAGGAGGTTCCTGGTGGGGGTGGGAGGCAGCAGGGTTCTCATGGAGGGATTCCTGATGGATGTGGCTTGCACCAAGCCAAATATTCACACTCAGGAAATCATGTAAATGTTCAGGGGAAACCAGAAACTCATTTCACCAGGTACATTTTTAGCTGAGTCCATCATATTTCTATTTCTGATCCAATTACAAGCTGACTCCGGGTAGGAAGAGCAGAAGGAGCAGCACATTAATCAAATTCCCTTGTAATGAGGGTGTTTGCATGTGAGTGACTGCTCTGAGGTGTGATACCAGGCAGGGCAGCAGTGCTGCCTTTCCTGTCCCTCCCCAGGGCAGGGGTGGCCCTGGGTTCAACTTGGCAGGCACGTGGTCACATCAGGCTCTTGCAGGGATGTGAGCCGAAGAAATCGTCCTGGGAGCAAAAGAAATTGTCCCTGGGTTTCAGGCTACTACAGTTTCCATTCATGATGAAAATAGAAAATATTTGCATGTGTTGACAGAGGGATAAAGGATGTTGAGGAGCGTCTTCTCAGCGCAGGATGGGGACTTTATCTGTGTTTATAAATAGTGTTGTGTTTCTCCTGAGCATGATGTTTCTTAACAATATGCCTTTTTTTTTTCCTTGGAAAAGCTGTTTCCCACTTACAATGCGTGGGCACAACAATTGTTTGTATTGTTCAGGATCAGCTGTGGGAGTTTTTCTGGATGTTGTTTTGATTTGATGACTTTGTAGGTGGGTGAGTTATGAAAGCTGTGATTGTTTAGGGCACAAGGAGGGCACAATGCGTTAGTGGGTCACGTGCTCCCCTAATGCATGCACATTGTGATGGCACTAGTAATAGCTCCATTAAAGAACAAAAGGTAGCAACACATAGTAGTTCTGGATCTGGCCAATCCCCTCAAATTACCATAAATATTTGAGCAATCTGAATACTTTTGGACTCTGTAGTAAAGCTTTCCTGTTTTTATCTGGCACTGAAGGAATGTGAAATAAAGCATTCATTTAACAGAATATAAAAATATGTGTGCTATGCAGTTATAATCATGTGTCATTAATCAGAAAATACTGCAGAAACTCTGACAAATTAAAAACACAAGGATGTGTCTGCAAGGGCTTTTGCAGTCATTAAAAAGCTGCTTCACCTCTCAGGCAAACTATTTAATGGCAACTCCTTGCTCAGTGTACTGACATCTTCAAAGGCTCTGACATCTGTCGGCCTTTGAACCACCATTAAAAAATATTATCCCATTTCCATTCTTTTATGCCCATTTTTTTAATTATAGCCCTTCTTTCAAGTTGGGAGCAGGGTTGGTTTAAATGCTGCTGTCCTTTCGTTTTCAGCCACCCAGCTGCGGTCGGAATAAATTGCTGCCGAATCAAAGGCGGGACTTTAAAGGGAAAAGGTTTGATGGACTCGGACTCCGAACCAGATGAGGGTTTATGATGAAAAGGGTTTAATCCCAGCACAGGCATCGCTTCTATCACTCGAACAGTACAAAGCCATGCACATATAGAGGTTCACCAGCAATGATCTATTTTTTTTTTTTTTTTAGCTTTTTTTTTTTTCCTTTAAACAGCACAGATCTCTTCAGGACTTGCAAATGTGGCATTAGCTAATATTCAGAGAGCTGATTTCCTTTCATCCAGCAGAAGCTTATGATTATAGTGCAGTTCTCGAATTGGAAATGAGAGCTGCAACACAGATTTCAAGCTCTGCTGTCTGATTTGTATTCAATATACATGTCACTGCGGGACGAGCCAGTCTGGGCCGAGCTGCTTCAATAGAGGCAAACACAGTTCGAGCAGCTGAAATTCGGGGGAGGGGGGCACGTGCCAATTAATTCTTACCTGCTCTACCTGAGTACTGTGGGGGTACTTAATGGATTACTATCATTTCTAACAAACAGCGTTTCTTTGGCATCTTTTGCATCAGAGGCTGTGAGAAAACACTCAGCATTAATCAGTAATGGCTCCTAATGTAGTCATTTATATGGAAGGCAATGTTTGTTTGCCTCTGCTTGAGTTTCAAGGAGGTTTAGCAAAGACAGCCCTGCTATTCCTTCATAGCCAAAGCCCTCGTTAATGTGGTAATTGGGTATGGGAGACCCAAAATCTCTTGTCTCACGAGCACATCAGAAACCATTTGTCAAAAGTACCACCTCAAGGTAGTCAAGAAATAATCTTTCTACTGGTTCCCTGATCTTTGTGTTAGTAGAAATGTGGTAGATAGTCGTGATTTCTTACTTGCACGTAGTAAGAGTGTGTCCTTCAAACCAGAGATGCTTCTCAGAGAGAAAAGCAGCAGATTTACAAAGCCTGCAAATTATGTCCTCTTAAAAGACTTTGCTGGAGCACAGAAAGGAGACAGCTCCGTTCGGTGCTCTGCTTCCACTCCACAGTTACTCCTTCCAACCCTTCCCAGCAGCTGCCACAGGATTCACTTTGGGAGTCATACATTGTTCCTGTCTCTTCAATCAACGTTGAGGTTATGTTTTGGGTTGTTCTTGTTTTTTTGGAAAGAAGTGGGTAGTAAATATAAACACGGTCCTGTATAAATGGATGTATTTAATGGGTTATTTTATTTTACTGGCATTTCTTAGAATCTGAATGTTTAATATGTATTTAGATTTTGCATTTAAACCCCATATAAATATTTATTCCAAGTTCAGTAGATTCAAAACAGTTGCATAAATAAATCTGGAGAAATTCCTGCCCCAGGATGCAGTGGCCTATTTATCATTCAAAAAACGAAGTGGCACCAGCTGAATTCAAGGACAAACTGGGAGGGATGAAAAGGAGAGAGATCAATGTGAAGGTGCCAGAGGAAGATACCGAGCCAGAAACCCTCTCCATTTCCAGGAGAGGAGTGTTAAGCACACAGTTTGCCTTCAGGTTGGGCGGATCACCCTGTGCTTGATCTCGTCCCTCTGAAGTGGCAGCTGTGGAGCAAGAGGCTTCCAAAAGGTCTCTCAGCTCAGAAGAGCTGCTTGGAGTAGTGGCACCGGGGGATGAAGGTGCAGAGAGGGACACTTGGAACAGCATCCCCTGTGTGTGTGTGACTTTGGGTGCCACCACCTGATGCCCTGGACTGCAGTCTAACACCTGGGCTAGGCTGAAACCTCCCTCTCTGGGACTGTCATCCTCATGGAGGTGGCACCTTTGGCTCCTGGATACCAGGACTGACATTGAAGACAGTCAGCTCTTTCAAGGAGGAGTTGCTTTGGAATGGAGAGCTGGAAGGAATATTTTCCTTTCGCATCCTGAAACATAAAAATTAAAGTTTTAGAGATTTTCATGAAGAAAACCAGGGAGGACTGAACACATTTAGTGTATTTTTCATCTGCCATCCCTTAGGGATAGGTAGTTATGGTTTGT
The DNA here is from genome assembly GCA_013399695.1 of Formicarius rufipectus. NCBI lineage: Eukaryota > Metazoa > Chordata > Aves > Passeriformes > Formicariidae > Formicarius > Formicarius rufipectus. Next base: position 90,085 of record VXAU01005047.1, on the reverse strand, counting down.
GTGATGCGGAAAACCTGGTATTACATGTAGATTTTCATTTTTTATTTTAGCCACTCTGTATTTTACCTGTGTGATTTTAGGGGGATCACTGCCCTAAACAGGTGTTTATGGCTGATTCTTTTCTATCTCCCTCATATTTAAATTCCACTGATGCAGTTGTGTAGATTCTTATGTGCCCATGTGAGTGTGTCCATTAAAATTCTTAGTAGAAAGGCAGAAGGAAATGAGTCTTTCCTGGTAGGTCTCCTAGCAGTCTTATTCCAAGCTTTTTGTTAGTACAAAGAAGAACACAAATGTAAGCATTGCTTTCATCAGATAAAAGCAGAGGAGAAAGGAGACTTGGATGTTTTAATTTTTGACTCACTAATCTATTTCAAAGCAAATAAGTAAATCGGGTAATAAGAAACTATTCTGGGTCTGTGTCCCAGGCAAGAGGGCCAAGTCTGGTCCAGGGCTTAGAACTGACAAATGGCAAAGGTATTTCCATTTATCTCAGTTTCAACGTGGTTAGTAATCCTTTCACTCACCAGGGCACTGCATTGTTTTTGTTACACTTGTAAGCTCGGGGTTCTTCTCTTTGGCTAAAACTCATTTTATTGGGAAGGCAGTGACAAGAACCAACCCATATGAAGTTCTGCTTTCTGGCTGCTGTTAACTAAATTGGAATCAAATGGACTTATGTAAATGAAGAAATCAAAATAAGCTCTGCTAATTTTCAGTTCTTTGTGGAGCTGTTCAAACGGATGTCTGATTTTCTTTCTTTCTCCCCACACCCCCCTCCTCTTTTTTTTAAGCTCAGTTTGTAGCTTAAGTGCCATTTACATTAACTGGGATTTAGGCAGCTAACTGGCTTCTGTGGAAGTCCAGATCTGTTTCAGTGCACTCCTTTTGGAAAGAAAATCATCAAAAATCGTGTTTTGCTTCATGTCACGTCACAGCAGATCTGAGAAATGTGCTGCTCTTTTCTCAGTTGTAGAAACAAGAGTGGGGCCAGTAATTTCAGTGGAGCTTTTCCTCCTGGAATTTTGGTACCTGGAGCTGACTTGTTTCTTTTCAGCCTTGGCAAACACATGGCAAGGTTAGTGAACAGCTTGGGGTTTAGGTTACCTGTGGCAATGTTGCCTGAGCATGATGATTTATAGGAATAACGTGGATACACTCTTTTTTCATTCGTTTTTTTGAAAATGGAATTAAGCTGAAGGTAACTATTGTTCTTCTTGAGTCAGCACTTTCACTGAGTTTCAGGAAAATGCTTAAGCTGTAGAACAAGAGTAGATAAGATAGAGCAAATACATCACTAAAAAGTACAATCTGGTCTTAAGGAGTGCTGGACTATCCTGAGGACCGTGTTAAGTGCAGGATTTGGGGTGAGATTCATGAATGTTAGAGGTATTTTGCAGAGCATGCACAGTGCTGGAACAGTCCAAGAATCTGAGCAAGGAGGTTTGACCTTTGAAAGCAGCTTAATGTTGTTGAAATGAATCGAATAAACCCGTAAGTTGGCAGCTCTGCACCTCACTTTTCAATCTCCAGTGGCTGTTTACAGGAGACGTGTCAGGGCTCCGTTTGCAAAGATGAGAAAAGCTGAGGTTGTGTGGGGACGGAGCTTTTAATAAGCCCCGGAATGTGGGGACTGGGATGTGACACAGCTCAACAGCACCCATTGCCCTGAGCTGCCACCTGCGCTGGGGAGCTTTTGACACGGGGTATTCAGCAGTTTGAGTGGAGAACTGGCACTGCTCCTGTGCTGGGCAGGTTGGGGAGTGACCCTTGGGTTGTGGGACTTCTCCTCCAGGACCTGACCTTGACCTCACCCCGTCTGGGTTGCAAACAGTGGACATTTCCTGAATGTATTAATTGCTTCACGCCATGCCTGCGGTGTGGCCACGTGGAGGATATATCTGGGATATAAATGGACACACAGGGTAGGGATGGCTCCCAGCTAAGAGGTTGTGCAATAGGATTTGTTCCCCCCCAAGAACAACAGGCACAGAATATACTGGATGGGAATATAATAAAGTGCATCTCTGAGTATTGAGGTTTTGCCTTTGCTGATGTCTCAGTGTTTCCAGGAAGTTCTGGGCCGCTGACCAGGACTGTGATGATGGGAGTGGTGGTGGCTTCCAGGATTTCCTCTGGAAGAGCTTGCACAGTCCTGTGCTCTTTGGAAGGATCTTGGGAGCTCTTGGGGGCTCAGACCAACCTGTTTGTCACTGAACTGTTGCTCGTTTTCACTTCATTTCACACCATTTCATTTATCTGCTCCCTAAAGTCCCACATTTATGGGCCTGTGTGTTTTTACCCAAAAGGCACTTGGAGCTGACAGTGTAATAGGTTGTGCTGTGAAGGCTAAATAGCTGTTTATTACTTATCCCTGTTAATTTGTGCTCTGCCTCTTCGTTGCCCCTGTGATAATGTGTGTGACATTCGCGGTAGTTTTCTTTGCAAATCAAATCTTATCTTGTAAAGGATTCATAATACTGACAAATTGCTGGGTTTGCCAGTCACAAGGAAAATTGGATGGTAAATTCTTAATATATTTTAATTGAAATTACTGTGGTATAGAAAATATTTTCAGTATAGTTGTTTAAAATGGTCATAAACGAGTTCATTGCAAAGCTTTGTTTACAAGATGGCTTTAAAAACTTGAGTTACTACTTTTCAGTGACTCTTGAATATAAAATTTTAAGCTTTATTTTAAAGGATCGGTTCAGTGAGTTGGACTGAGCAGGATGCTTTGTGGAAAAAAGATGGAGAGCCATTAGGACTGTGACTGATGAACTCTTTTATCTCTTAAGGGTAAAAATCATAGGGATAGTTCCCCCAAACCAGAAGGAGATCCCTTGTGAGAAGGATTGTTGTGACTTGCTGAAGCTGCAGCAGAAAAACTCCTTAATGCAAAGCAATTTGGTTTGAAACACAAATCAACAGCACACACAGTTGAAGTTCTTGCAGCTATACGTTTTTCTAAGCTCAGAGCTGCAAATATTTGTTTCTTTTTCAGAAATCTTTTATGTTAAATGCACTGCTTATTTTTGTGGTGGTGAAGCCACTTGTGTGATCTGGTTCCCAGCATTTCATAAAGCTTTGTTTACTCCTAGGAAAGCTGAGGGAGTGCAGATTCCCTCTTCCAAGAGATAATCCCTTCTGAGGTCTTTTGCAGTAAATATGTCACCAGTGGCTGTGGGACTGGGAGGGGACACTTCATCCACCTCTTCTGGGATCTTCTCTGCTCATGGGTGAAAGGGATCATTGTCACCACTGAATCACCGGCTCTTTCTGCTTCATTCCTTATTTTCCTTTGAATTCTTCCTCACCAAGTGAGATTTGTTTTTACTGCAGCCTTCCTTTCCCTTGGCTGGGCTGATCTCCTTTCACAGCTGCTCCAGTGCCCAGTAAGGAGTGTCAGGGATCCCAGTCCATCCCCGGGATGGGGCACGGAAGGACAAACTCCCCTTGCAGAAGGTCCAGCCGATGGACCTGCTCATTTCAATGTTCCTCCACATGAGGAAATGCTGGGAAGGTCTGGGCACAAATAGGGCTGTTACAGGCTAATATTTTAGGTTCTCATCCTAGAAAGGATCTTTGTGACTGTCTGACCTCAGAGCTAAGGCCACAGTGCTGCTCAGGGCTCCTGGGCTGTTTTGTTGTGGGGTTTCTGAAATGTTCACGCCAGCAACGTTAAACACAGCAAGCTGAGCCCTGTGCAGTCATCATCTCTGACTGAAATCAAGTTAGCCCAGTGCAGAAACCTTCCAAAACTCAGTTAGAAGGGTTGTCATGAGCCACTTGAGAAATGCAGTGGTGTTTAACAGTTTGGGCAGCCCGAGTGGTGAGGAGCACTGAGAGTTGTGGAGCTTCATCTGCTGGGAGATGTGAGTCACTTACTGTAAATCTGCTGGAGCAACACCTAAATGACTCTAGGGCTGAGCCCTGGGGGATGACTGTGGGGTGGCTTTGATCTCAGCTCTCCTCTGCCTTGCTTTTGTGACTCCCAAATGCCCCTGCCAGTCCTGGGGGCTGTGTGGGTTGGGGTGGATGTGGTTTGGGGTGTAAGGAGTGGAGAGGGGCGCAGTGGGGTCCGTGTGTTCCATCACCATGAGTGTGAACGTGTGGTCGTGCTCCAACCTCCTCCTTGGAAGATGATCCAAGGAAATGTTCCATGGGGGCGAAGTAGGAGCTCCTGAAAAAGAAAGGGAGTGTGGATTATTGTGGGTTTGAGTTCAGCTGTAGCCACTGAGCCCGTTTCTTGTCTCTGCTGCACGTAACTGCTGCAGAATTTCAGGCATCAGCAACAGATTTTAATTTAAACTTTTTGCCAACTTTATATTTTCTTATGCAATTTACTTTTCAAAATTAAGAGCACATGTTTTCCTTCCAAATAACACACAGTACATTTATTGGCACTTTAAATGGGCCAAAGTGAGTGACCAACCTTCTTCTTTTTCTTTCAAGTCTATTTTTTCCCTACAGGCAAATTGCTGTGGGCTTATGACCCACCCTTTTTATGACACTATTTCAGCACAGATATTCTTAGTCAGAATTCTAAGTTATTGCCTTGAAACAGAAATAGAAATCACCACCTTGGCCAGCAGTTTCTTCAGCTATGGGGCATACAAGTGTGCCATAGAAACTGGAACGAAATCTCTACCCTGTCCCACAGTTCATGTATTTGTATTTTTGTTCCATTTGGGATACCACGGGAGCTACTTTTTTCTCTCTCCTTGTTGTCCTGTGTGAGGATTAATAGTCATTTTAAAAAATGCTTCCTTCCTGGGGCGTGGCCATCCTGGGGGTCACTATGAACTTCTGCATCCATTCCAAAACAGATGCTGATCTCTTTTATTTCATGTATTTGTACCCACACAACTGAAATAAAGACTCCAACACCTCGATCCACAAAAGACAGCAAATAGCAAGGACATTTTGGACCTATTCCATACTATTAGGTCTTTATTTCTTGTATTTCACCCAGTTTAGCACCAGAATAATTTGCCCAGGTGGGGGTGTTTAAGATGTGTATCTCACCCTGCAGCTCTTGTACCCCGGTTATTGTTTGGACCATGAAAACCATTTTTGGTTCCCAAACAGAGATTTGGGCAACAAGGGAAGAGTTGAAGAAAGCAATACTGAGGCAGAAGAGTCAGTTTTCCAAAGAAACCAAGCAAGCATCGTGCCTGTGGATCTCCAGCATGAGGAGTGAGATTTTGTAATTGCAGCCCTTATTTCCCACGGAATCGTTAAGAAGAGACAGTCGCTCATAAGTTTTATATTTCATGGATTTTTCACAACTGAGAATTAAGCCATCTTGGTTTTTTTTTTTTTCCTAATTTGCCTACACTTAAGTCTAATAATAGTTTATTGAACCTGGCATGTGGGTCTTCGGCTGGAAAGTTTGGGATTCGTTTCCTGAAGCACTTGAAGGTCTCCCTGTCACACAGGGCTGGGGGAGGCACCGAATTTTCTCCTGTCTAATCTGCTTCTGCCACTGACTTTGTTTATGGGAAAAACTAATCTGGCTGTGAGAACTGGACTTATTTGAAAGTAATTGACAAGAGCTGTGCCTGTGATCCCCAATATGAGCTTTTTCCAGTCACTCTGGGGAGATTAGATGTCTCTTAGCATCATCTTACTGGCAGTGAAGTTGCTCCAAAGGGCCTCCTTTAATCATATTAGTTTCGCTGCCATCACCCCGTCTCCAGAGTCTTTCTTCTTTCCTAATGGAACCAAATCTGCTTTTGCCATCTATTAGGTCCAACATTAATGCTCCTTTGCATATTAATTACTGTTGCTTTACCTATAACATGCAGCCCACTCTCAGCTGGCTGCAGTTTTGGGTCTGAGGGCTGGGAGCTGTTCCTTTCTCCTTGTGGCAGTAGAAAACACTGCATTGTGCTGTCTCATCTTCTACTGACTTGTAAGAATTATTGAATAAAGAACAAAGTACAGCAGAAAAGATGTAACAGTTGAGTCAGGAATTCACCCAGCCTTTGTTTTGGCTTATAATACCATTTATGAATGATTTTTCCCTGTATTCTAAAAAGTTAGGCCTGTTTTCTTGTCCTAAATATTTTAACAAGCTTTTTAAGGAACTTCTGAGCAATGCAATATCTTGGTTTCACTTATGTGTGTGTGGGAGGGTTGTAGGTAAAGGAAAATTTTTATTTTAAAAAGGGAAGAAAGGGGAGACAAAACCAGAAGGAACATGGTAATGGTGGGGGAATGAGCTCTCACAAGGAGCTCTCACAGATTAAAAGATAATTGTGATTATTCCAGGCAGGACTTGCTTTGGGAGAGCTGCTAAAAACCCCAAATGCTGCTTATGTCAGTTTGGAACTCAGACCATATCATCCCCCAGAAGCTGTAGTCACTGTCTTCATTGAGTTAGTGTTTCTCTGGTGAAGGGAAAGCCAGACAGGCTGTCATGTTTTTGTGATCTTGAGATGAAATAATTTTCCGAAAGAATTCTAAAAGCACATTGTGGATTATAATTATATACGAAAATGTACTTTACATTCTCAGTCTGTATACGGATTTAATAAGAAATTAAACATGTGTAGAGGAAAAGCTCAGGAAAGGAAGGAAAGGATCTAGTGCAGATTACACTATATGAAACACATGTTTGAGATAGTGCTGATAGGGCTGAAATATGTGGCCTGTGTTGGAGCTCTGTATACAAATGACGTGCTCGTTCCTTCTCCGTGCACACAGTGTTACCTTTGACACAGTAGGGAGTAATGCCAAGGAGTAATTAAGAAAGCATGGAAGCAAAAGAAGTTTGTGAGAGGGTTAATATTATTAAATACATGTTCCAGCTGTGATAGCTGAAGGACAAACTGAAGGTTTGAAGGGAGACGACGCCTTTTGTTACACCGTGGAGTTCAAATAGCTTGAAAAATAGGCAAAGTTTCAAGCCTTGGCTTTTTTTTCCTCTCCCAGATCACAGTATTTATAACAATCTGTCTTGGGAGATTAATGTACAAGGCAATAGATCTGATAGTCATTCATGTCCCAGCTTTGGTCAGAAATGAATGTTTCTTTTTCTGAGTTGTGTAGTAATGTGGTTCTCAGAGCCTGCAAATGGATGGGTGAGCTGAGCACAGACAGTGCATCAAAAATGTCTGAAGAAGAAAAATAGTGGTTGGAGAGAGAGACAAGTTCAGAGCTCTGGAATCAGTAACTGGCAATGCAGGGCCATGGGAACTTTAAATATACACCAGTTTTCATCAGATCTGCTGTGAAACCTTTAATAAGCTTGAGCTGAGTCACCTGCATTTGTTTGGTAGAACATCCGTTTCTCATCTCAGTTTTATCACACCCTCCGTGATGAAATTCCAGGGAACTGCAAAGTTTCTTGTGGAGTGGGAGGGAAAAAGGGGAAATACTGTGTGAGGTTTTAGTGAAAATGCCAATTTCCAGAGTTCTATTTATGAATGAAAACATAGATGTGTTTGCAGCATCACACATTCCACCTAGCTATGAGGACAATGCTTTACATCCCAGATGTGATGTTTCTGTTCTTCACCTAAGAACCTGTGGAAGAAGTGGAGTTAGAAAAGTGACTAGTAAGGTTTATATGCAAGTATGCAACAGGAGTCATAAATGTGTATCTGCCACTGCTGTGAAATAGCAGAGTGTGTTCTGTACAGTGAGGAATAAGACAACTTTATCTGCTATCACTTTGATTCCTCACCCTTTGTGTTCCCCCATGGGAGGCTGGCAGCGACTGAGAAATGATTGATGATGCACTGATACCTCATTAGAAGGGGCAGGTCATTTCTTAAGGGTCATAAAAGATGGCATGGATAGTAAATATAGTGATTATGTGCCACAAACTACATTTCTTCACCTCTGGGGGCACCAAAACTGTCGCTCTTGCCAGTGCTTTGGGCAGGGGAACCGTGTTCATCCACAGGCATGAAGAGGAAGGGATGGAGCATCCTTTGGGTGCTGCTGCCCCAGATGTCTGGGGAAAGCAAGGGGGCTTTGGTTCTGTGGGTTTGGGTGTGCTCACGTGGTTTGTTGGTGTCTGCAGGTTATCTGTAACCTGGAGAGCCAGATCCTGCAGCTGAGGGAAGATCTCATTCAGGCCAATTCCCTGAGGAACCAGCAGCTGCTGGACCTGAGCCGGCAGCGGGATGAGGAGGTGCGGAGGGCGGCGCGGGACAAGGAGGCTGCAGTGAGTCAGGTGAAGGTGGAGACTGAGAAGATGATACTGGACCTGAAGAAGAAGCACTCAGTGGAGACAGAGAAGGTCTTGGACAAGGTAAGAGGGTTGCACAAGGGAGAGAAGGGAGCAGTCACCCCAAAAGGGAGGGAAGTGGAGATTCCCTGGGGGAAAGTGTTGAGGGGTCACTTGAGTGGGACAGACGAGACATCTGCTGTGGGTCAGCTCTTGGGAGTCAGTCACGGCAGGAGTGTGGGACATTCCGTGGCTCTGGAGTGGAAGCCTTCTCTCTGGACACACTGAGGCTGTAGCTGGGATCCCTGGGAGCACCCAGGGGGGATGGAAGGTGCCCTGGGGTGCTTGGGAGCCAACAGGACTTCAAAACCAAGGGTAAAGCCAGCCAAGGGCCAGACTCATCTTCTGTTGCTGGAAGAGGCAGTAGAAAGTGGGGTTTAGCCTAACCAAGTTGTTCTCCCTTAAAATAAAGGTAAGTTCTTAAGGAGGCAAAAATTCAGGGTAAAACTGCAAGAAAGTTGGCTCTAGTTGCTGCCAATGGCTGGTCTAATATTGCCTGTGTGCATCAAGTGAGCAGGGGCTCTGGGAAAGGCTTGAAAATAGAAATTTAAGGGTTGGAGCCATCAGGGTTTCCCTCCCCATTCTGCTCTGTGAGGTCACTGCCCACATCTCTGCTTGCTGAGCATGCCCTTGGACCTGTGGCTGGAATTCAAGTACTGCCCCACATCAGGAGGCTGAAACATGGGAGTTTTCTTTCAAAAACTCCACTGAAAAAAAACCCTACTTAATATTTATGAGAGATGCTGTGTATGTGTAAGCAGATAGTTGTTGAAGTATCTTGTATGGGCATTAATGCACTGAATCATGCATTTTCTTGCAAGGGGATGTGCAGTGGCACAAATTAACAATCTCAGAGGCTCTTTGAGCAGCCTTTGTGCAAGTGACATTTCATTTACCTGCGTCAGGTTCTTGGTGTGTAATTTTAAAGAGCATTGGGGGGATTATGTTGGAAATCAGCCAGGCTGAAGCCATTAAATGGCTGTGATCAACAATTCACGATCTTTGCTGAATGCAAGCAAAGCTCTGCTTGGCATAATTATTTAAAGCCAAGGTCACAGAAAGTATTTAAACCTTTGAAATTCATCATTAAAGGATTAATTTTAACTCAGGAAGACATTGTCATTTTTGCTTAAAAATGGAATTTGAATCTCAATTCTTTTCTTTCTTTGATCTTTTTTTACATGTGTAGTGTAGTAAAAGAAAAGTTAACTTCTTTACATCCTCAAATTAAAGTTACAAATAATCCTTCATAGGGCAATATCTTTAATAGTCTTGAATTGTCATTTCTGTCAGAAATACTGGGGATTTTTCATTTGTTGGATTTTTTCTATTTTTCAAAAAATTTGTTAATTTCCAGCTATATTAACTGCTATGGAACTTTTTTTTATTTAACCTACTTCCCTATTTTTGCGTCCAATCTGAAGAGCACATGTTGAGTAAAAGACGGGAGGGCAAAAGAAAAAGATATCTCTGCTGAAAGGTCTTTCCCAGATGTGTGAAGATACCTGGCATCTCCCTCAAATCTCCCTTTCCCCTTCTCCTTCCTTTCTGTCTTCCAAATGCAGAGCTGTGGAAATGGACCACAGGGGCCAAAAGTCAAAGCAGCTCAGAGGGCAAACTCCACTTAAGGCTCAAAAGTAACACTTTCAGCTCACTTAGTTCAAATCTTGATCCTGTTACAGTCCACAGAACTTGGATGAAGGAGATTTTATCCAAGAGGGGGTTAAAAAAAAAGGCATGTTAATTACAGCATGAGCCTTGAAACTTATTTTTTAAAATCATTTTCTTTTTCTACCAGATCTTGTTACCTTGAAATTTAGGACAATATGGGAGAGAAGTTTGTTCTCTAAATGTACTATTTTTCCCTGCCAATTCTGTGAAGATTGCTTCAAAGTCCAGTGGGAAGCTGAGTTTCCCTGTTTGGGCGTGGAACATCTGACTCCAGATTTTCTGAAGGTCAACCCATTCTCAAGTGGGGGATCTCATTGCTCTGCTCTGAGCAGCGTTGCCTTCTGAGCGCCTTGCCTTGGGTCGCTGCGCACTGTTGTTCATGTGGACAGGAGGAAATGCAAAAGAAATGGTTCAGACTTGAATGAAAGGAGAAATCAAAGTTTAAAAGGGCAGAAGGATATCCAGGGGTCCTGTGGAGGTGCCCTCCCCGTGGTCCTGCTGCTGGGGAGGTGGGAAGGAGGACAGTGAGGGGCACAGAGGGAGGGACAGTTTTCTTTACAACCACTCTGAACACGTCGCTATTTGTTGGCATTTCGAGGCAGCTTTTCAGTGTTCAGGGGCATGTAATTTACTGAGGTCTTTCATTTTCTGTTGCTTAAAAATCTTGACTTTAAAGCTGCTACACTTTTTATTGTAAGCCCAGTTCCTGAGCCATCCCTTAACCCTTCAGGCTTCAGCAGGATTGGTGTCCTCTGGTAGGCACTGGTAGGATTGTCAGTGTGCATTTTTGTTTTTCTGCTCAGTTCCTACAAAATATTTGTGTACTTTCAGCATTATCTGTAAATATCTGATTGACCTAACCAAAGTTTTAGAGTTTTTTTCTGCAAAGTTTGAAGCCACATTAGGAAGCAATTGTTCCCTGGGAGGGTGGACAGGCCCTGGCACAGGGTGCCCAGAGAAGCTGTGGCTGCCCCATCCCTGGGAGTGTCCAAGGTCAGGCTGGATGGGGCTTGGAGCAACCTGGGCTGGTGGAAGGGACACGGTAGAGGGTGGAACTGGCTGAGCTTTAAGGTCCCTTCCAACCCAAACCATCTGTGATATTTTAGAGAACACACAACCCTGTAGTTGGGCTCCACAAACTCCATCAGGGACAGATGTGACCCGGGTTGCACCAGCAGCTCTGGGGGCAGGAACACTCCAAGTCAGGAGCATCTTCAGGTTTGCCAGCAGTGAATAAAGGCAGAGCCAGAGCAGATGTGGGTGCAGATGTGGGGCTTGGCAGCAGTGTCCAACTGGGCTGTTGTCTTGGCAGAGCTCCCAAAGCATGACCAGAGCAGGGCAGTGGCTGATGTGCTGATGGTGCTCCAAGGGAGCAACCTTGGAACACTGAAAATGCCTCACAGAAAAGCTCCCTTTGAGCAGCACATGTGAGAAAATTGGAGTGGGAGAAGATGATGATGTTTTTTTTTTTCTCCTCTCTAAATAATTTTCAGTGTTCAGCTTTTTATTGACTTCTTTTCTATGTTTAAATAGATATTTTGACTCATTCTGTTAAGGGTTTATGCAGGTTCCAGGAACATCTAATTCTCTTTCAGTGCTGCTTTTCTTGTGGAGAAGCAATTTACATTTTTGTGTATTGACTGTACTGCACACACATGGTATTTGATGACAGGATGAAGCTGCAGTCAAAAAAAAAAAAAAAGAGTTAGACACTTTAGTTTTGGGTCTGCAACTCTTCTGATGTCAGTACAGTTGTAAAGTGGTCCCTGTGGAAAGATGGGACTCCAAGATGACATAAAACCTGGCCAGAGCCATGCACATCATGCTTGCAGACTTCAGTGATGTCACAGTTAGTTGTACTCTGAGATTCCTGTTAGTTTCAATAAAATCTGACATGTGCAATGTTTTCCAGTCTCAACCTGTTACAATCACTCCATCTGTAACTGGTGGGAAGTCCCCATAAAACTTATGGCACCCCATAAGGTGCCTGGGGACTCTGGAGTTCAGGTCACTGTGCAAATGACCACTTCCTAATTAAGAATAACTACTTTATATAACAGTTATGTTGTAATAGGATGGGTTTGTAAACTTCTTCAGAACTCTTCAGGCAGTGGGCTAGAATTGGATGCTTCTCTTTTGAGCAACTTCTTGCATAAAGTTTTCAAATAAGGTACTGCTGCTGTGCCCCAGAGAATGTTTCAGTCCCTCCTTCAGCATCAGGCTTTGTGACCTGGGGTAGTTACCTTCCCAGCAGAGCCCTGGACAGAGTCCTGCTGGGTGTTCTCCTTGGGAAGGTTTCCATGCTGCATTTGTGGGAGTATCTGTAGCTCACAGGAGCTGGTCTGGCACTGGTGGCAGGACTCGTACAGATGATGTCACACTGTTGAGCACTGGCAAAGAACAGAAGATGAAGGGAAGGAATGTGATATCTTCAGGGATAAAAGTACTCCAAGAGATACTTGGTTTAAAGGATTGAGTTCCCCTTAAGCTGTTACTTCTGCTCACCAAGTACCAGCATCATCTGCTCTCCACAGAGCCCTGTCTCTCCAACTCTTGTTCCCATCTGCCAACTCTGCATTTCATTAACCACCAAAAATGGTTCCATCTTTGTCCCTAAACCTTCTGAGATCTTGACCATCTCTGCAGCAGTTCTGTAGGTTCCTGCTTAGGCCTCTTGGTGTGGTGGAGCCTTTGACCCGAGTGACACCTTTCCCTGTGTCCATTTGAGCACTGCCAGTGCCACCAGAGAGAAGTCCCTTTGTATGAGCATCCAGAGGAGCTGGTTCCACATCCCTGCAGTGATTCCCTGGCTGTTTACATGGGGGCAAAGAGGTCAACCATAAAATGTGGCTGTGCTTCCTTCCCAAGTGCAATGATATCATTAAATTGTATCTAATTAGGAGGCAGATGATTGTCTCCTTGCTGAGTGCATTCAGGATCTCTGCATTTTGAAACATGTTTATTTGATTCTATTACACCAATTATTTAGCTTAGGCCTTAGCTATGAATAATTTAAAGAGCCTCCAATTCTTACCAAGGAGAGTTGGATGTTTCCCAGTCTCTTGGTTTTTTTCATGATAAGCCAATGTTGGCTGTTTCCAGGACAATCCTGACTGTGAGGTGAGGTAACTTCTGGTTTGTATTTTTTTAACACCTCAGCCAATTAATTTGTTGATTATTTCAGAATTATTGAATGAGCACCATTGGGTGTGGGCTCCTGGTCAGGGGTGACAGGACAGCTCCTACAACCAGTGCCCAGATACTGGATCCTGGTCCCTCCATCCATCGCTGCTGGTTTCACTGGGGATCCTTCATGGTTTGGGCTGTGCCAACAACAGCAACTGGTGTTTGTTACTTGGAATTAAAAGTAGGAATTTCTCCTGCATCCCATGCCGTGAGCTCCACTTCTTACTCTGGCTGGAGGTTTGTGGGTGAAGCATCCCTGACACAAAGACTTTCTCAAGTCCCCCAAGGTCAAGAGCCAGTGCAAGCCAACCCAAAAGCTGCCCTATGGAATGTCTCCATCACATCCATGTTTGGGTCAGTACAGTCAAGAATTCAAATTTACAAATAGTTTTATTTAGAAAAAATGCCCAGTGATCAAGTCCAAACTAATTTAGTTTTGTATATTTAAATTCTGGCACAATTTGGAGACATTGTTTACACTCAGTTGCTCATTCTTTGTATCCTCACAATAGAGAAAAGCTGCAGGTCGGTTTTTCTTCTTCTTTTTGGAGGGGAAGGAGTGTTTGGGAAATAGGGAAGGGGTAAAACAATGCTGTTAGTCCTTCAGAGTTTTTAATATGAAGAAAGAAAAGAAAAGTGTTCCAGAAGGACTTGCTTGCAGCTGCAGAACCTGTCACAGAGTAAACCCCACCTTCGTTAAATGGGTGAGAAAGAATTCTAATTGTTTTGAAGTTCTTATGATCAGTCTGCATATGCTTCATTGTAATGTGATACTAAAGTGCCTCAATTATGATTTGTATATTTTGGTGCCAGAAGGGGTTTTTTCTTATGCTAAATTATTAAGTTCTGTCAGCTGCTGGGCTGTCATATAGAGATACAGTAAATCACATTATATTTTGTCATGGATTACACAGAGCAATAAATTTGGGAACTGAGATCAAAGTAGTTTCACAATCACATCTGAGTGTAGGAGGGGTGTTTAACTTGTAGAAAATCTGATTTAGGTGAAACTGTTGCAGTTCTTGTGTGAATCCGAAATGAATTTGAATATTTACTTGAAAATGAATCAGGTACAAATCCCCAAAAGAGTTCTCCTGTATTTAGCTCAGAGGAGTTAGCTGCAGGATAGAGGAGGATAAATAATTAAACATTGGGAATGTTTAGAGTCTGACAATGCCTTGTTTCTGTTTTAATGGCTGGGTGATGGAGCAGGATGTTCCATTCTCCTTTTACCTGGGCCTGTGCTGGACTGGCAGCTGCTCCTCCCCATGTCAGTGGGCTCTGGCTCCAGGAACTCTGGGGGGAGCTTTGTTGCATTTGAAACTCCAAAAAGTAATCCAGCGTAATCTCTCTGAGGAGCACTGATGGCTTCACATCATGGATTTCTTCAGGGATTTATTTGCTTGTACTTTCAGTGTTTGTCTTTCCAACTGCAGAAGCTTAACTTTTTTTTGGGCTCTCATCTAATGATGTAACTTCATAATAGTACTGACTTAACTTAGTGATACTGAGATAATTTAGTGGTACATAATTAGTCCTCTTGTTTCCAGTTTTCCCTCTATTTAATAAAAAAGATTCTGTCTCAGAAGGATACATAGGACATTTTTCTAGCCATTCATTATTTTCAAGCAAGTCAAATGCTTGTTCCTGCCATGAAATTCAACTTAAACCAGCAATTTTAAGCCAAGTGGTGCAGTTTGTTTCCAAGAAGGTGCCTGGCCCACTGAATGGAGATCAGCATTGGTGCTGCTGGGCAATATTTAGATGCTCAGGTGGCAACTCCATCCTAGTGCAGGGATGGTGGAACCTGGGTGTCTGCACTCGGAGTCCCACAGAAGAGTTTAATGTCTGGAGTTGATTTCTCTGCATAATTTCAGAATCAGTAGCACTACTCTGTTGGTTTAAATGAAAAGTGTGGAATTCAGAGTTTTCCTAAGGCACAGTTTGTAGAAGCAGCTTCTCAGTGGGCCCCCACGAAGCACAGAGTTGCAGTGTACTGCAGAAAGGCAATTCTCTGGGCAAGGAGTGTCACATTCATCTCTAGTCAGTCTTGCTTCTTTCCAACATCAGTGAGAGGGGTTTTTTTCTCCTAAAGATGTATGCTTAAAGAAAAAGGAAAAGATTTATAGACCTCCAAAAGTGAAATGTAAAATAGAATATTAATAGGATTTGGGGATTTCTATCATTCAGTTTCAAAACCCTTGAAGTCGTTTGGTACTTGACTAATTATTCTGTTAACATCATTTTGGATATTCAGCTACTTTCCATGGTCCTTTGGGTGACTCCCATTCCATGTCTGAGCTGGGGGGATATTTTCAGCCTTCAGCTTTCATTTGGCACCTGCCTGCTGGGAGAGCAGGAGGAAGAGGCAGAGTGTTGGTGTGGGAGGTCACCCACTGTCAGGGTGAGAGGCACACGAGGAAAATGCATGTTCCAGGCTTTGAGGTCGAAATGGAATTTTTATGTGCAATCAGATGAACTTAAAAGGTGATCTGCTGATCTCTGGAGTTTAAACAGACACTGCACAGAGAGTTTCAACGTACTTAATAACAGAAATTGCCACTGTTAGCCATCCTGAAGGTCATTTTCTTTTGACATCTATCAAATTACACAATCTTGAATTTTGGTCCAAAGCATAATGCTGTCAAACTTGAATAGAAATATTCCAGAATGTGGAGTGGTGTGTTGTGTTTTGAGGTAAATGGGCCCCATTTACATTAGTTCTTTGATGTTAAATTCCTTGCTGCACATCAGAGAACAGTTGCTTCTTCCCTGGAGCAAGTTTTCTTTCTTCTCTTTCCCTCACCCTTTGATTTTTTCCCTCCTTTTTTTTTTTTTTTCAGTTTGCTTACACTTTTATCTAACTAATTATGGAGGATCAGGTTATGTGTGGCCACATTTATCTAGTTGCAGGCATTTCAAAAAATTATTCTTTTATAGCTAGTACCCTAAACAGAAGTTCTTAAATGTACTTTTCTATTAGTAAGTATGGTTAAATATATATATATATCCCTCTAGTGAGAGTTGTGAAGATAGAGAATCATGGAATCATTTAGGTTGGAAAAGACTTTTTAAGGTCATTGAGTCTACTCACAAACCCAGCACTACCAAGCCCACCACTAAACTCTGTCATAGAATCTCAGAATGGTTTGGGTTGGAAGGGACCTTGAAGATGATCCCATCCCACCCCCTGCCATGGGCAGGGACATCTTCCACCAGCCCAGGGTGCTCCAAGCCCTGTCCAGCCTGGTCTTGGACACCTCCAGGGATGGGGCAGCCACAGCTTCTCTGGGCACCCTGTGCCAGGGCCTGCCCACCCTCCTAGGGGAAATTTTCTTCCCAAAATCTCACCTAACCCTGCCCTCCTTGGGTTTAAGGTCATTCCCTCTCATCCTACTGCTTCATGCCCTTGACAAGCCCCTCTGCAGCCTTCCTGTAAACCCCCTGTAGGTTCTGGAGAGGATTGTCCATAGGTTTTAGTGTCACTTTGAGCTGGAGCCAATCCTTGGGAATGTCCGGTGGGAGCTTTGGTGGCTCAACACTGAAATTCAGACCCCTCAAACAGGGATGTTTAGAGCTGCAAGTGAATGCAAGAATTTGTGGCTTGTTGATGGCTGAGAGACAACTTATAAATATTTTACTAATTGGAATTTGTTAAAGCCATTGTAAACTCCAATGTTGCAATTGCCTTTAAGTGAACTGGTAGGATACACTTTCTTTGCCTTCAGACAGGAATAAACCACTGGAATTGGGCGTCTCTCCCCTTTGGATCACCTCTGTCCTGTCCCTCAGAGGTCAGCCTGCTTATACTCAGTGTGAACAAACAAATTCTCATTTGTTTATGGAAGTTATGAGTGGTTGTTTTATTATTGATGGGGATTTCTTCTGTGGGTTCAGGAGGTTATAAAGCTGCTGCTCTGAAAGATGAGGACTTTCTACCCCAGGCAAGTTGAGTGAGAGCAGCTGTAACGTGATCTGTGCTGGGGAGTCTCTGCCCTTCTGGGAGGAACAGCCACTGATGCTTTCACTGTAATTTAGTTTTTGCTTTTTTTCCCCTCAAGATAACCTGACAGTTTCAGCCACTTTCTGATACGCAGTGGTGGTAAATCATCCTGTGAAACTCGCCTGCAGTAGAGCAGGAAAGTGTTAACGGGGGTCAGCTGAGGACAAGGAGAAGTGGAGCAGGACAGTTCACTGCTGTGTCACCACCCCTTTGGTTTGTGCCCTTGCAGTGTCTGTGGCACCCTTGGAGTGACAAGTGCAGGACAAGTGAGATTTAATTTGGCTGCTGCTCCAGAATTCTTCTCTATGCTGATTTAAACCAATAGGTAGCACCATTATTTATAACAAAACCCAAGCAAAACACGTTCTCAGAAATGGTGGTGAATGATCAAATTATGGTGATAAATTATCAGATTTGTTAATTGATAGAAGTTTGATAACCGAATAGAGCAGATTTCTTAGTAGTTTGAGTAGATTTGTTAGAAATTTGAGTGGATTTCTTAGTAATTTGAGTAGATTCCTTAGTAATTTGAGTGAATTTCTTAGTAATTTGAGTGGATTAGTTGGTAATTTGAGTGGATTTCTTAGTAATTTGAGTAGATTCCTTAGTAATTTGAGTGAATTTCTTAGTAATTTGAGTGGATTAGTTGGTAATTTGAGTGGATTTCTTAGTAATTTGAGAGGATTCCTCAGTAATTTGAGTGGATTTCTTAGTAATTTGAGAGGATTCCTCAGTAATTTGAGTGGATTTCTTAGGAATCTGAGAGGATTCCTCGGTAATTTGAGAGGATTTCTCAGTAATTTGAGTGGAAATCTCAGGAATTTGAGTGAATTTTTTAGTAATTTGGGTGGATTTCTTAGGAATTTGAGAAGATTTCTTAGGAATTTTAGTGGATTACTTAGTACCAGCAAACAGATAAGTAGAGACATCTGCATGTTTCATAACTTGGAATTTGAAGGGATTCAGGATCTTCAGCTGCATGCCATGTGGAGCTGAGGACTCCTTGGAAGTGGCTGGGACACACTTGCATTCAGCTGCCCCTTCCCCAAGTGCCAGGATTGCCGGGGAGGATTCCAGCCCTTCCGCCGAGCCCCTGCAGCCTTTTTAAGATCCTAAATTTATAGTCCACTCCAATCAGTAGGACTGTTTGCTTGACTCAGGTCCCTGGGGTTTGCAGGAACAGAGTGTCAGTCCCAAAGCTGGACCTGTGGAGGGTTCAGAGGCTTTGGGGGGCCCCTGTGGCCCCCCCGAGTCACGGGGTGGTGGCAGGAGCTGCATTCGGTGCCGGAAAACTCAGGATGACAGATCAAAGGTTTGAGCAGGAGGTCAGATTGGTTTTGAAAGCTTAATCAGCTTAAATTTGCTTCAGGACTCAGCTGTGGAATATTCTGTCCCCCCTAAGAAAATATTTGTCTTAGACACCTGACCTGGAATTTTAGAGCCAAGAAGACGAGAGCGCTCGGCAGTTCACCTGAGGACAGCGTGGTGGGGCTGGGCTGGGCTGGCTGCTGCAGGGAAAACACAAGTTACAATTCTCTCCTGAAACAAAATGAGTTTTTTATTATTATCACTGTCATCGAATGATTTCTCTAATTACATTATTTTGGGGGAAAAAATGTTACGAGCTGTTCTTCCTGCAGTGACAGAAGTGTTTGCCTCTTGGATTCTGGTGTGACAACACAGCCTTGTTCTCACTTGGTTTTATTCTTTATCTTTGAGTTGGGGAAAAAAATGCTGGGAGAAGGAAGGAGTTGCATGTCCAAGAGCTGGAGCAGCTGCATCCTGGGTCGATTCTCAGTGTAATCCCCTCCTTTCCATGGGAAGGGACTGAGACGTGGAGCTGTGTCCTCCACCAGCAGCCCGTGCCTGGGGCATTCTCCTCAGTTTTTCCTTCTGCTCAGGAACAAATTCCCCCCAATAAACTCATTTGTGTGTGTTGCCTCCTTCCCCTGCCACACACACTCACACACACAGACTCAGAGACACACAGAGACACACACAGACACACACAGACACAGACACCACAAACACACACACAGAGAGACACGCACACAGACAGACACACACACAGACACAGACACACAGACAGACACACAGAGACAGACACAGACACAGAGACACACACAGACACACACAATTACACACACACAGACACAGAGATGCAGACACACACTCAGACACCACAAACACACACACGCAGACACAGAGACGCACACAGATACAGACACATAGACAGACACACAGACACACACACACAGACACACAGATACACACACACAGAGATCAGACACACACACAGACACCACAAACACACACACACAGACACAGAGATGCACACAGATACAGACACATAGACAGACACACAGACACACACACACAGACANAGAGAGACACACAGACACAGAGACACACATGTACACACAGACAGACACACACCACAAACAGACACACATGCACACAGAGACACACAGACATGCATACACACACACACACACACACACACACACACACACATACACTCACACACATACACTCACACACATTCTCTCTCACTCATTCTCTCCTTTTTTTTCCTTTAATCCACCAAGTCTTTATGTTTTTCTAATAACTGGCAGCAGAGGTGCAATTTCTCCCCTCTTCTAAGCGATGAATAGTTGGCCTGAGATCAAAGCCAAGCCCTTGTGGTTTCTTGGCTGTCACCAAAGGGCGGTGGAGTTGGCACTGGGCTGGCACTGGGCTCAGGGGTGAGGTGCCAGTCCAGGGGTGGGTGAGGTGCCAGGGATGGGGGATGAGCTGCCAGCCCAGGGGCAGGTGAGGTGCCAGCCCAGGGGTGGGTGAAGTGCTAGCCCAGGGTTCAAGGGTGAGGTGCCAGCCCAGGGATAGGGGGTGAGATGCCAGCCCAGGATAGGTGAGGTACCAGCCCAGGGATAGGGGATGAGGTGCCAGGGATGGGGGATGAGCTGCCAGCCCAGAGGCAGGTGAGGTGCCGGGGATAGGGGCTGAGGTGCCAGCCCAGGGATGGGTGAGGTGCCAGCCTGTGTCCTGTGTGTGTTGCAGGCCAGCAGTCGGCTGAAGCAGACGGAGAAGGAGTACACGCAGAGATTGGCTAAATCCTCCCAGGTAGGTGGAGAGAAAACTGGAGCCTCCAGTGATGCTGCTCCCTTTGGAGACGTGGGGAGAGGTGGAATTAATTCTGCTCTTGAGTGTGGGGCTTGACAACCAGAATCACAGAATGGGCTGTGTTGGAAGGAGCCCACTAGGATCCCCAAGTCCAACCCTCAGCCCTGCACAGGACCATCCCCACGAGTCACCCCCTGTGTCCCAGAGCATCATCCAAACCCTCCTGGAGCTCTGGCAGCCTCGGGGCTGTGCCCACTGCCCTGGGGAGCCTGGTCAGTGCCCACCACCCTCTGGGGCAAGAACCTTCTCCTGATATCTAACCTGAAACCAAGGGAAGCCTCAACTGTTTCCCAGCTCACACATCCAGTGTCTTCCTTGCAGATTTTATTCCTTTCAGAAAACACAAAGATTAAAACTGACTAGAAAAAGCAGGTGGGGTTTTTCTGAGTTCCAAATTTCATCTTTCTCCTCTACATGTTTGTCTCCTGGGAACCCGAGAGGACTAAACCCTCCTTCAGGCAGTGGGGAAGGAAGGGGAGGTGCTTCATCAACCAGCACATCTCGTGGAATCAGGAGCAGATGCACAACCAGGACTTGCATTTCATGTTAAAGGTGGTGTCACACGGGCAGTCAGTGGTGGGGCAGCAGCCCCAACTGTGTCATCTCCATCTTTATCATTGCTCCTCACCACTTCTGCATGTCTGCCCCAAACAACACCTTGAGGAATGGCAGTTCCTGAAAGCAAACTGGTTTTGACTTGGCTTTTTGTTCTTCCGAATCGTTCCGGAGCACAGAAGACGAAAACACGTGTTGAATTTACTTACATAATTCCAAATTATAAGACAAATATTTCACCTCTCAGTTTGACTGACAGGCAGTACTGAAGTGTGAAAAATGATGGAGATGCAACCAGAAGTTAAGCTTTTCCTAATAAGAGAAGTGCCACGAGGATCTGTGTGGAGGTGTCATTCTCCTCATTCCTCCCAACCACAGTGAGCAGATGCCTGGGTTTGGAAACTGTGTTTTCAGCCAACAGTCTAATAATACTCTTTGAAAGTCAATAGCAACACCACAAAGAAGGGCTTAGCAGCCTCTAAACCAGACAGAAGTGGTCAGTGAGACAATAAAAAGAAACTGCAAACTTTACTGTTTTAACCAACACTTTAAAATATTTTAGAACTCTTGTTTTCAGCTTTTCAGCTCCTTTGAGTCTCATTCTCTGAAACATTTGCCCAGGATTGTTTCAGTGAGATTTATTGGACTGTCACTTTTTCACAGTGCATTTCCCAGGATCATTGGTAAATATGTCTTATATTCTATTTCTAAAATCTAACCTGTATTTTTTACACATTTATTTGCATACAGAGAGGTTATGGGCTCTCCATCCTTGGAGAGACTTAAACCTGACTTGGCGTGATCCTGAGAAACCAGTCCTGGGTTATCTTGCTTTGAGCTGGTCCATTCCACACTCAGCACTTCCATAATTCTATGGTAAATCAGAGAGAATGTTCTCTCTCCTAAATATCCTTTTTTTTTTCGTTTGAGAGCCTTATTTATAAAGAAAGAAAGAAACAAACAAACAAAAAAAGAAAAAAAACCCACAACAACAAAAAACCTGTGTTCTTTTATCTTTCCATCTGAACCTGAATAGCAGAAATGGATCATGTCAATACAAAAATGTCCCTTGGTCCACCTGTTAAAGGCAGTTAAAACCATTTCAGCATTTCTGAATTTTTAAACAAAGGATGAAGGAAATTGCTGGAATTGCTGCAGCAGGAACACCAAGGTGGTGCAGTGTGAGGTGAGAACTCTTTAACCTAAATGTCAGAATAAATTCTGTCAGACTGCAATTTATTGGCCTGTGGAATAATCTCCAAATGGAAAAATCTGGGGACATGTTTTTTATTAAGGAGGGCATTGCTGTAACCAATCCCCTGCACTGGGGAGGGCTGCCCCCCTTGGCCAGCTCCTGGGCACTTCCTGGGGCACACTCAGCACATGCATCATCTGCCAGGGCTCTTTGGCACAAGGAAGCCCTTTCACCCTCATGTCTGAGTTTCTTTACTTTTTGTGGATTTCAGTCAAATCCCTGAAGTTTCTTGAGCATAGTTGGGTTGGGGGTTTCTTTGTAGCTCATTATTAATAATAGGTCAATCACAACTTTTCTTGTGGCCGTGTTGCTGACAACATCTGTCTAATCTTACTCTCTGTGGCCTCTTGGAACATTCACTTTTAACACCCACACAGAGAAGAGATTTCAAGAAATTTCCTCTGAAGTTTATACAAAGTAAATAGGTGGATTTTTTTTTTTTTGCTCTGAAAAGCACTGCACAAAGCAGATCTTTCTTCATCAATTCCTGCTGAAATTTCCTTGCCTGCATTTCAGAGCTCCTGTGCTAGCCCAGGGTCTCAACCCACTAAAGGCTTTAAATCCCACTATTGTCTTATGCTGAAGAGTTTGTCATTTTATTTTCTTCAGGAGAAGTGACAAGTGGGACAACACAAAGTGCTGTAGGTTTGCATGGCTTCAGGTTGTTATCTTAATAATTTCTGTGATCTCTTGCCTTCTCAGTGCATGTTACACACCTGGAAAAGCCACGTTTCTGCCACTTGTGTGTCTTCTAAATGATGACCTGAATGATGGCAGACCCAGAGACACAGCTTAATTGTGGCTAAGGACTTACACCCTATCCAGATAACCCCTACACTTTGCTGCATTGATCTCAAATAGCTTCCCCTTTAATGGCTATATTATCTTTTTTATTACGTATTTATTCTTAGCAAAGCAATATAGCAAAACAAAGATAGGTTTTTCTCATGATCTTGTTATTTCATGGAGTTTTCAAGTAGTTAAACAGAGAAATAAATTTACAACAGGTTTTAATCAACCCTGTCCCAGTTATTCCTGTACCTTCATTTGGAGCACATTCCTTATTCCATTAGTCCTGGCCTGTTAGCAGTTTATTTGTTAGTTTTTTCCTAGATAACTGTGTAATTAGTGTAGTTAAATGTTTCTCTGCCAGTGAGGTGGCCTGGCAAACACAGATCCCAAGCACTGCTGTCCCTCCCTGAGCTGCCTCTGTGCTCAAGTGCCTTTAGAATCAGGCTATTTTATGCTGCTACAGCAGCTGAACCTTAAGCTTGAATATACACATTAAAGGCAGTGGCTCTCAGCTTGTTTGAGTGCTTTGCTGGGTGATGCCACGTGAGTATAAAATTCTGCAACTATTCCCAGAGGGTCAGGTTCAGTTATGACTTTCCCCAGTGATGGAAAAGGTGAAACAAGTGCAGTTCAACAAACCGTGAGTGAATCACGTTGAAGGTCTCTTTTGAAGGTCCTGGAGGTGGAATCAGGTCCCCACTGCTCCTAAGCAGGATCTGCTCCTTTCAGCAGCTCCAGAATTTCACTATGAAGTTTAAATTTCAGCCCAGTGTGTGAGTGGGGGTGTTTTGCCCTCAGCAGCATCAAGCTGTGAAATGTCCCCGTGGCAGAGGAGCACGGCGTGGCTGTGTGAGCTCATCCTGCTGCTGCAGGGGCAGGGACAGCCCGGCCACAGCTCCACTGGGGAGACCACAGACGTGCTTTGTTCTCCTGAGCAAACTTTTGGGAATGCCACACCTTCCACGTGGTTTGTGTTGAGTGATTTTGGTCGCTGCCAGCCTTGCCACCTTCCCCTTCTCTGCGTGGAGCATCGTGCCTGTGGTGGGACCGTGACCGTTCCCAAGCACAGACTGTGGTGGTGGTGCCGTGGTGGCACCGAGCGTGGGGGCAGGCAGGGCACACGCCTGGCACTGCAGGAGGTCTCACCTGCTGGTTTCTTGGCAGGTCATAGCTGAGCTGAAGACAACCATCTCCTTGCTGACGGAGGAGAGGAACCGGCAGCAGCTCGTGGCCGAGCAGCGGCTCCAGGAGGCTGTGCAGAAGTTGGAAGATGAGAAGCAGCAGCTGAGGACGGATAATGACAAAGCAATCAAGGTAGTCTGGTGGAGGGGGGGATTAGTTACTGATTCTGCTTGGCTGAGGGGTGGAATTAGAAGTTCTGTGGTGGGAAGGTGAGTGCAGGTGTGGCTCCTGCTCAGCCCGGGCACCACACAGGCTTTGATGACTCAGGGTCCCTTTCCTGCAGCTCATCCTGGGCATAAAACACTGGGATTTGGCAAATCTAATCCATCCACTTCAGTCAGATCCTTCCTGTTCTCACTCTTGTAAGGTTGACTCTGATATTTGAGCGTATTTTCAGAACCTTTGGAAGGTGTTCTCAGGCTCTGAAAGGATGAAGGTGAGAAACAGGGGTGGTGAGGCAGCAGCTGTAGCTTGGCTTCCACATCCTCAGTCTCATGTTCAAGGCTGCAGTCAAGGGAAGCATTTTCTTACCTTCCAGTGAAAACTGTGTGGAAAGTCTGGGCTAAATGGGAATGGAATGAAGGATCTGTTACTTGCATTTTTGTCTGTTAGATTTCTACACATTTTGCATCAGAATTGCATTCTCTGGCCTTTCCCAACTCTGAGGAGGCCAGAGGTTCTGAGTGGTCAGACCCTGTTCTTGCAGCTTTGGCTCATTGACTCAGGGCCACCGACAGTCCCACCTGTGGGAAGGAACACCTCCTAACCATTTCTCATGACACAACACTAAAGAGCAGTGGAAAAGTTTGGAAAGAAGCAATCTGCTCAGGTTGACAACAAAAACACCTCATGAAAAGTTGTGTAGAAGAAGAAAATTACCTTTTCTCTTCATAGAGGCATTTATTCATCCCAAAGAATTACTTTATTAAATCTACAAGCTCATGAAAGAATAAACTCCTATAGTTAAACTTTCTGTGCTAAAAGGAAACGATGGAAGTTCTCAGGTGTTGGAACTGCCTGGGGCTGGGTTTTGGTGCAGTTTGTGTTGTCCTCTCTCTTGGAATGACTTGCCTTAGGCTGTCATTATCATCTTTAATAGTAATTTTTCCTTTCTTACATCAAATTTTTAATGATTACTGCTTTTTCTCAAGGAAAACATCTGCCTTTACCTGTGTGTTTGCTGAGGAACAGAATTTTCTTTCTGATCATTGTTTCGGCTCTTCTGTCAGAGGTCTAACCATAGAAATGTTGGTTATAACTGTGACCCAAACGGCATCACCAAAGGGGGGAGTTTTTAATCACTGGGCTCTGCAGTAGAACACAGTAAATCACATTATTTTGGGGTGCAGGGGAATTGCTGCCACTTAGGAAAACATACTCTTTGTGCTTCTGTACTTTTCCAGTGGCCACCTAAATCCACAGAAACCCTGTGACAGTGGGATCACCTTCCACAGAGCCAGAAATGTGCTGTAATTCCAATTATCGTGGCACCTCCTGGAGTTATACATTTGAAAAACCTTTACCAGCTTTTTTTCTTCTGGTGCCAATTCTACTGTTGAATTTATGGGTTCACTTAAAGTGAGTTACATTGAATGGAAATAATTCAGCTGTTGGTAACAGCAGGTTTTGAACACTACTGATTGTAGGTTGGATGAAATCCTTCTCCATGTAAATCAGCTATTATAAATCTAATTTTGATGTTATTGCCTCCTGATGAAATCCATAAAAGCCCAGGGCAATTCTGCACTGGGTCTCTGAGCAGTGTCCCAGAGAGTTTCTAGAACTGGTGCTGGGAGTGTGTTTTGTAAGATTTTGTCAACTTGGGGAAGAAACTGGAGGAGCTGTTTTGCTTGGAGTTCTTGAACTTTGTTCAGTATCGTTAATACTGTAGTTTAAAAAAAAAATCTCTTTCTTTGAAACCCTTGATTTAATAGAAATTTACTGAAATCCAGATACCCAAACAGAAAATTCTTAGGAAGGTAAACTGTGTGTTTTTAAGAGCCACACATACTTCTGGACAAGCATATGCAGAAATACTTTGCTTTTTATTAGCCTGAGGCAAAAAAAATGGTTTTGGGGAAGGCAGAGTCCTGGATGTCCTGGAGATGGGGAATAACATCTAACCCAGGGGAAGCTGAAGACCTCGAGGGATGATTAAAGAAACATTCTAAAAACAAAGCAATTCTTAATATAATGTAAACCTTTGAGAAGACTCAATGTAGTATAAGCTATTGAAAATACTATAGTTAAAAACCAGGCATTTGCTAAATATAACATTGATTTAAACTAACATTGAGGAACAGATTGCAATTTCCTCTATTGGTATTGGGTGGCTTCCTGTAAGACCTTCCAATTATTATTTCCTTTCAAAGGCAGAAATACATTTTTACAGAAACCAACTGGCTCTCTGAGAGGTTTTGGATTTAGGCAGTAAAGTGATATCCAGATGTGGATGCCATAATACATGATTTTGATGTTAATTCAAATTCCTGACTCTCTTTGCTCATTAAAGGTTTCTGAGTTGTTGTTATTGCACAATTGCATCCATATCCTTCATCTTGATATCTTTTTAAACAGTATCTTAAATACTAGTCAGAAAGAGTAAATGAAACTTTTAAGAACATTTTGCTTCCTTTGCCAACCTAAAACCTAAAACACTTTTTGGCGTCAGGCAGCCACAGTTTGGGTCACTGAGACCAAGAGTTAAAGGCTTTGGCCCTCTGTGTTAGTCTCTGCTTTGTCTGGCCTAAGGGCAAGTCAAACTTGTCATCACTCCCAAAATTAGGATAAAACTTTGGCTCTTCACATTCCTCTCTCCTGGCTTTTAAGGTGTCCACTTTGGGTGCCGTGGAGATGCACAGCCTGAAGCAGCAGCAGCGGTTTGATCCCAAAACCTCAGCTCATCCTTCAATGCCGTGGAAATTTCTTTGCTTTGAACTTGCCAGGATTTGCCTCCTTGGGAGCAGAGCCCAAGGATGCTGCAGTGGGGCTGGCATGGGACAAATCCTGGGATGTGCCTTCCCTGGGATGTGTCTCCACCTCTGAGAGCAGGGCCCATCTGTGTGCACCGTGGGATGAGTTGGGAGCAGGGCTGTGTTCATGCCCTGCAGATGTTTGGCAAAGCTGCTTAGATGGCCTTGTGTGTTATCCCACTTGTGATGCTCCAGGCTGGCATTGCAGGAGGAACCCATTGCAGGAGGAACCCTCCAGCTGGGTTGGGTGCTGAACTCCCAGGAGTGTCTGCAGGAGCATCACTGCCCACTGACTTGTGGTGTGAGCTTATCAAGGCTGAATCTCAATTAGGGTTCTTGCGTGGCAGTCGTGATGCACCCGCAGCAACCAGGAGCTTGGCACGCTCAAAGAGTGTCACAGGTTTCTGTGGCTGGATGAAAAGTGAGTTCTAACACCACTGAAGCAGTGTGAATTTATACAAGTATATATATACAGAGAAGAAAAGAAAATTTAATATTACTATATGCACACACACAATAAAGAACAAATAAACAAGGTCTGCTTCCCAGAAGAAGACATGCAGCTCTCACTGAAGAGGCAGCAGGTCTGTCACTAATGCCCTTCACTGCCAGGAAAGGACTAACTAAAACTTCCATCCATCCCTTCTTATATCTGAGCTGATGTAAAACAGGATGGAATCCTTCCCTTGGGTAGAGCAAACCATGGGATGTGTCTCCCAGGAAGGCCCATAGTCAAGGACCACACTCTCCAGCCCTCATTCCGCACTGTTTCACATCACACCTCCAATCCCATGTTCTCCCATACCCTGTGCTTGTCTCCTGTCTCTGTTGGGTGGACACCAGGTGAGAACTGCCAGGAACAGCCAAGATACCAAGAGATACCTTGAAGTTGTTTATGAAATCCCAGCCTGAGTTGTTTGAGGGGTTTTTTTATGAAATCCTTTTGGATTCTGGGATTGAAAGTAGAAATCAGTTCCTGGGATTGGAACTGCAGAACATGTTCAGAGCATTTTAATGTTGAAGTTCCTGGCCAAGTAGGCACTCCACATCAAAAAGTAGATTCTGGAAAGAAATGGATGCTGGAGAACATACAGTGACAAACCCACAATAGGAAAAGGGGGAAATGATGCTTTCTTTGCCAGATGAACCACATTTGTTGTTTGGTTCCTATTACACATTCCAGAATTCTGTGACAGCCCAGAATTAACACCAAAAGTTCATTAGTAAAGCATGGTTGGAAGATGACATATTTCAACACTGTCAGCCAGCTTATGATCAGATTAATTCTGTTAATAAATAAGACTTTAAAGATTTCTAGGAAAGAGCATCCTATAAAAATGTTCCCCTTCATGTGAAACATTTTGAAACTGTTGTTTTTCTTTGTTATGTTTTAAAATGTTGAGAAATTAAAAAAAGACCAAGTGCATTTTATGGCCATAACAGAACAAAGGAGAAACCTTCTGGTTTTGAGTTGTCTGGGCCTATGTGGGCACTGAGTTTTCTTAACATCCTCATATATTTTTGTTCTAACAAGGCTGTTGTATCTTGGAGGAAAAGGATAATTTCCTCTCTGCAAAGTACTGAGGGTTTTATCAACACAGAGAATTTCCTCCATGCAACTGTGAAAAATCCCCTCTCTGCTGTAGTTGGGCTTGGGTGAGACACTGGATTTTCTTTTCTTCTGAAATCCAATTTCCATGGGGGGTTTGACATTGATATCCCTCAGTTTTGGGTGTCTCAGAGGCTGTGAGGTCTCCTGTGTGCCCAGCCCACCTCTCTGCCCTCCCTGCCTGTCCTGCCTGGTTGATTTGCCCCTCTCCCATCTGTATTTGGTTCTTGCTAAAAAGAAAACAAATTATTTCAGCTCGTGGGATGTTTTAAAGCATTCAGAACATTTCTTGAGGGCACCCAAAATCTTTGTTTCCAGAATATACTGAAGGTATTTACAAATGTCTCTATCAGGAAAAACCATGTTTTTAATAACTCAGTGAGCCAGCTAATTTTGCATGTTGTTTCATTTTACTATCAACCACATTGATTAGCAAATTCCACTTGTAACTACAGATACTATTTTGTATGAAAAGTAAAATCAGAGTCATGGGAGCAGTAACTGAGGCACTGCAAACCTGCAGAGATGTTTAGGCTTCCAAACCCACTTCTGGAATACCAGCATTGCACTCTGCTAGAGCCAGTGTTGGGGCTAGTAAGAAATAATTCTCATTTATTGGTTTAAAAGTCCCAAACAAAGGTAAATCTCAGTGGTTTAGATGCCTTTCTTAGTGATAATTAAGAGAGGAGAGGCATCAGAGGGGTCCCAACCAGCACTGACCTGGTGTAGACAAGAAGCAGTTTGGGTCCTGTCTTGTAAGTGAGGCAGGGGAGGGTAAAACCTGGGCTTTGTCCAAGGTTTGTGGCAAAGATGGAAATGAAGACTGTAAGGCCTGGTGGTTCAGAACTGATAGCACAGAAAACATTAACTAGGGGGGAACCCCTAAAAGCTTAGTGTAAACTCTGAATTGAAATCTAAAATTTAAGGTAAAGTGAAGAGAGAGGTTGTTTCAAGAACATTTTGCTAAGGGAGTCTTGACTTGCTCTATCCCCCAGGACACACTTGAGGCAGGGGAATGATCTGCTACTGCCTCAACTTCTGTTGAATAGCTGCAGAATAAACCTGTGTCAGTGAGACCCACATTATTTACAAGCCTTTTTAAAATATTCTCTTGTATTTTTTATTTTAGCTTGGATGGATTCCTTTTTTTTTATATTCCCCTTTCTAGCTACCAGTGCCTGTAAAAAGCAGGTCAGCCTTTCAGTGCTGGCACTGAGTCATGTCTTGTCAGACATCTGGTGAGAACATGCATCAGTGCTGGTGGTGGTTCTGTGGCCACAGACGTGCCAGGTGCTGTCACTGAAGCACCTCGGAGGTGTGGGGGTGTCACAGAGCTCTCCAGAGGGGCCTCAAAGTCTCCTCATCTCCTTTGGGGCTCAGCATGACCTGAAAAACCACTTGGCAGGGTGGGATGGAGAGTTGTAATGGGCCATCCTGGTGTTAAATACCTGGAGTCCTTTTGATGGGTCTCTATGTCTGACTTTAGTGTGTGATAACACAAATAACTCTGCAGGGAGTCACAAGGCACCAACACTTGGAGCTGGGCATTGCAAAGTGGACTTTCCAATTTACCAGGGAAATAACTTGCTCTTGTTCATCACTTGCTTTGGCCTGTTTGATCAGCAGAGGAAGTCATGTCTTTTAAAAGAACAGGGAAATGAAATCTGCAGGTCTTTTATGGCTTTGCCTTCTCTCCCACCAACTCTGAGGCACCTGTTTTTCACAGCCTTTGCTGATGTCAAGAGTAGTTTCACCCAAATTCTGTCTGTCAGAGAAATGAGGGTTTAGCCCCGAGCTTTCCAACTCTTGCTTATGCTCTGTCTCTTGATTCCATCTCATGGTTATCTTTAAAAGCCTGTATTGACACAGTCATTATTGAATTATAATTAAAAGAGGCTGATTTTGGTGTTAAGGGCAGATAGTTATTGATCACAACTGCTCTTCTTTTCAAAACTCCATCTCCTGTTGCTACAGAAATTATTTTATTGTCTGAAGCATAGTACTTTCTCTTCAGAATTACAGGGTTTCAGATGTTTGGCCAGCCAGGCAATCCGAGGGCTGAGCATCTGTAAGTACTTTATAATATCTTTGACATGCTTTGTGAGACAAAGAATTGAGTCATCTCTTTTTTCCTGCAGCAAGCTTTGCACTCTGGCATTTTTCTTGACTTTTCATGTCTCAACACATTGAAGAACTTACCATGGCCAACAGCAAAATCAGACTTACAAGTTTCATAAAAGACTAGAGCTAGTGCCTGCCTATTCCTCTGAACTGCAGTCCAGGTTTATCCAACAGGTTTCAAAGTTGGTGTGTTTACTTTTTACTGCATTATTGTTGTTGTCCTCAGTGTTTTGTTTTCCCTCCAGAAGGCACTTTGCTGCATGAAGTGCCTTTTATTCCTTTTTACCCCCAGAAGGGGCACCACCTGTCTCCAAATGATGGGATTATCTATTCTGTAAATGCATAATAAAACACAAAATCACATACAGCTTAACTCTCTTTTAATGATGTGGATCACACTAATTTTGCACTGGAAAAATGGGGGAAAAAAATAAATTCAAAACCAGCCATAAAAGTCACTGCATTTAACTGAGAAGACAGGAGTAAGAACACTGAGAGAGGTCCTGGGTGATTAGAAGGGTGCAGAGAAAACAGTCTTATTAGTGAGTGGTAAGTAATCCTGACATCAGCCCACACAGCTTGTAAAGAAGGGCAGGCAATGTGTGTAAGTACAGTATAAGAAAATGGAAATTAGCTGTTTCAAGGCTGCTGTGATGCTTAGAGTTTACTGCTCTTTTCAGAGATGTTTCACTCTCCAAAAAGCACAGGGGTTTTTCTGTGGAGGAGAAAGTGCTGCTTAAAAAGGCAGAGCTGGGGAGATACCCAGAAGTTAGGAGGCAGAGTGCCTGGGAGGAAGAGCCTGTGCTCCGAAGTCTGAGCCTTTATTGGAGAGGCCAAAAAAAAAGGGATAAAGATAAAAACAAGTGTGTAATGTCATCCAAAGACAGGGCATCTGTAAAACAGTCTGTGCACAGGGCTGTGTAGGCTTTCCAAGGGCTGCTCTTTGTTCCAGTTCCAGTGAGTTCCTGGAACACAGCCTCCTTCCCTGCTCCTGGAACAGCCTGGACTGCAGGGCTGCTGCAGCCGTGGAGGTGGAAACCCAATCCCTGTGAGCTGGATCTCCAAAGCAAGCCAGGATTGCTGGGGGAAACAGCACCTTCAAAGCAAACCTTCCCCAGGCACAAACAGCCCTGGCTCTGCCTGCAGCAGCACCAGGGGCAGGGCTTGGACACGGCGTGGCCATGGGGACCTGCTCTCTCGGCAGCAGCCGCCCTTAGAGATGTTCCTTCTGGAGCAGCTCGTCCAAGCAGTGGGCTGAGACAGCTCCAGGCTGCCCTGGCTGATCCCACTGGACCTGCACAACTTCCAGCAGTGGTGCCAACGTTGGTTTTTTTCAGAACTGTCTGTTCTGCTGTGAGTTGTTCTCGGGGTCGTGCTGATGGTGGTGCAGGGATGTCAGCGGGAGGGTCACTGAGGATTTCGGCTTTAGGCATTCAAGTGCCGCTGCCAAAGCGAGTGTTGACTTTAGAAATCTTCAGATTCCATTTAGGACTTTCTGCTGGCTCTCCAGCCTTATGTGTAACTGAAACTCAAGAAGATCAAATATCAGAGTGTTTTTTAAGAAATGACTGGCTAACACTTTTGAATGGCAGATCACAGGGAAATAGGAATATCTTTGTTAAACTTCCCATTTTCATAAGAGCTGGCCTTCTCTGGGGCGTAACAAGAGAAACCTGGTGAATGTGATACCTGGGCATGGTAACTATTTACCAATATTTAAAGGCAGGGGAGCAGAAGTATCAAGTGGTCAGGAGCACTCTCAGAGTTTTTGAAAGGCATCGCCTTAATTTTCTGTAACTGGATTGGGTTTTTTTCCATGCAAAACGAAAATACCTATTGTTTTCTTAGCATTAAAAGATTAGCTACAAAGAGCTTCTCAAGGAAAGCAGCCAAAGCTGCCATTTTTCTGCCACTTCCCTGCATCAGTGGAGTTGGGAATAAAAGAACTTTCCAAGTTGCAGCCCCGTGCTTGAAAAGGGAAGGAGCGACTTTTATCTGTGTATTCAAGAGATGAGATGGCAAAGCCACGCCGGGAGCTGAGCGGGGGAGCAGCTCCTGCCTTGCTCAGCAAGCCTGCAGTGAGAAGCAGCCCCGAGTACGACATCAAAAGGGACAAATATGTGTCGAGTGTGAAGCTGGGCCTTCTCAAAACATCTCTCTAATTAGCACAACTCGGGATTTGCGAGTTCCAACTCTGGCTTTCTCACAGTTGTGCGCTCGGCAGAAGTGGCTTTTTCATCTCACAGGTTTGTGTGAGAGGTTGAACCTACAAACACTGTCACCAAACCTTGATGCAAAAGCCATCCCATTTCCTTCCAGTCAATCTCCCCCTTGTGCCCAGCTTGAAAGTGGGAGTTGGAGCTCCCAGCCAATGCCTTTTTCTAGAAGAAGGAGGTTGTTTTAATTGAGTGTCATTATCAGCCCGTTCTTGTGGTTTGACACGGATTCAAACTGAAGCTGCTCATCCGCTTTGGGAACGCGGAGGCACGAACAGAGTAACCTCAGCGAGTTTTTGGGTGCCTCCATCCTCAGGGGAATGGGTTGGACTTGCCCTCCAGTGGAAATTTGGTGTGCTTTTGGCAGCCAGAAACAGAAGAAAGTCTATTCTGTGCATGGTTCTCTGCTCCTTTCCCCATTGCAGCCTGTAGTGTGAATGTTTCCTATCAGTGCACCTCGTTGCCTTGCAGCTCAAGGAACCTCTGCCTCTGTTCATGCACTCCATGTGGATATAAAAGGGTGGTAAACTAAGTTAGTTTTATTGAAAATATGCTTTATTCTTGGAGCCTCTGTCACATGGATGCTGCACTCACTATGTGTACTCCACCTTGCACTGGAGTGTGGGATGCCTTTCCTGGGAGGAGTTGCTGATTTATGCACCCTCATCTGTTGATTCTCATCATTGATGAACAGGATTTGATACAGTAAATATTTGTTGACCCTTGAAAACATGCATAAAGGGGACTGAGGACTTGAGGCTGAGGCTCATAGGGAAGACTGTGCACCTCAAGGCTGGAGCTTTTCCTTCGGCATTTCTGTGCAGGCATCGGTAGTTTTGTGTCTCTGGCCTCTTCAGGCAGCCTGACTGTTTCATGGAGCAAAGAGAGTCCACCTGTTTTCCTCTTCAGGGGCCTGTCTATGAAATTTATCCTCAGGAAACTGAAAGAAGTGTTGCCTACAGGATAAAATTTAAATGAGCTTCTTGGCAACATCCCCTCCAAAAGTGCCAGATAACAGAGGACTGGAAGAGCAGAAAAGCTGGGATGAGTCAAGCACATCAAAACCCTTACTCCTCCAGCACAGCTACTTTTTAACTTCTTTTGTTACTAAAACTGCCTCTGCTTATTTTTAATTCAAGCTCTCACAGCCCTGAAGTCAATAATTTCAATTAAATCAATAGGATAATTACATTTTTTCTTCAACACTGCTGCACGTTCATGTGTGAATCTAATCCCTGATACAACATGAAGAGGTACCTGCAGTGGTGTTGGAAGTGCCTTCACCAGCCTGGACAACCAACTGGGAGACCCAAAACTTGTGTTCCTGATGTTGAATATGTCTCCTGCATTTGGCACCTCAAGAGAAGCATATCCTCAGTGAAAACCCCAGATTGGCAATTAGGAAGAATTCGTTAAGATTTGCTGAAGTTCAAAGCAAAACGAGCAGCTCCTCACAGGTCAGGGCAGCTCTTCTGATGGTTCCTGCTTTGCCTCCAGCAGCAGCTCATCTCCACAACCTGTTTATTTTTCTGCCAGGGCTGTTGGCAGGTGAAAAGACTCACATCAGATCACCTCACTTGTATTTTGTGCTGGAAACCTATGCCCTGAATATGCCATTTTCCTGGCCCAGCATGGCATGAGATCATGGATTTCAAGCCAGTCCATGTTGGCTTCAGAAGACAAAACATGCGATGCCCTGTTCACTTCCCTTTTGAGATCTGCCAGGAAGTCCCAGCTCAGTGTTGCCCTGGGGTTTGCTCTCTTACAATTTACACCATCCCAGAGGAATAATGCTTGGTGTGGGGAGGAAGGAGAGCATCACTCATCCTGTCCTGAAAACAAATCTGAGCATTTCTGAAACAAAAAGGAGTGAATGCAAGTTCTTCTAGAACCGGATCAGGGGAAAACAAAACAGTCCCTTTTTCAGGGAAATAATTACTTAGGGCATGTCAGCACCTAAACTTCATGCAGATATCCTGTGGCTTGGGAAAACACAGAATTTATGCACTAGCCAAGTGGGCAGCAGTGCTAGCCCAGAATTCATAGACTCACAGAATGATTAAGGTTGGAAAATACCTCTAAAATCACTGAGTCCAACCATCCAGGCTCCTCAGGGCCACTGTCTCAGGAGCACAACTTCCATTTTAATAGAAGGTTGTTCTTTCTCTATTAGAATTGTTGAAAAGACATTAAATCCTCAAGTGCTGTAACATTTTCCTTTCTATTTTCTACAAGAGTCCCCAGGGACTTCCATGACTTCCCACCTGGGGTGCAGTGGTCCAGCTTGGCCTTTTCATTCCTGTTGCCAGCGTGACTCCCTTCTCACCCTGTGCCCACCCTTCCCCCCCAGGATGTAACCCAGAGAAGACCATGGGGGAAGGACTCAGGGGAGGACACAGGAGCTGCAGCCA
Source organism: Formicarius rufipectus (assembly GCA_013399695.1). NCBI lineage: Eukaryota > Metazoa > Chordata > Aves > Passeriformes > Formicariidae > Formicarius > Formicarius rufipectus. The sequence continues at coordinate 54,690 of VXAU01005047.1, read as the reverse complement.
CCCCCAGCCTGGTTGGGTGACAGAGGCTGGAAGGACAAACAAGAGAACTAAACATGAAGAGTGGGTTGTTTGCTTACTGAGAAGCCTTGGAGTGGCAGACTGGAACTGTACACAGCAAAATTCAGGCTCCCAAAGGTCAGGTCCCTGCAGGAACACCTGCACCCCTGGGCCAAGCAGGAAGGAGAAAGTGAGGAGATATATATATATCCCCTCTGGTCTCAGAGAACATGCTGTATATCCTGTCTTTAAATTCCTCTTCTTTTTGTTTCTGATGTTAATAGCAGTCATTTTCTTCCCGGTTTTGCACTTGTAACTGAGCAAGGCACAGCAGCAATTACTGAAGGCTGTTTAACCATTCCAGTGGTATCAGTGGATTGGATTTGTCTCTCTGGAAAGCCTTTTGGCCACAGCTGTGCTCTGAGCTCATACCTGCTCGATTGTTCCCTTCCTCCTACCACAGGAACACATCCCTTAATGTCAGCGTCACTCTGAAAACCACTGCCTGCAAATGTGCATTGGCAAGCCCACTTTGGAGATGTGTTTGCCACCACCTGTGTCTCTCCCTGAGCCTTCGTGGTGGTGCCAGGAGGTCCATGTCCCTTCTCCATCCTGCTCCTTGCAAAACCTGCCTCAGCAGAGGACAAGCTGCTTTGTGCTTCCTTCCCAGCTCCTGAAATTAGATTGAGATGAACACAACTTTACCAGAGCTCTTAGTGTGTCCACAACACTCTGTCCTAGAATGTTGTTCCTGCAGTCGATGTCTCAGCTGTGATAAGGGGAAGGTTTGGAGCTGGCAAGCTCTGCCTGGGGGTCGGGTGAGAATCACTCCTTTGGAGCTGCACAAATGAGAAACTGGTGGCACTTGAGAAGTGGGTCTGGTTTCTGTTATTTTTAATGCCTTTGCATTTTAAAAATGTCATCCATATAAGAACATTTGGAGCTATTTACATGTATTTAAAAAAAAAAAGAGAGAACATGAGAAGAGCCTGCCTTCCTTTTAGATGTGCAAGCAGGTTCCTGAAACAGAAAGGCACTAATTGGGTTATTTTGTTCCTTCAGAGCATTCTGGGTGATGTTTGAAGTGTATTGTGGCTACCAAGGTTTGGCATTTGTCATTCAAAACCTGAGACCTGTAGAAGGGGTAAAGTATTTTGAATAAAAGGCTAACAGAGCCCTTTAAATAGGTCATGGAGCCTGACATTGTTCCTTGCTATGTGACTATGTGTCTGTCTATCTACAATATTCTGTACTAGTTTTCTAGAGCTCTAAAATGGAAGGGAAAACTTCTGAGGCAGCTGAAATAGATCTTACCCATGTCTAATTTTGAAAAAAAAAAAAAGAAAGAAAGAATTTAAAGGATTTTAGAGCTGTTTAGAAACATTGGCATTATGACAGCAAGAATCTCTGTCATATGATTACCGAGATCAGAAACGTTCTGGGATGTTCTGATCAGTTCTGTTAATGCCTCTTTTAAAAAGTATAAAGCTAATGCTCTGTAAAATAGATACTTGAAAAACAGTTTTGGTTTTCCTCAGGCAGTTGAGATTAGAGTTTCATAATCTGTTTGACCAGCTGCAGAGGACGTTCTGTTTCATTTTTGCTTTTTAAGTAAATGAGCTTCATCTCAACATGATTAAAAAATAAAATAAAAAAAAAGGAGAATCAAGCTTCAAAAATGCTCAGTTTTCGCACATACTTTTAAATAGGACCAACTGCATTGTCATGTCTCGCTGCAGATGTAATTGGGCTGGAGGTCATTAAAGACTTTGAATAAAAGAATTTCCAAGTTTCCAACAGTCCTTCCCTGTCAAGAACCATCCCGTTTTTGGCTTCCAGACATAATTTGAGCAGATATTACTTTGCTGCCTTTCACATGTCCCATGTGTTGGGTGTGCAGAGTTGTTGAGTCAAGCTCGCTCTTGTTCAGTTCAAAAAGCAGTGGTTTGCCTTGTGAGTTAATGCTGCTGATTAAGGTTACTTTGAAAGGTAGAAAGACATTATTAGATTTCTTTGTGTGTGCCTGTGTGTGAGAGAATGTTATTTTATGCAATGGGAGGATTCCAGCAATACTGGAACAAAATAAATAGTTTTTCATGTGTTCTTGCTGGGATTCAGGTTAGCCCATTGATTAGAAATATCTGAGCCTTTCACATTTCTTTTTTAAAAGAGCATAGCAAAGTAAGAGGCTTTGCAAAGCCTGTTAGAAATGTTTATATTTCCAAGTCTTCATGCCTCTGTGAGGAGGAATGCCTTTTCAGGAGACCTTTGGAGAGTACCAGGGCTCTGCTGGAACCTCTGGGCTGGTTCCAGGTGTGAAGTGTCCGAACACCCACTTACAGTGGCAGTTTGGTGATAAACTTGGTCGGGAATGAAGCCCCAGGCAGTGAGAAGAGTGATTGATAAATCTGCTTTATCGTGGCTCAGGCATTCTCTAAATCACTGCAGGAAACTCTGCTGGAAGCCCTGGTGTTTGTTTTTGCAGAACTGTCCTTAGGAATAGAGCGAGCAACACAAGCAGAGGGTTCACTGCTCATTTTGTGTTCACAAGGGCAGGGTCTTCCTAGTGCAGGACATTCAAGAAGTTGTCCCAAATGACCTCAGGTCTGCACAGGGAGCCTGCTCAGGGAATGGCAGGCTCCTTGCTGCTCCCTTTGATTACAAAGTGGTTATTAAGAAGCAAATTAGGAAATGAAAATTGTCTCGGGGATCAATCAGGCGCGGCGGTTCCGCCCGCTCCGCGTTATCTGTCAGACAGGAACCTGATTGGGGATGTTGTATTTTGTATAATAGCCTCCAAATCAGACTGAAAGGTTGGCTGTAAAAATACCTGATGTATTTTGTGTGTGCTCTGAGGCTGATAACAAACTCTGCAGTTCAAGTTTTAATAACTCGGGGGGAGCTGAGAAACTTCAAAAGCTTGGTGATAAATGTTCTTGACAAAGCGTCAGCTGAACATTAGGCAGAATCTTGGTAAATCCTCTCATAAGTGGTTTAAAATGGAGTTTTGAACTTTTCCTTCCTAAGTGTGTGCTTAAGATGTCATGGTATCTTTGGGTTTAAAAGATTCATTTTATCTGGTACATGTGCACCGTTGGTGTTTCTGCCAACACCTCGCAGAGGCCAAAGGGGGAGCAGCTCAGCAGTTCCCTCCTCTTGGCAGCCCCTGCTCTTGACCATGACCCTCATGGAGGCTGGAAGAAGGGAAGGCAGTGCTAAAACAAGCTCCTAAATAGTCCAGGTAAATCAGAGAGTAAATCCTCCAAGCTGAGAAGCTTTCCTGCCAACTGCACCGTGACAACCCCACAGCGTCCTGGTCACAGACAGAGCCATGGCTGGACGTGCCAACTGCTGCTTGGGGTTTGTGGCTCCTTGAGAAAAGCAGATGAAAGCCAGTTTATTACAGCCCTTTGAACCTTGTCTCCTTCCCCTCTCCCATCACCTGGGCCACTAGAACAAAGCAAAAACAATTCCTTCCTTGCCTGCCCCTGGAAGAAGATGCCTAACTTTGCAATTTATGCTGCTGTTTTCTTTGAACTGTTATCTCTGCAGGACCTGCTCTGCCTTCCTTTGCCTTTCAAAAGAATTGAGTTTATGATGCCCTGCAGTAAAGCCCTAACTCAGCAAAATGCTTAGGCCCCTGCCTGATTTTAAGCCTATGAATGGCCCTGTTGGTGCTATCAAGGGGTTTTAGGGAAATATCTTTGAGTCATGGAATCCCATGGAATGGTTTAAGTTGGAAAGGACCTTAAATCTCATCTCATTCCGTTCCCTGCCATGGGCAGGGACACCTTCCACCAGCCCAGGTTGCTCCAAGCCCCGTCCAACCTGGCCTTGGACACTTCCAGGGCTGGGGCAGCCACAGCTTCTCTGCCCAACCTGTGCCAGGGGCCTGCCCACCCTCCCAGGGAGGGGTTTCTGTCTAATATGGCTCAAGACTTTGCAGAAAAATGGTCTTAAAACTTCAGTCAACCCAACTGGATATTTGCAGAAAATGCAAAGCAGGGCAAAATAGGCCTGTTGACAATCCTGACAGTGCTCAGAGAATCTCCAAAACGCACCAAATCTCATGTGGGGGGACTGCTCAGGAGCTGACACTGAAGGTTCTAAAGTATATCACACACTGCCAGTCAGTCCCCTGCCCATGAACTGAGAAATGAAAACAGCTTGTGTGAGAGCCACACTGGAATTCTAGATACGTTTCTTTTATGTTAAAGGACCTACTCTACTTTTTTTTTTCACTACTACCAGAAAGACTTGACTTTGTTCCTAGAGTCAAATTATTCCTCTCCTTCCTGAACCCCTTTTTTCTTCCCACAGTCCTTCAAGGGAAGGGTTTGTTCTCCTTCACAAGGGCATCTCCTACTGGCAAATCTCTGGAGCAACAGACTGGTGCCAGGGGGAGCTGCAAAGCCCCCACCTGGGTTGGGTTTGCAGCATCTCCATTCCCATGGAGAAGTGTCAGCAAAGAGCCAAACTTCCAAAGGTGCCCTGTATACACATCATTCCAAGTGGGAGCTGATGAATTCTGTGCCTTTGGAAATTACACCTTTTATCTGATCCCAGACCAAGGAAACCTTGTTTTTTTCCTAAAAAGGCAGCAGAGAATGGGCAACCAGCTCTTGTAGGGACACATTTACAAAGGTAATACCATTTGCATTTTCATTCTGTGTTGTAATTCCATGTTCACTCTTCATGAAAAGGTGTTTAGTGGTTAAAATTAAATATTAGGCATGGAGATCCCCAGATCTGCTGTTGCAGCACACTGTGCAGATTGGACTTGGCAGGTCTTCTCCTTCCCCCACCCAGTTGTAGCTCTTGGCAGCTTCACCCAGGTCGTGCAGTTGGACTGATGGTACCAGGCTGGGAGATCAGTGCAAAGGAAAGTATAATAGGAAGATGTCAAATATTGCTTAAGGTGCTTTAATTTCTGTTGCTGAGGAGCAATAAAGCATAAATGTCCTGCACAGTCATAGTAGTAGTTGTCAGGTACTACAGGATAGAGGAATAATCTGTGTTATTAAGCACCATAATTATTTTCAGTATAAAACAATAGCTTTTCTTTGCTGTTGCAGTGGTGTTGGCCCCTGCACATAGGTTGGGGAGGACTTTGTTTGCAAAAACAAAGCCATTGTTTTAACAAGAACCACAGAAATTTTGCCTTTCATATTGAATCAGTAGCATAATGAGCAGTGGAGCAATAGTTCAACATCAAAGGAGACTTCTTGGATATACAGTGTGTTGCAACAGCAGCGAAAAAGTTCCCACCAGAAAGGAATTCTGCCATATGTGAGCAGCAGACATGTGTGTTAGGTTAAACCCAGAAGATTTCCTTTGCTTCACCCAGCAAACAGGAGGGAGCTGGAGCACAGAGGTTTCCTGCTGGAGAGCAGTGGCACTGGACAAACACTCTCTGCAAGCCCAAAAGGTGCTGAGGAGGCACCAACAATTTGGCTCAACCAGCAGCATTTCACTTTTTGAAATGCCCTTGGTTTGCTCTAACTCGTGGCATGACATCAGTGCTCCTCAGAGATGTAGTGGCCCAATTTATTGATGGTTGCACTAAACCCAGAAAACTGTATTTATCCACGTAAAATATCTTAGCAAAAATAAGGATTGCTTTCAAAATTCCCTGAGAAATTCTGGTGGGATTCTTGGCCTGCTTCCTTTGGATGGAGTTGTAGGGGACTCTACACTGTGAGCCCACCTAGTGTAAGGGAGAAGTTTTTACCCAGACAGCCCAGAATTCCATCTTCAAGGGGAGATAAAGGTACTGAAGATTGAGTATTTTCTTGACAAGATTTTAAAGCATCTCCATATGTATTTCTGGAACAAAAATTGCTTTAATTTTTATTAGCATTCACCAGGCTTTTTTTCAAAGTTCCAGAGGTTTTCTTCTCATGAACATGGAGAGAAGACACATCAATGGATGTAATTTGAATTTAGAAGGCACTCAAAGAGAGGCCTGTATTCAGAATTATTGTTGGCACATGTTTTGAGGATGCAAAGTGGAAACCTTCTGTGGGCATTAGTAAGGAGATAATTAAGACTACAGTAGGTAATTATGGTAGCTTTTATTACTGCATCTTTCATTAACTAATTATATTAATTTGGTAACATTTGAAAAATTCTTTGAAGATGAAAACTGCCACCTCTTAATACCTTTAGTTGTAGCTTTACTTTGCACTGGTCATAAATATTGAGAGCTTTTCTTGATACAGATGCACATCTGTGTGTGTGGAGTTGCTGGTTCAGCAAAGAAGAATTTATATTTATGTCCAAAAAAGCCTTTGCCATTGTCTGACACAATCTGACCAGGCTGAGCAGCAGCTTCCCTGCTGGCCCTTTCTGTTTCAAAGTGAAAATACATTGGTATTTAATGTGTTCTAGAAAAATGTAATTTCCTTGTAAGTCTCATTTATTCAACCCTCCGACCAGAGAGGTAAATGACTGTGGCCCAGACTTGCCATTGGTTGGATGGGCTGGGGCATCAAGCCCTGTCTGCTCTCAGGAGCACCCCAAAAATAGGGAATTATTTCAGGCTGAGGAAGCAAAACATCACACCTTTATAAATGCAGTAACTTCACAGTAATAATCAATACCACAAAATTAAAAATAGTGATTCTTTCTGTTTATGCAGTTCTTCAGAACTGAATTCTCTTTCAGGGAATCCATCCCCTTCTTTTTGAAATATCCCATGCTTAAAGGAGAGTCAAATCAGTTTTCATGTATTAAAGGCTGAATTCTTCCTTCATTCCCATTTCATGCTCGTTCCTGTGATTCCCAGAACTCTTTCTCTTCCCAGCTTTGAGTTGATGCAGATTAAGCCCTATAACCAACATCCAGGATTCATTCCTGCCTTCCCAGGGCGTTTTGGCATGCTGGCATCGTGCCTTCGTGGCTCTCTAGGGCTCCTTGTCCAAAGGATGTGCTTTCCAAGGTTATCTTTCCATGAAATCTGCCCCCAGTTATCCCCCTGCATTCCTGAGTGTCATCCCAGCTTTTCTGGAGCCACACTCCCAGTGAGCTGCCCCCTGGGCTCCAAGGGCTCCAACCTGCCATGAGCAGAGCTGGGATGCTTTGCTGGTGGTGACCAACCCATGGGACAATAAGAGAGGGGACAGAAGTGCCTCCCCAGAGGTGCAGGTTGACCATTCCACTCTCCTTCCACAACTGGTCCCCAACATCTCCTGTGCCACAGTGACCAGGGTGGGCTCATCCACAAACTGGTCCCCAGCATCTCCTGTGCCATGGTAACTGGGGTGGGCTCATCCACAAACTGGTCCCCAACATCTCCTGTGCCATGGTAACTGGGGTGGGCTCATCCACAAACTGGTCCCCAGCATCTCCTGTGCCATGGTAACTGGGGTGGGCTCATCCACAAACTGGTCCCCAGCATCTCCTGTGCCATGGTAACTGGGGTGGGCTCATCCACAAACTGGTCCCCAACATCTCCTGTGCCACAGTGACTGGGGTGGGCTCGTCCACAGGCTCCAGGTCCCCAGACCTGCCTGGAATGTTCCAGTGGTGCGTTCCCAAAGTCATGACCCTTCTCTTCCATCCTTCTCGTGCCTCTCAATGTCATGTGCGACCAAAACAATATGGTTTTATTTTAGGATCCTTTCCATTTTTAGCAATAAATCAAATGAAGGTTCCCTTTCTACAGCTGTAATTCACCCACATTGTTGCAGTGGAGCTCATTATCTCATTTACATGTTTAAGAGCTTTTCAAAGTGTAGGATATCTGGGCTGGAAAGCAAAACATCTGATCTCTTTGTTCTCTGGCCAACACAAAGCACTTCCAAGGTCAGGTATGGTGTAGACATTCAACAGCAAACATGTTTACATGGCATTTGGAAGCCCGTTTAACTGAAAAAAACCAATGTCTAACAGTGATGCAACTCAACTGAGCACAGCTGAGGGACAGGGATTTGTTCTGTGCCTGCAAAAATTGCACTAAATCCATTTTGTTTTCTGTTCGGGGGGGAAAAAGCCTCTGACACTTAAAAATTGGCCTTTTTTCCTTATTTTTAATCCCTTTTTCTTCATCTCAGCAGTTATTAATCATAAACTCCCTTACTCTTTGGGCAAAATGTGACACTTTGAAGCTGTAGAACAAAACCTTCATTTTTAAACAAAACCAAACAAAAAAAATCATTGTTTGTTTTACAGAAGAGATGTTCTGGGGTGCACCTGGGGTAAGTTCTCTTCTGTTTTCTGTATGGCAAAGTCTTCTCTGACTGATTCAGAAGAAGATTTGAGGGTGCTGAGGCATCAGGAACAGCCAGCAGAGTTGAGGCTGTGGCCGCTGCATATGAAGCTTTTGGAGAAGAGAGAGAACTTTCAGGGGGATCTCCAAAAGGTGCATTATCCACGACATCCATTGTGATTCCTCCTGGAAGCTCATAAAAAGCAAATGTGCTTACTTCTAATTACTGTTTCCAGAGCTAATCATCTGCAGGAATCTGCAGCAACCATGAGACTCTGCTGTTACTTTTGCTTTTTGGCAGGGCTTTGATCAAATGCTCATCTTTTAGGTTTGCTTTTTTTTGGTCATTGTGCTGATAGAAAAGCTGGAATAGCCAAATGAACATTAATTACTCATGGAATGCATTCAATGCAGCAGCAGTTCAGAAAGGGTCCACTTAGAGGTATTTGTGATTGATTTGAGGAGTTAGTTGGAAGCTTTTTGCCTTTCCAATACAAAATCTGCCAACAGCCAGTTATGATGTGATTGGAGAAGTCTGTGAGTTCAGCATGTTCTTCTTTGGACAACTGGTGAATGGGTGGCTGTAAGACTTGATAGTTTGCTACACTTACATGCCATGGTAAAAATACCTTCTTTCTAAATTGAAGACATTTTCTGCTCTCATAACGAAATAAAACACGTGTGCTCCGTGCTGGCAAACACCACCTAGAGTAGGTGAACCTAACAAAGGCTGTGTTATCTGAATTTCCCAAATCAAATTGCTTACAGATGCATTGCAAACCCTCAGATTTAAAGGAACTGCTCTTTTTATCCTCTGAAGAATATGTTTGTTGTACAGAAGAACAGCAAGATGGGCGAAGTGAAGGAAGGAAGGCCCAGGGCACCAATTTTTGTCGCCATGTGGTTGTTGTCTTTAGCAAGAATGATTTGAGATCCTGTTTTGTGCTCTGGTCTGTGTGATGAGTGTGATATAATTCTGTTCCCTCTCTGTGTGCACATACATTTGTACGTGCACATCTCATCTTGGCCAACTTCAAAGTCCTGTGGAAGAGTCAAAGTTGCTCTTCAGCACAAGGGAAGGACGACGGGTGTGGGGCAAGGTTTCCTCCCTCCTTGTTTTTCACCATGAAAAATTGATCCTGAAATAGCAGGACATGGGTCATACTTTGTTGTTTATCCAAAACATGCTCCAGGAATGTTCTTGAGAATCATCTTGGACCCGTTATGTCCGGACACTTCGGGGTTAGGGCAGGATTTTTGTCAAACTAATTGGGTTTTTGGAGATATTTTTGATACACGGAATGACTCCACTCCTCTCTGCATTTCTGCATTGCATGACCTGCTCATTTTAGTTCCAAAATCCAAGTGTGCTTGTTTGTGTTTTCCCTCACAAGATCAGATGTAGGAAAAGCAAACCAAAAGCCTACAATTCACACATAATTCCCACATATATTTCATTATATTAATGCAAATTCCTGGTACTCCAAGGCTTGTTGAGTATTGAAGATGGGTTATTTATTCAAAGCCTGGATTTCAGCATTTCTCAGAAGCTGGGATAGCATAACAGTCCCTGGGCAGACTGGAAGTTCATGCTTGGGTCTGGTTACAATTTTTGGCATCAGAACATGTAATAGTCTTATAGCTATAAGACTTTAAAGTTAATGCCTGGCATCACTTCAAAACAGCGTGCAAGATCTATCATAACTAGTCCTCTTATCTTATCTCAATGGCCATTCTAGCCTGTAAATTATTGGAGAGTACAGTATTTGGGGGCTGTGGAAAAGAGCAAGGCTTTTTTTCTGTGAAATCTTTGCCCCCCCAGCACTTTTAATGATCCTGAGTGAGGCAGGGGTGTTCTGCTTGGGGGAAGCAAACATTAACCATATGGCATGTTCTGCACAGTGCCCTCAGTCCGGGGGGCAAACTGGTCTGTCCTCTCCAGGGAGAGGCAGAGGCACCAGGGGAGGCTCATGTTGGATATTAGGGAAAATTTCTTCTCTGGAAGAGTGGTCAAGCATTGGAACAGGGAAGTGATGGAGTCACCATCCCTGGGTGTGTTCAGAAAACGAGCAGACGTGGCATTTTGGGATGTAGCTGAGTGGGCACGGTGGGATTGTTCAGAGGTTGGGCTTGATGATCTTGGAGGTCTTTTGCAGCCTTCATGATTCTGTGGTTCAGGGGTGCTCGGCAGAAAGTCTCTGTGCAGCTCAGCTTTTTAAAAAGCAGCCCTGGAGGCTCCCTCAGAGGCATTTCCAGCGTGTCTCCAGCACGAGCCCCTTCCCAGCTCCAGCCCAGGGGTATCAATGCCCCCATTTCCTGCCATACAAAAGAGAACCCAAAATATTCCCTTTCTGCGCCGCAGCCGCCTCTGTGTCGGTGTCAGTCCCCCCTCCACACGGTGCCCTTTGCTTGGAGTCAGCACTTGCAGTTAACAATGCCTTCATTCAAGCTGACAACATCACTAGGCTCTTAGTAAATGTGTAAGTAAATGTCGAGCATGTATTCAAACATCCAACAATGAGGAGGAAACTTTCAAAAACAAAAACCAAAACTTTGAAACTTTGCCTTGTTTGTTTGGTGTGTATCTGTTAGAAATAACACAGACTATCAGTTCCTTGGGGCACGCTGTTCTTTTGTTAAGTGTGTAACAAAAAGATCAAGGCCCTGAGTGAGGGCTGCAATGAAAATAAATATAGAAGAAGAGCAATAATGACAAAAGAAATTTGTCCGTACATTTTATGAGCTTGGTTTCGAAGTGATTACTTCTGAACTAAATCAGGATTGGATAGTTGTGGCGAAGTGACATGATCATGATATTCCTTTTATTTATTGCCATTTAGACTTCATTTGTAGCTCACATGCCAGACTGGAGTACAGGGCGGGAGGGGAGCCCCTCGTCTCGGCGAGCATCCCATTTCAGTAATGTGGAATACATTTCCACTGCAAATTCCAGGCATTGTTTTCCAGAGAGAGGATTATTCTTCTGGCTTAAAGGCAAAAGCGTTGGGACACTGCAAAGCCATCAAAAGGTTGAACAAATAGGATGACAACAAGACTCTTGAGATATTTGCCCACGCAGTTGTTGCAATGACAACCCCTCCCTGTATCTCCCAGTCTCGGGGGGTGTTTATTACCTTTGTAGCGTGAATATTTGCAGCCTGGGATGGGGATGACGTGGGACTGGGAAGATGCAAAGAGCGCTCAGACAGCGCTCCCACCTGCAGAGCAGCATCACCCAGCGAGCGGCCACGCCGGGTCCAGCGGGGACCACACCACCCCAGGGCTCCTCTGTGTCCCCCAGCTCGCTGGGTGGCACCCCCCATGGGCTGTCCTGCCGTGCCACCTCCCTCAGGGTGTGTTTTCCCCCTCTGCAGGTGCTGCAGGACGAGCTGGAGAGCTGCCGCAGCCAAGTGTACGCGGCCGAGAGGAACCTGCAGCGCCACGAGCTGAAGGCCCAGGAGCAGGTACAGCTCGCGGGGGTGCCCTGGCTCCAAAAAATACCTTCCTTCCAAGCAAAAGCACAGCTTTTCCTGCAGGGTTTTCTCTTGTCTGCTTTGCTGGTAAGGAAAGAGAATTAAACTGTCCGAAGCCTTCAGGCAAATGCTTATCTCCTGCTCTCCACTGCAAGTTGGTATTTCAGCTATTCTCGATGTGAAATGATGCATTTCGTTTGAACTGAATGTTTTCCACTGCCTGTACTTCTTTAGGAGAGGTTGCTGAGACTGCTCCAACCTGTTTGTGTGAGGAGAATTATAATTGGATGGTATCTGAGCTAAAAATAATCTTTATTCCTGATCTTCTGCATTCATTGTCCTAACATGTTGTCTGTAAACAATTTCAGATGATTAATAGTGCTGAAATTTTTCTGGACACTTTCAGTGAAATCAGAGATTTAGTGTGCTTTGAGCAAAATAGTGTATGTTATTTACAGACTAGTTTTGGAACAGAAAATCAATGATCTGCATTCAAACCAGATTAAATTGAATTGTTCAGGAAAATACACAGGTGCTGAATTTCTGAATCACACAGGAATTTCAAGATTTCTAACCCAAATCAGGTTTTGCAGCAGTTGAGAACTTCATTTGGTGCTGAGTAAACAGTATCAATAACATAAACCCTACATAAAGCATTTCTAATTCCATACCTGAAAGAATAATAGGTTGGGGCTGTTATAGAAGATTACTAATCATTAGTTTCAAATACTCTTGCCTCAGTTGTTGCTGTCCTGCTTGCCATGGGGGATCCCCTTTCACCCTTGGTGTTTTTATTCATGTATTTATGGAGTGTTGGTGGTTACCTGTTCCATTCTCTTCCCCCTCTGCCTCCCAAATCTGGATGCTGGGCCAGGTTCATCCTTAGCTGAGGAGGAATTTGGTGGAGTCAGTGAGTTGGCCTACAAGCCTTGCACTTTGGCTTCAGAGTCTCCTGGAAAAGAAGAAGGACAATGAGCTCTTTAAGGCATGGTTGTCCCTCCTGGGGAACAGCACTGGCTGCACACTATGAGGGATGTCCTCTCCAAATCTCTTCATTTTTATGCTTTTCTTTAGTGTTTTCTGACCCCTTTTGAGAGAGGATCCAGGAGAAGAAACAAAAAAATGACTTTGGAAATACAGAGGTGGAAGGCCTGACATGCAGATCCGCAGGGTGGTCCTCCCTTTCTGCCATCAAGGATTTCTCTTACATGAGCAGGTGGTCCAAACCAACCTACAGAAGAACTGTCTTGTCCGCACTAAGTTCACGAAGGACTAACCCAGCCAGTAACATGTTGTTCCCCAGTATAATAGAACAGAAATAGTATTTAAATTACAGGGTATTGTCCTTCTTTGAGCCTTTCCTGCAAGGTTGGGTTGGCCGAGTTTGGCAATGCTCATGTCCAAGCTCATTGATGGTCTTGGCTCTGCCATTCATCCACTGGGACTTTGTGAAGATCTGAAAGTAGTTTGGTTGAGGTGGCTTTGGCCTGTTTTGCAGACAAACATTTTGAAGGTTGTCAGTGTGTCCTCTGTGACCTGTTAATTCATTAGTTCTGCTTATCTCTGCAGCAGAAAAAGGCAGAAATGGCAACTCTGACACATTTCCAGAGACTGTGCTTGGCCAGGGTACCTGTAAACATGTTCATAAAGTGTTACCAGTAGTTAAGACTCCTCAGCTGCTCAGGGAGTTGAAATCTTCAAGACAGTAACTTGTTCTCTGCTTTTACCAAACTTTGAATCAGAACTGCCTCAAACACAGAGATTTGTGCTGGCACTGTCACAAAAGCCACTTTCCCGAGCTTTCACATGCCTATAAATAAGGAGGAGAGAGGGTTAAACAGCTTCTGTTTTTCATTAAAAGGAAAAAATCTTGTGTTTTGATTCTATAACAACAACAAACAAATGAATGAGACATGAAAAAACATTTTGTTGTGCTTTTAATTAAAAATAAAAAGCTGTTCCTCGTTATGGCTTATTGGGTGGTATCTTAGTGCTCCATGTTGGCTGTTTTTGCAGTGCAACGTCCTTATAACTCTTCAGTGTCCAAGAGTGACTGACAGAGCTGCAGAGCTTTAACTCTTTGTCACAGTGACCCTCTGGTGATCACACAGACTCAGCCTCTCATTATTATAATTATCCAGAGAGACAAACCATCCCATAAATAAAGGGGAGAACATCCGTGGGGCTCTGTGGGCAGTCCCTGGGCCGTGCAGAGCCGAGTGTGGCACTGCAGCTGGAGAGGAACAGCTGGTTTCGTGGAGCTTTTCCATTCCCATGCTTCATGTTCTTGGATGAACTTGTGTTTTCTCCTGTTTGCTTTCTCTGTCCCCTTTCAGTGAGAGTAGATGCAATCACGTTGTGTCTGTGTTGTCTCACCAGTGGTGCCATATGGCAGCGTTCTCTGAGTGCTGAGTCCAGTCCCGTTTGTCAGAAGTGCTGGGGACTTCTCCCACTTTGACTGGCCTAAATAATTTTGTCTTTTCCATAGAGGTTGTCCTGTCTCTGCCCTGGTCTTCCAGGACAATGATCCATGTGTTCAGTAATGCTATGCTTCAAGATTGGAGTCTCAGAGCCATCTCATTTTTCTCCATGTCAAACTGTGGAATTTTTCCCTCAAAATTTAGATGTCCATCTTCTTGAAAGATAATTGTGTTCATGCAAAGTGGTGAGCTGGCAGCAAATGAAGTGTGATAACTCCCATTAAAATATATGTATAAAATAGTTTTTTTAAAATGTGCAGTCCCAAGGCAGTTAAAGCAGTCTGGGGAGGTTTCGAGGGAATTTGGGTGTGTCCAAACCATTTCCTTTCAAAGCAACACAGAAGTTTCTTGTCTCTCATTCCTACATGACTCTGAACATCAGCTTCCTGTCCAGTGATCCCACTGAGGTTGTGTTCCTGTATCATGTCCTCTTGCAGTGAGTGTATCCCTTGGCTGTCCCTGATTCATATCTGAGTCTAATGTAGGACAAGATTTCCGACAGGAATCTCTCTCATCCTACTGAAAATGTTTCTCTTAAGTCACGTGGCTTTGTGCATTTGTCAGTCCCACTTCAAAAGCCTCAATTGTTCATACAGGAGACTTGACATCCTGTGAATGTGTAATTAAAAATGACACACATCACTGAGAGCTTAAGCACGTCCTTAATGACCCCAGGAATTTAGGCATGTGCAACCAGTTTTGCTGAACTGGATGAAAATTCATGGTAGTGATCTTGTTGCTTTACTACCTAGATTTCTTTAACATACCTAATTTCATTTCAAATTCCCTTCTTTAAGGCTGAGCAACTCAGTTTACAAAAAAGCTCCAAAAATCTCCCTTTTGAGAGCCACATGCAAGAATTTTCTCAGGGAAAAAAAAAAAAAACACAAAACAAAAACAAAAAAAACAACAAACAAAAAAAAAAAAAAAAAGCAAAAAAACCCCAGTTCTTTCATTCCTGGCTTTAATGTTTCAGCTGTGGGGTGGATTGAGTATGATGTAAAATTAGGGATAATAGAGGGGGAAAAGTTCCTTGTGTTTGCAAAAGACTGAAGTAGCAACACTATGGATACTCAAAACATAGGGATAGTCCCCCAAGCAGTCAAGTCATGAACAGTGTTAAAGGAGAGAGATCCTCTGAGACAGAAAACCAGTTATGTTCAATTCATTAATATTGCTGAGGAAATGAAGGAGAATAGCAATGAAGGTTTCCAGCCCTTTAATTTCTTTTTCCTCAAATAGCTTATAAAAAAGGGAGAGAGGAGTTATCTGAATGAGGATGTTGTAGAAGTATTTGGCGTAAAATGGAACAGCTTAGTTTAAGTGGATTTCACTAATGTTCAAATGAAAACAGGAGTGATAATTGTCAAAGAGCCATGAGTCCAAAGCATTCCCCCAGTTCTCCTTTATAATGTTGATTATCCTGACTGGCTCAATTTTTCAGGACTGCTGGATATTTACCACGCTCAGCCCAGCTTGCTGTTTCCATGCCAACTAAACATATTTGTTCTCAGATGAATGCTGTGATGCATCCTTGGGAAATTCGAGTTGCTGTGGAGCACAGAGAACTTCTAAGGGTTGCCATCCCTTCTCCTGGCTGGGAAAGGTGCTGCTGCCAGTGGGTTTATGGAGCTGTGAGCAGGGAATGGGCAACAAAGTGGGAGCCCCAAGTAGTGCTCAACGTCATGGCTGGAACACCTGAGTAAAATCAGCCCTTAGTTTAGGGCTTCTGGTCCCTATTTCTTTTCAGAAACATTATCTAGAGGAAGGTGGCCCTGCCTGTGGCATCAGGATTGGAACACGATGGTCTTTAAGGTCCTTTCCACCCCAGAATTGCCTGTTACTCTGGTTTTTAAAGGTGTCACAGAGTTTTGAGTGCCATCAGATGGCCTTGAATCTCCAGTGTTGTCTTTCTCAGAACAAGTTACAGGCACCCAAAATCGGGCAAATGAGCTCTGGGTGAGGCATGTAAGAGTCCAAGGTGGCTTTGTGTCCTGCTGCAGGTGAGGAGGATGGAGGCAGCCTTTGTTTCACCAAGGAACACTTGGCCAACCGAGAACCAAAGAGTCATGGGGTGGAGGTGGTGATGAAATCCTGCTGTTTGCTCTGCTCCCTCCAACCCACAGCACTGGCTCCTTTCCAGATTTCCTCCCCCAGAGCCCCATTTGTGCTCCCCCAGAAGGGAGAAGCTCAGTCTGGATGGGAGTGATGTGAACCACGGCAGTGATTCACGGGGCTCAGCAGCCCCCGGGGCCGTGGGGAAGAGCAAGAACCTGAAAGAAATTTCCACTGTGACTTTCCAAAACAGCAGCACCAAATATTGTCACAATGAATTCGTTCCTGCAGTTTCTGTCCGTGAGCAGCACGGCTCAGAGAGGATGGGTTTGTTTTTCAGCAGGTCTGGGAGGCTGAGGGGGAACCTTCTGTCACCTCCTCCATCCACTGCTCTGCTGACACCCCCAGCACAGGGGTGAGGAGGGGCCTCTGTGTTTCAGCTGGTTTCCTCCCATGGAACATTCCATATATTGTGGAAAATGTAGGAGATAACAGGCAGAGGGACACAGCCCCCCACAGGCTGGCACCCGAAAATCACATGGTTCCACATCTGCACAATGGAAGATTTCTTTTCTAACTGCTCATGGTGGATAAATTTCCCATTTAAGACATTTTTATTGAAAGAAGATGTTGGAGGGCCACAGAGGAACGGTGAGGAACGTGATGTGAGTGTGAGCACCTTGCCCAAGCAGTTTGTGCACACAGAGCAGTGTCCAGCTCAGAGGGTGTCCTCCTCTTGCCAGCCTTCCCAACAGAGGCTGGTGGGCAAGAATCAACTGATCCTGCTTATGTCTCTGTAAGGGACCT
Source organism: Formicarius rufipectus (assembly GCA_013399695.1). Taxonomy (NCBI): domain Eukaryota; kingdom Metazoa; phylum Chordata; class Aves; order Passeriformes; family Formicariidae; genus Formicarius; species Formicarius rufipectus. The sequence goes on along the minus strand of VXAU01005047.1, from coordinate 37,669 downwards.
TTTGTGGATACAGGTGCCCCTGAAGGTGTATGGCAACCATGGGGTGGGTTGGAAGGGACCTTAAAGACCATCCAGTTCCATTCCCCTGCCATGGGCAGGGACACCTTCCACCAGCCCAGGTTGTTCCAAGCCCCGTCCAACCTGGCCTTGGACACTTCCAGGGATAGGACATTATGGATTTAGGGACAATAAAGTGACCACAGGCATTATTTAGAGTCAAATTCTACTGCTTTTTACATTGGTGAGTGTCCATATACACAACTCCATTGAAATAGTCATTAATCACATTGCTACAAAAGTTTTTAATTAAGGCTGGGATTGTTAGAAGAAACTATAACTTTGCATTTGATCATAGTTTTGCATTTGACCATAATTTTGCATTTGACAATAACCCTGCTTTTGACCCATGTTTTATTTTGTATGGCATTTTCTCTAATGGCCAACCATGAAAGGAAAGAGAATTAAAATGAATATAGTAAAATTTTCTGTATAGCTTGAAGCTTCACATTAGCAGAAGGAGATAGAAGCTGAGATTCAAGCACAGAAAAACAGCTTTGCAGGTGGGATTTGAAAGGAGCTGGAAATCAATGGAGTTGAAAGTTCCCAGGAGCTCCATATGGCAGGAACTGCAGGAGGGGAGGCTCTCACCAACTGTGCAACTGTCAGAGGGAAAAGAGCCCATGATGAGGATGATGATGCACGTGTGGCAGTCAGTGATCAAGTGTTGGATTTGGTCATCAGACACAACTGGAAAATGCACAAATAGACACCTACTTTATAGAGCAGGATGAATTACTGGAATGAGGTGGCCAGCTGGAGAAAGACAGCAAGCACAAAGTACAGAGCAGCCACTTAAAAGGGAAAAGGGAATTGTTACCAAAAGAGAATAGAAACATATGCCAGCATGAGGAATTAGAGCATTTTCAAATGTCAGTTTTCTTGCTCTTGGTCTTAAATAACAGTGAATGAGAACGAGGGCTTTCTTTTAAGAGAGCAGCACCTCATTTTAGAGTGTCTGTGGTTTGCTTGCATATTAGCAATTAAGGGAGTGGTTCAAGTAGGACTGCAAGGGACAGAGATGTTGTACTTAATGCAGGCAATCACAAAAAAAGGAGAAATGGGAATGGATGGAGGAGGCAGCAGATGACAAGACAGAGCAGAGACACCTCATCTCCAGAGCGGGCTCTCAGCGGTGCCTGTTCAATTAGGGAACTGTCCCGTTCTCTTTTTCTGAGTGATGAGGGGCCTGGTTGGAGCTAAAAAAAGAACTGGAAAAGACCAACTTTATGCTGATCTTTACCTTCATTTAAACTCTAAAGTATTCTTTTGTTGCCAGTTTGATCCCCACCAAGTGCTGTCCATCAGAGGTCCATCCGGGCAGCTCAGCCATGGCATCTCCTGCCCTGCCCTTCCAAAGCTGGGCAGGCTCCTCCCAGCCCTGATGCTTTGCAAACCTGGCAGCTGGTTTTCAAGTGGAGATACTGGTTGGATTTTTGTTCTTGGAAATGGTGATCCTAAAAGTAGCTTCTGATTATTATCTACAAAGATTTGCTTGTTCACACAGTCAGTGTGAAAATCTCGAGCCTGAGCTTTGGGAGTCTCTCACTGGCACTGGCAAACACTCAGCACCTCCTGTACCAGAGACTGGAACCTTCCCACCCTGCATGGGAGGGGTTATATGGAAGGTAACACATGCTGGAATGAAAAACTGAAATACATAAATGTGTTCCAGAGGTGGTGTCAGACGTGCTTTATTTCAGACTTCTCCTGATGGCATGTTGGGAATCGACTGAGCCAGAAATGAGCCCCGTGTGTTGGACTGGATGATCCCTGTGGGTCCCTTCCAGCTGGGAATATTCTGTGATTCTGAGTTTTCAGCTTGGGCCCAGCAGCTCTGGAGAGCAGCTAGGCTGCTTGGGCTTTGGTCACTCTCAGTCATGGGGGTTTCAGTGGTGTGTGTCCCCATCACCCCATGGAGGGGACAACCCCAACCTCTTGGGCCGCTGAATGGGCAGCACTGACAGGAGCTGAGGGAAGGAGTGCTGGGCAACAACGATGGCCGCGGCCATGAGTCATCTGCAAGGAGAAGAAAATAAGTCCAGGATGTTCCAAATGGCAGCTGGAACAATAGCAGAGCCCTGGAGAGGGGGAGGTTGAGAGAGCAGTGGGAATTTTCTAGCCACAACATTCCTGGTTGTTCCGTGGTGTTGACAGTGAAAGCTTTTATTCCTCTCCAACTCGCCTAATCCCAAGAATGCTGTTCTTGCCATATGCAGCCCACTGGTGGGGTTTTTCAAAAAGCTCTGCCTGCCTTCCCTTCCTTTGCAGCAATGAATTATATGGACTCAGGGTGCTTAACTACAAACAGAGGATTTTCCAGGTGGGAGATCTTGCTTAAGCAAAGAAAGATATCGAAATACAAGCCTCTGAAGAAATAAGGCCACTTGGATGCAGGCTGGGGGGCAGAAAAATTTAGACTTGAAGCTCAGCAGGGCTGGAGGTCCCCTGGGTTAGTAAAACAACAAGGCAAAAATGCTTTGGACACTCAGATGCTTTACTGGCTAAAGACAGACAAACAAAGAGGACGGCCCTGCCACCAATTGATGTTTTATTGAAGCTGCCAGGACAGAGGAGGGGCTCCAGCAGCATTTTCTCACTGGAGAGCAACATGGTGTTCACTTGACAAAATGACTTGCTCAGCTGATCTTGCTCAGTTACTGTTTTCAGCTGAGCCAAATTCCCGGGATTTATGGCCTTCATTACTTCGCTTAAGAACTTGAGAACATTTGTATCAAATTGCATTCTGGTGCTCCAAAGCTGGGAGGACCATATTTCAGTGTCCATGGCACAGCAAGAGGCCAAGTTCCCACTGCCTGAAACAAGAGGATGTGGCCTGAAAAGCAGCAGATATTTGGGTTGGATTATTTTCTGAACAGACCAATGTCCACACCTGGATCTTCACTGAAACAATCGATACCTCGTTGGATTTCTCGTTGGGAAAAGTTGTTTTCAGAAGATTTCAAGCTCCAAGTTAAATGTTCTCTTACAACAGAAACCAGAGAGGTTCTGAAATGTGAGGAAATGGCCAATTTTGGTGGGTTTGGTGCTGGGGTGTAGACATTGCCCAGAGTGCCCCAGGCCAGCTGAGGGAGGAAGGGGCACATCTGGACTCGCAGAGGTTTTGTGCTCACTGGGACTTCAGGATTGCTGAGAAGCAAAGGAGGAGTCCCTGCAATTAGGGAGGACACAAACAAGCAGTGATTAATCATCCTGGGCATTTTTGTTTGGGGCTTTTGGTGGGTTTGGTTTTGGTGGTGGTGGTGATTAGGGTTTTTGTTAATTGGGATGGCATTGTAGTCATTTGTCCTTCTCTTGCCCTTTCCAAAGTGCTTTCGGAAAATTCCTTCAGCAGTGTTCACACACCTGAATGAAGCTGATCTCTGCAATATTTTTTTTATTATCATTATCATTACCCTCATTTAGAAGGAGGAGACTTTATTCTGAGATTAAATGATTTGCCTTAGGTTGAAAGGGTTACCCTAACCTGTTTTCAGATTTATTACAGCAGATCTTATGGCAGAACAGATGCGTAACCTTTTTAAGGAGTTTTCTCTTTTAAACAGCATTATAACATACAGTTGTTCCAATGATGCAGGAAGGGACTTGAGAAAGGCAGGAAATTACTTTTCTCATCTTACTCACCCTGAAACGTGGAGAAAATTTGATAACAATTAAATTATCCTAATTATGCCTTTTGGTCACTATCCTAGTATTTCCTGGCACATGTGGAATTATTATCCTTCATAAATATTATAAACAGGCAGAAATTAAGATAACTAAAAAACCCACAACACCCTAGTTAAGTGAACTGCCTATTGATTCTTATCTGACATAAACACAATGTGTTCATGCCCTTCAAGACAAGATTTATTTTTCTTAGAGGAACTTGAACAAGTCTTCTGTGGTCCCTTCATTTGCTTTGGCAATGTTTACTTCAGAGTTTCTTCTGCAGTTTCCTCTGCTTCAGATAAAGTCATTTATGGCTGGGAAATCTGGAGAATATTCCATTCCTCTGGGATTTTTGAGTTTTTAATTTTTTTTTTAATGAGATGGGTATTTTGCACCAGGGCTGGTGTGGTCTGGGGGATGAGCTCAGCACCACAGACCTCTGGGATGTGAGGAGGGAAGATCTGGCCATCAGGAACCTCAGCAGGATCTGGTGCAGAGCGTGGAAGAGGCACAGAATATCCTCTGTTTTGCAGGCTGTTCCCAGCACCTGGACTAAAATGCATCTGGGTCATCTTGCATTTCTCCTGGATGAGTTAAAGTTGTTCCTTTCAAAAAGGAAGGGGAGTCACCAGAGCACAGGGAGGTGCCAAGGGGGCTGGTTCCTCTTCAGTCCCTGTGCCCACCTGCCTCTAACCCAGCCCCACAAACATCCCCCAGATGCTTTCAGAGGTGAGGGGTGGCTGCAGAACTGCACTGTGCCACCTGAAGACTTCTTGAAGCAGTAAAATTGAAGCTCCCTTTGCACTGGTGCCCAGGGAAGTGGCTGCCACCGTCCCTGGAGGCACTGAACCTGCGTGCTTTGGTGGTGGCCTTGCAAGGTTGGGTGTAATGGTTAGACTTGATCTTAAAGGCTTTTTCCAACCTGACCAGCTCTAGGAGAAGTTGATCAGCTTTGGGCCAGGCCTGACTGCTTGGTTTGAAAAGCTCAGCTTTGGATATTTCTCTTCTGGGCATCAAACCCACTTTGTATCTCTTTGAGAGTGGTTGATGCCCAACTGCAGGTCTCGTAGGCTGTGGAATTACAACTCCCCTGCTTTTGGCATCACTTTGTATAATTGTGTGAAGAGTTGTTTCTTCTTCTTTTTCCCAGTTTCTCCTGTGCCCAAGCACACAGGAGCCACGTGTGGCAGCTCCAGCTTTCCCTTGTTTGTGCTGACACCAGAGATGATTGATGGCAAAACTCTAAACCTCATATGTTAGCCACCAACCTGAATAAACAAAGACCAGGGTGACAGCTTAATATTAAAAGCTATAAAACCTTCCTGGGGGTTCATGGATTAAATCAACTCACCAAAATGAATTTTCAAAAAAAAAAAGGCTTTCTCAGGACTGAAGAAAAACGAGCACAAGAGTAAATGAAATAGAGCCATCCTCATCCAGCAGACTAAAGCCCTCCTGAGGGCTGAAGAATTGCAATTTTAAACATCCCTCAAGAGTGCAAGAGGAGACAGTATTTGTGGATCCTGGGGAGGCAGCTTGAGGCTATAAAGGAACAAAAAAGCCTTTAAGGCACAAAAAAAAAAAATCCCTGCAGACAAAAGTTTTCATTGGTCAAAAATAAGTGTTAAAAATTAAAAACCTTCCTCCATGACAATGACCATCCATGGGCCCACTGGGTGTTATTCCTCAGCTGGGAGAAGTGATGGAGACTTTTGCCATGCACTATTTTAAACTCTTGGGTCAATAAACCTTGATGGTAACTTCAGCCAAAAATATCAGCGGGTTGTTTACCATGGGATGGCAGGAAACAGCTGGGAACTTATTTTCATCTTATTGTGATGCAATTGCTGGTGAGGACAGCTGAGAGTACCACGTTTTGTCTTCTCACACAAACTGGGGTTGTGTCCAAAAGGACAGGTTTCCCTGCAGAAAAAATGTGTGTCTTCTCTCTGAAAGAGAGCAAGGGCTGAGCCCAAGCCATGCTGCAGCTACCAGGGCTTGTGTCTCCTTTTCCTTCTCCACTCTCAGCTGACCCCTTAATTAATCTCTGTATTTTAAAGCAGAGGACATATTTCTTCCTGACTTTCCAACAAACACCTTTGTCAAAAGGCAATGATCCCTTGCTGCTTTGCAGAGTTAATAGCAAACATATGAAAGCCCATATTTAGAGGACAGTTGCAGATTAAACTATTAAAACCTGGTTGCAGGAAAACTGTTGCACAATTAAAACATTCCTATTTCCCTCACAGAGCTGTATTAAAAATGTTTGTTGCATCTCCCTATTGGCCAGGTGATCGTGTAGATCCTCTTAGCCATGAAATAGAACTCCATTATTGAAAATGTAGGAAATAAAAGCATTTTGCTGCTCTGGCTGCCTGTTCTGGCCTCATCTCACCAAGGATAAATGGAACATGTTGAATCAACTGAAATATATGTTTCTGCTCTATCAAGGTCCCCACCCAAACGAGCTGTTGGCTCAGAAAATATTTATCCTGGCAGAGCACCTCTGCATAACTTGGGAAGCCTTGATAGAAATAGTAGCATAAATTTATTGGTGCAGCTTTCAAAAGCATAAATTCTGATCGTTGGCTTCTAGACAAGCAGAGTTCAAACAAGGTTTCCCGTCTCACCTCCTCTTTTTTTTCTCATCCCTTTGGATTTGCATAGTGGCATCACTTCCTTGCAGTTCCCAAGGAAAGCCTCTAATTGCTCATTTGCATAAAGGTTTGGCGACTCCTGTGCCTGGGAATGACTCCCGGGGAGAGTTTTCCTAACGTTTCACGGGCATTGTTTTCTCCCTTTTGTATCGATAATTGCGGGTTTTTGGCAGGAGCCGCTTTTCCCGTGAGACGGAGCTGGGGGAGCTCCAGCTTCTCCCGTGGGCTCCTTCCGTGCTGGAGGTGCCCCTTGGAACTCCTGCCTCCTTCAGCTTCGAGCCTGAGGGTTTGGGTTGTGGTTGCAGTGGTAGATCCCATCGGATTTGGGAACTGCAAATTAGCCCCAAATGACGTCGTCGGTGTGGAAACTGTCGGAGAAAAAGCTTCGGTTGGAAAGTTTCAAAGGTGTTTTATGAGTTAATCTGATATCGAGTCCCTTTGATCCTTTATTTACATATTCAGCTGCTAATCCAGAAAAACACCTAAGTCCTTGCTTAATTTGAACTAAGCAGTTAATCCTCTTGGAAGTCAAGTAGAGATGGGAGGCGCTGATTCAGCCAAGAAGGAACGAGCGTGTCCCGTGCTGGGCTGACCTGGGCCGGACCCCCCTGGACATCTCCTGGGTCAAGGCTCAGCAAACCCAACCCTGCTGGAGTGACACAAAGCACAGCCCTTCCAGCTGAGCTCTCTTCACATGGCACTGCCCTGGAACTCCACTGTTTGCTCAGCATCTGTGGAAGAGGGTTATGGACTAAAATGTCCTCCTGTTCTCCTTGTTTTGGGGTGAACCTCTGGTTTTGTGACGGGTCTGCGATGCTCAAATCTGAAACTGAGAAAGACACAAAGTGCAGTAGGAAGTAGTTGTATGGTGACTTAAAGAAACAGTCCTTAAAGGCACCTAGAAGTTGAGAAATTTGGTGAAAAAATTCCTAGGGAAGTAATTCACCTTCTCTAAGGGAGCAAGGGACAAGTGTCACTCCAGTGACCTGGTTCAGGTGCCACCAAAGACAAAGAAAGCTTCTGACTCTCAAATTGCAAAGTGTATGAAATGCTTAAGATGGATTTAAGAATGATTATTACTTGTTCAGCCCAAGTCCCAAGTAATGCCATCCTGTTTCTTTTTCATTATTATTTTTTTCCTCTCCATATATTTTGATTCTTATGCTTTCCTTTTCCTTTCATTTTTACCTCTTTGCTCTTTGGCATCTTGTTGATCTCTCGTCTCACTCCTTCCCTTTCCCTTGATAGCACAATTATGTGTTTACTTTGACTCCAATTCAGGCAAAAGAAATAAAAAAGTTACTTTCCAGCATCTGAAATTAGCATTTATATATAAAGTTGTGTTTTTTCTCTTACAGTTGATCAATGTACGAGAAGAATATGAGAAAATCCTCAAGGGGCTGATGCCAGCAGCCTCCAAAAAGGAACTTGAAGACACCATTTTATCTTTGAAATCTCAGGTAAATTCTTATTACCTTCAACTTTTTGGACTGGATAAAACCCATCTGTTCTAGACAGGCAATTGTGACCATCAAAAATCTGGCCAAACATACTCAATGAGTCTCTAACCAAGATATGGCAGCACTCACATACTTCTCACTCAGTCCTCTCTCACAAGGCTCTTCTCCTCCAGTTTCCTCACCTTGAGGGCTGTCATTTTGTGTCTTTTTTTCCCAGGAAAAATTGTGTGACATTCAGTATTAGGTTTTTTTCCTCTCAGCCTTTCAAATATAGCACACAGTTACCTTTCATCTTCCTTACCCAGTCTCTCCTGCAGGAATCACTTAACTATTGCCTATGAAGGGTGCAGAAAAGGATTAGAAATAATTTTAATTTCTTTGCAGCTTGTACAAAAAAAAAATTGGGATATTTCTTTGAAGATATTAATCCAAATGTTCATCATGGTATTTCTGCTTTTTCCCCTTTAAAGAGGCTCTAATAGACATCTGTAATGTTTTGTCTTTAATATTGCAAACCACAAGCTCTTCAGAGTAATGCAGAATCAATATGATTTATATGCAATAGACCATTAAATTGGCTAATAGGAATAGCCAAATGTCATTGGGAAGAGGGAACAGCTGATTAATTGGGTGTGTTTTGTGCACATGGTTCCCACAGAAGTTATTTGGTGCTTTTCTGTTCAGTGCATTGGGGGCTGGAAGAAAACAAAATGTCATCGTTGCCTGAACTCACACGAGGAAGGATAAATAGCAACAAAGCTGTGGAAAAATGGGAGCCCAGGGAAAGCACTGGCAGTGCAGGAGGGGGCACTTCCATGTGCTGGGAAGCACTGGGATGTAGGGATCATCCTGCTGAAGGGAAGGGAAGGATGGGGCACAGCTGGTGGGACAGAGCTGGGGAGGCAGAGTTGGGGAGGCAGAACTGGGGGGGCAGAACTGGGGAGGCA
>VXAU01005047.1:891-28771 GCA_013399695.1 Formicarius rufipectus | reverse complement strand
CAGAACTGGGAGGGCAGAACTGGGGGGGCAGAGTTGGGGAGGCAGAACTGGGGGGACAGAACTGGGGGGACAGAACTGGGGGGACAGAACTGGGAGGGCAGAACTGGGGAGGCACAGCTGGGGAGGCACAGCTGCCTGAAGCTCTCCAAAGAGTACAAGCCCTGAGGACACACTGCAAGCTGGGGCTCGATCCCAGCACACACCTCCCACCAAATTCAGGACCATTCAAGGCATTATTGATCTATAAACTCTGCATTTCCCTTCCTTGTGCAATCTCGCTCTGGGCTGATCAGTGGTAGTTCGATGTGTTTGGGGTTTTTCCCCTTTTCTCCTTGCAATGCAGAAGGGCTGTTCTGTGGCACTTTCTGCTCTGCATGAGACACTTGCCCTGGCAAAGGTCACCTTTAATGGCAGGAGGGAATTTTCCTCGTGGAAATTGTGCAAGCAGGGACACAACTTCAACAGTTCAGTTGGAAACACTCTGCTTCCCCCTCAAGGGATCCCTCGTGGAAGTGACATTCTCATTTAAGTAGTGATGAGAAATAAAGAGTTAAGGGTCTACGGGGCAAATCCATTTCTAGTTCATAGTAAAAAGCCGTTTTTTCAAGACTTAACAAGACTATTAGCACTGCCTGGTAGGAAGCTTTACTCTGAGCTAATATAAGGGTACCACACCTCTTAATGAGTTACAAAAAAAAAAGGTACAATCTGATATCCACCTGCAGGGCTTCTGTAAGAGCAGCACCAGCATTTCGAAGGAGGTAAGAGTAACTCCACACATTAAAAGCTGGGTGCTCTCCCAGAAATTCTTGGCTGCTGGCTGTGTTTCCAGAGGCACACGCTGCTGTGGCAGAGCACTTGAGGAGCTGGGCCCTCTCTGAGGCACAGGTGTCCTGCTCGTTGAAAATTGCTGAAATTCCTGGTGGAAACCATCAGCCAAGGAGGGCAGTGGAATCTCTGCACCTGTCAGGATGATTTATTGCTGGAGGAGGATGAAGAGGAGAGGCTGGGTAGAAAGCACCGAGGAGGGATGAAAATAAACAAGGAGGAAAGAAAATCCTTGAGCAAGCTTGAGTGAAGTTATGCTGCTGGATGTAAAGGAGGCTGCCTGATGGTGTGCCCTTGGTGAGATGTCCAGCAGTGGATGCAGAGCATGAGTAACCATTGATTTTCCCACACTGGAAGAACAGGTGAGTACCTTCCTCCCAAGAGCAAAAATGCAGGGATCAGAGAGCAGGAATCACATGGGAGCTGAGAGGAGAAGTGGAGCTCCCAAGCACTTGCATAACCCATGTGGTACCACGAGCCATGGGTTTGACAACTGGTTTGACTGTGTTCCTCAGGGAGGAGAGAGTGGGCAGCTGGAGCAGCACCCTGACAACAGCCTTCTACAGAGCATGAATTCTCCTGTGCAGCTCAAGTGGGACTGCATTTCACTTAGGCAGGAGAGACCAGAAAAACTCCTTTTCTGAAATGAGCACAGATATATGAATTGGGATTTTGTACCTTGTTTTCATATGGGATGTATTTTACAGGTAAGTTTTCTGCAGAAAAGAGTCCTCCAGGAAGACCCGAACGCCTGAGCCCCGCCAAAAAGTACGGGATTATCTTTGATCACTTTGTGCCCCATTCACACCTGGGGATCCCACTTCTGGAACTTTTAGGGCTTAATTAAAACACTCCAGTGTGGTCGCAGCTTTTAAAGAGCCTTATTTCCAGTAAACAAGCATCTGAGCATTTTTCCCAGTGCTTAGTCAGGACTATTAGAGCAAGATTAGAGAACTTGCAGGTGCATTGCAAGCCTGGGCTTTGCCTCCCCGTGGTGCTGAGGCAGTGGCTGCGAGCACAGCTGCAGCTCTCTGCTGATGCCACCTCCTTTTAAGCTAGAAACCAGTGATGCAATGGCGAATATTACAGATCCCATCTTCAAAGGGCCGGATCTCCACCGGCCTCGGCTCTTTTTCAGACATTTACACCCTCCAATATAAATCATGGCAAGTGCTGCAGCCATAAAAGGCCTTGCTGTGCCTTCAGACTAAAGTGATTCACGTGGAGAGGTGAGTGCAAGGAAACATCTTAAGAAAGCCACTCCATCTCTATTATAATTAGAGACTTTGGTGGTATTTCATATCTCACCTGAGGGTGTCTGCAACTAGGAACGTGTGCTAGTAAAAGTGGTGTAAACATTTGTAAGCTCTTTAAACCACTGGGAAAGTGTTAGAAGCGTGAAAGTTGCCTGAAAATATTAATCCTGCACTGTTTTTTAACAGGAATTAGCTAAAGCTCATTGGAAACTGAAAATGTCATAAATTCTTGGTAGCAAGTCCAGCAGAGGTAGCTTTGTTAGATAAATGTGAAGCTCCAGGTCTGCTGCCCACTGGACCAGCCCTGTTTTCAGCCTGTTGTGTTATTGCACAGCAAAAATAATAAGATACAACTGATGAGAGTCTCTTCCTTTTCAGGTGTCTGCTGGAGCAGTGGGATCTCTCTGATTGCCAAATGGACTGCTTTGAATAGGTTTGAAGATTTGGCTCTTGTAAATTCAAATGCAAAGATTAGTGGCTCTTTTTGTTAGCACAAAAATATTCATGAAGTTCATGAACACATGCTCATTGCTCGTGCCAGCATGGTTTTTGTTGTATCTTCCCTCCATTATTTTTTTATCATTATTTTATTACAAACTTACGCTTTTGATGCACTGTTTGACTCCACCCTGAGCTCACTGAGCAAGTAGGCTTTGCTCTACTAATATTTTTGTTATTACTTCCCAATACCATCCTTTTCACTTTTAAACATGAAGGAAATCCCATTTTCTATTCTTGTTGTCCAAGATACTTTAACATATTTTTGACATTGTTCTGTGTCCCTGTGTTTACATAATATTAAAATATTATTTTGTTATGTTTTGTTTTGACATTATTGTCCTGTTGGGGCATCTCACTCACCTCAGGAGCCACAGGAGTGTTGTAGGGCTTTGTTAACTGGGAATATTTGCTGTGTCCCTGGGGTTGGGTGCCCTGGGCACAGGGAAGTCCTTCCCCAGGGATGACTTGGGCATTGCTGGGAAAGAGTCATTAACTGATACGGCCTCCATTCTGTGTGGGCACATGGGAGGTCTCCACAATGGTCCTGGGAAATCCAAGTAGTTGTGGTGGGATGATGGTCCTGGGAAATCCAAGTAGTTGTGGTGGGATGATGGTCCTGGGAAATCCAAGTAGTTGTGGTGGGATGATGGTCCTGGGAAATCCAAGTAGATCTGCTGGGATGGTGGTTCTGGGAAATCCAGATAGATCTGCTGGGATGAGGTTTGAGGAGCACCAGAAAGATCTGCTGGGATTGTGGTCCAGGGAAATCCAAGTAGATCTGGTGGGATGATGGTCCTGGGAAATCCAGGTAGATCTGCTGGGATGAGGTTTGAGGAGCACCAGAAAGCTGAAGGACCCCAACAGTCCTCACAGCTGGCTCTGCCTCGCAGCCATGGAACAGCATCCTTATCTCCTGGCCATCCATGAGCCAGAGTGTACATTAGGACCTGTGGAATGTGTAACTTTGGGTATGACCAGCAGAGGAACAGGGTTCTTTGCCATCCTGCTGCCCGCGTTCGGATCAAGGCACAGGACTAACCTGAGTGCTGGGCATGGGGGCAGGAATTCCTGTCCCTGACAGCAGCGGGGAGACCCTCCACCTCCAAACTTGCCCTGGTGCTCCTGTGGTCCAGGCAGGACTCAGAGGGTCCTGCTCCCTGGAGGGCCTGGGTTGGAGGCAGCTGTGCTGCCAGGGCCCCGCTCACCAGCTGGGCTCTTATCTCTGCCTGGCACTGAGATCAGTGAGGACAGGCTTTGGCAGGCTGGCTCCATCCTCCCCACCTCCTGGCAGTGCCAGGGCACCCTGTGCCAAACCCAGCTCCAGCTTCTGGGTGCTTTGGTGGTTGCCAGCCCAGCCTGTGCCTGGGCAGGTTTTCCAGCTCCCTTGAATCAACAAGTGATCCTTCTCATTACAGATAAGGGGTTGTCAGGGCTGCTGTGATAAGGGAGGAGGTGCTGTGGCAGGTGCCACAAATCCTTGCCTGGGGAAACAGATGTAGGATGGGGAATTAGCTGGGATGCATGGAGGTAATTGTGGGCAGTAAAATGTTTATGATCCAGAAGGGGCAGGGCAGGGCAGGGGGTACCGGGGTCTGCAGGAGCAGCAGGTTGAGGGCACTGGGATGTACCCACTGGGTATGGCCAGGTGTCCAAATGGGGACACTGGGGACTGTGACAACTCCTCTCATGTGTGAGGGGAACGAGGCATCTTTAATTCTGCCTCCCTGCTTGTGTTTTTCTATGATGTTTGGGTGGTTGCAGTGCTTTCTAAGGCACTGAGGGGTGCACATCCATAAGCACATGGACCCTCTCCTAGCTGGGTGAGTTCAGGCCTGAATTTCCTTCTTTTTGATGGAATTGGGTAGCTGATGTCATTGGTGATCATAAAGCAGTTTGAGAAAAGCAGATGATGGTCAATCAGGGAGTTTTAAAACTCTGAGAAACTCTGTCCAACATCAAATACAGCTTGAGGACCACTTTGAAGGTGCTTATGAACCTTGGAAGAGCTTAAATGTAAGGTTGGCTGGAGTTCTCTTGTAGATGTCATTAACATTGCTTTGTAACAAGACTTAAAGTCCAAAGTGAAGGATTAGAAAGGTTTCCATACCTCTCCTTGCTCTCTGCCTCTCTTTTCACCCCCTCAATAAGGAATTGGCTTCATAAAACAGGGTCTGGCCAAACCAGCTTCAGTGTGGTTGCAACTCCATTTGTGCTTTTTATTCGTTCTCTATAAAGAAACTGGCATCCCAACATTTTTCATCAGTACCAAGGGAGATGTCCCTTATCAAGGTGACACTTTATGTCAGTGCCACTCACAGTCCTTGTGTTGCACGTGGCAGAATTGCTCGTTTTTGGTACAGCTGGAAGAAAAGGGATCCAACATCCCTCCTTCTCCCAGCCCTCTGCTTGCAGCTGTAACAGAGCTTTAATTGTGCTGAGGACAGCAGATACTCCTGGTCCTTGCCCAAATCTCTACTGACTGGGGTGGTTTCAAGCTCAGAGATGATTTTTCTGCAGAGATAACAATTCTGTTGTGACTAGAAGGAAATATTTGTGATCATTGGAGTGTCTTACAGCGTTTTATTGGATTTTCTGGAAAACACGCCCAGCTTTGATTCTGATGCTGAGTGGTCTTGAGAGAGGGTGTGTATAGGATCTGATTTATTCTTTTTTAATTATCTTAATGCACTGCAAGTCCTCCCCAAATCACCAATGGACTGGAGGCATCACACTACTAAATTATACTTGGTCCTGTTCAGAGGGTACAAAGGAAAGCAAGACGTCAGATATTGTATGAAAAAGTTTCAGAACACAAGGTCATTCTAATTCAGACTTTTTTTTCCAAGGAACTATCTTTTCCAAGCTTTGATATTTTGTTCAAAAAGGTCATTTCTTTTAAGCCTTTGTCATTAAAGAAGACTTGTTCTTTAAAGTGCACTATCAAAGCCTGCAGAAATTGCAAGTTACTGAAACTAAAATGCATGATTTTAAGTCTGCCTACTAAAGCCTTCTTAAAATTAGATGTGCTCTGGTACTGGTGGGTTCTTTGATAAAGCCAAGGGAAGATATGCAGTTGGTCAATCAAACAAAACAAAAAAAAATTATTATAATTGAATAAAACTTTTCCTCCCTAAATTAGAAACAAAAAAAAAGGGGTGAAAAAGCATTGAAAGAACTGACTGAGGATGTGATGCCACAAAAATGTGCCTTGTGTGAGAGGGGGAGGGAGTGTGCTGGGGTTGGGAGCAGCTTGTAGCACTGCTGCTCAGTGATTGTGCAGCTCTGTTATCTGGCATTTGTCATAATGTAAATAAGGCAAACCTCTGGATAAAATATCACTTATTTACCATTTGCTGCCACAAGTTGGTCTCTCCTTCACCAGCAGAGAAACGGGGAACAGAAGAGAGTGAAGACCCTGCTCTGCCATCCCTGATCCTGATCCCTGCTCATCCCTGTATCCCATGGACTTGACCATTGGCTGCAGGCCACAAGGGCTCTGCTTCCTTCCAAGTATCCTTGGGAGAAGAGATGTTTTCTTTCCTGGTGGTTCTCCTAGTGCTGTTGCTAGTAACAGGGAACTTTAATTTTCCTTTCAGCCCAGATATGCCCAGTATTCAGGGCAGAGTTTTCAGCAGAGCCTTGGGAACATGGACACGGAGCTTCACAGGAGAAGGATTTAGAGCTGTGACCTCCTTTGAGCATCTCTAAAACAATCTTATCTGCAGACCCAGGTCCCAACAGCCTGTTTGTTTCAAATGCTCCATGAACTTACAGACTAGTGGAAACAGAGATGTGCTTTGATGTGTCAGCACATGCTTCAGATTCAGTCACAGTACTTGGGACTGGAAACAAGGAAATGTGTGTTTGCAGAATGACCAAAGGAAAGGAATACCTTTATCTCAGCTGGGCAGTGAAATCATAACACAATACTTCCACCTTCATAACATCTATTCACTTTATACCTCAGGAATCTTGTTCTTCTCCCATTGAAACCTGATATTGAAGTTTAGTACCAGGCAGAGTTGCCCACCATTTCCAAAGCAGGTTGAGGGTCCGAATTCTGCCAAAGTAATGCTGAGGGTGACTTTGTCCAGTTTTGCCCAAAGAATGGCTGCAAGGAAAGTATTAAAACTCTAGAAATCTAGAATTCTAGCCCTGGAATCCATTAGAAATTTGTTGGTCAAAGTGGTCCTCAGCTGAAATGGAGGGAGAGCCACCCTTGGCTCTTCCCTGAGGACCTGGGCAGGAGTGCTGAGAACTGCTGGGGGCTGCAGGACGTGTTTGAGGAGATCCAGACCAGGGAGCACCTGTTCATAATTCCTTCCTGCTGAGCCCCACCATGAGCAGGTTCAGATGTGGAACACAGTACTGAAGATCTGGTGGGTCAGTCTTGGGCCTGCAGCTGAACTCTTTTCTCCCAGAGCAAGTGTTTTTAGGAAAGGACTCATCAGAACTGACAACTTTAAGTCAGAGCCCATTTAAATCTCTCGCCTGAGTTTTCCAGAGTCAGTTTTCGTGCAGTCAGACTCTCATTATGCATCTCAGGGTGGCTGAAAAACAAACCCAAGAAGGCTCATGACCCCATATGGATTTCATGAACAGTCAGAGCCTGGATGTTTGCAAGGCTGTGTTTAATTGTGCTCAGGAATGAGGTTACATCTTCTGAGACTTATCAACACTTGCTTGTCATCTTCTTGTTTGTTCATCATTGTTGGATGAGGTCACTGGCTGACTAATTTCAGTATAGATTTGAATCTATAATGCAAACTCTGAGTGAAGACTCTTCTGCTCTGCTCAGGAAATGCTGGAAGCATCCCCACAATCCCAGG
Organism: Formicarius rufipectus; assembly: GCA_013399695.1. Lineage (NCBI taxonomy): Eukaryota > Metazoa > Chordata > Aves > Passeriformes > Formicariidae > Formicarius > Formicarius rufipectus. The sequence continues at coordinate 21,357 of VXAU01005047.1, read as the reverse complement.
TTTGCCCCCAGCACAGGTGGTGGCCCCGTGATGCTTCAGAACCTTTGATGTGGTTCTTCCTGCAGCTCTGTGGGTGTCATAAACCACTGGGCTTTGCTGCAGTTGGAAATATAAATACTGGGCACAGTAAAAATGGAACCTGCAACCTCACAGCTGCCACCTCACAGCCTGCCCCAACACCAGCAGGGTCCTTCCAGATCATGGACAAAAAGCTGCAGGACAGACCAGCCAGTTCCCAGTGGGACAATTCCCCCTGAACCTTTGGCCCTAATTCAATAAAGCCCATGTGCAAACACTTAACCTTAAGTCGAGGCCCCTCCTCAGGTGTGCTGACAAAGAGGGGCATTTTGGGGGTTTCACCTCTCCCGCCCACGATGGATGGTTGCTCCTGCAGGTCATGCCTGAGCTGCTTTCTGCTCCCGAATGTCTGCTCTGGAGTGCAGTATTGTATGCAGAGAATCATTTAGGTTGGAAAAGACCTTTAAGATTGTTGATTCCTGCCCAAAAAAATCCTTCAGCACCCCTGGAGTTGCCTGTAGAGCCCTCAGTGTCAGCAGCTCCAGCTTTGCTGTTGGGGGTGTGCGGAAAGGACTGTGCAAACATCTTGTCTGTGAAGGGCAACCGAAGATCTCACCCCATGGTAAGTCAGTGGGGTAGAAGCAGCTTTCTCTGTGGGGTGGGTTTGGGGTTTGGTATCATATTGTGGTGTGTTGGTGCAACCAAATTATTTGACACTTCTGATAGGTCTGGTAAGGGCTGTGGACTGTTTTCTTTCACATATTTCTAGTTGGGGTTGATCCTTCCTCTCCAGGCAGTGCCAAAGCGTGTTTTAGGACAGCTGCAAGAGCTGTGGTGGCAGGAATGATCCCAGACCGTTGTGCCAAGCTGGGTTGGGCTGTGGTGCTGAGCCTGGAGCGGGAGCCAGCCCGTGGTGCCCTCTCAGCTGATGGGCATCAGCATCCCGAGATGTGTCGGGGGCTGGATGGCCCCGGGAGCCCCCCGGGCACGGCCCTCCCTCCTCTGCAGGGCTGTGCTGGGGTGGGTTTGGGAAACAGTGGCTGCTGCTGCGCTAAACCCACAGGAGAAGGGTGTGGGAAGGGGCTTGGGGGAGGCGGGACCGGTGGTGGTCCTCCTCCAGGTGCTGTTGTGGCAGAAGATGCTGAGTTTGGGCCATGTGGTTGTTGTACACGAGCAGGAGGGGGAGAAATGCCAAGCTTAAGCTGCAATAATACTTTTAAATTCATGCAGCTCCTGGAAGCTTTTTCATCGATGTGTGTGCATCTCTCTGGATCTTTATTTCTCTTTTTTTTCATCTAACAGCCCTTTCCAAGCAAATGTACACATGAGTGCTAAGCTGTGAAATAGCTGTGTGGCTACTTAGAAACTTATATTTAGAGATCTAAAGACCAAGAGGGGCTTGGAAATGGCCTAGGGACACCATTCCTAGAACTTCCCTGAATTAATTTTCTGCTTCAAATCCACTGGGTTTGGCTGAAAAAGAACATCTCTATTAGAAAAAGAACTACTACCTAAGTATCAAAATCTCCTTCCACATTCTTACTGTGATCCTGAACTTTGTGTTATTAATTCCCTCCTCTTTTAAAGTTGTGATTCTTTTTTTTATTTTGCATCTTCCCCTCTTTGCACACTTTCCATACCTGCAGCACTGTTCCAGCGTCATAAAAACATAATTAGACATAAGTTTGGTCCAGCTGAAAATATTTACGGGGGGGTTGCAATTATCGGCGCCGATTTGGGGAGAAAAGTTTCCTCCCGAGTTGATTGTATTTCTAATCGTTTCCAAGCTGGCGGAAACCAATCTGTGCAATGCACGTCGTGCAAGGGCAGCTCGGAGTTGGTGAGAAGGTTGGGATCGGGAGCAAATCCAGGCGAGGAAACGCGTCCCTCGCTGCCCTTGACACCACGGCTGCTCCGGGGAGGGCTGTGCTGGGAGTCTTGCTGGGATGACCCTCCCTGGAGTCCCCGAGGGTCCCTGCAGACGATGCCCAAGCCCGAGGGCTCCTGCAGACAATGCCCCCCGAGATTCCTGCCCCTCCGAGGGCTCCTGCAGACGATGCACCCTCGAGGTTCCTGCAGGTGATGCCCCTCGAGATTTCTGCCCCCCGAGGGTCCCCGCAGATGATGCACCCCGAGATTCCTGCCCCAGCCCGAGGGCTCCTGCAGATGTTGCCCCCCGAGATTCCTGCCCCCCGAGGGTTCCTGCAGGTGATGCTCCCCGAGGTCACAGCCTTTGCCCTCGGGTGCCGTCGGCTCCGGAGCCTTCCAGGGTGCGTGATTCACCGGGCAGGCTGAGGGGGAAGCCTTTCCCCACCCTGCATTTGAAGCTGTGTTTTCAAAACAGCGACGGGTTTTGATGCTTGCCTTGATTTGAATGCCCCAAGGGCTCTTTGATTGAGGCTCTTCACAACCTAATGTTCTCCAAGAAACCCAGACACCCTCGGTAATTAACGCCGTGCAATTATGGATGGGTTTATTTGTATCCTGACCTGTCATCTGGGCGGCGTTTGTGGTGTTGGGAGAGAACAGATTGGGCTCGGGGGTAGGTCTGGATCCTCCTCCGGGGATGGGACCTGGGACAGCTGATCTTCAGGAGGGGATGGAGCAGGGGGAGAAGGTGGAATTCGCACTTTAAATCTGCAGTCACCTTTGGGTTTAACCTTTCCTTGCCCGTGGGGACGCGAAGACCTCTTTGGTCCCTCTTGAAGCGCTCGGGGCTGTGCCTTTCCCTGCCGGGGGGAGCTGAGACCAAGCAGGGCATTCCAGGGGGCTGTTCCCAGCCGTGTCGGGGCGGGCCGGGGACAGTGGGGCTCCGTCTGTGGCTTCACAGGACATTGCGTTTAACCTCGGAGGAGATGGGATAAAAAGGGGTTCTCTGTCAGGACTACAAATCTGTGCTTCTCTGTCTTGTGTCTTCCTCTCCTAACTGTGGGAGTTTCCACGGGTGAAATGTTTTCCAGGGGATGCAGAAGCCTGAAATCTTGATGCTTTTAGTCCGGATTAAGTTCCTAAGTCAAGTGATAGCTTTGAATTTTTGCATCTAAACCACTTAACCCCTTGGAAAAACGTCTTCAGTCCCTGGGGGCCCTTGCAGTGGTTTGCTCACCAGCGTGGCCAACATCTGCTCATACCCAGATGTTGGCCCAGCCAAAAGCAGACTCCTTTCACTACCAAGTGTTACATACGTGTTCAAATCATCTTGTGGAGCCCTGCATGGGGGTTAATGCGTAACAGGGCTCTCAGCTCAGCATCTCTGAAAGCTGTCCAAGGCAAACCCATCCCCTGCACGTGGCTTTCCCATATGGAGAAGAACAGGGACCCAGCTCCATCCTGCACAGTCCATGTATGGAAAAGCTCGAGTGCTGATGGTCTCTTGCACAGCTCCCCAATATAATGGGATAATAATTAACAGCAGCATCTGAGCCTCACAGCTCTTCACAGCCTGTTTCCTCCAGAGCTGATGCTGGGTCCTCGTGATTGATGATCTCCTTGGGGTGGATTCGTGGCAGGGAAGATTTGCTGCTTGTGCTCTGACACCTCTGGTTGAGAAATCAGACTGGTGTTTCTGCTGGGTGCCCAGAGTCTGGAGCTGTGGAGGGGGCTGCTGCAGACCTGACTGCGTGGTACAAGGCTTGGGTGTTGCTTCCTTGGCATGTCTTTATTGTCCCTTCAAAGTCTGGCCCTGCTCAGTGGTGCAGGAGGGAGCCCGCGATGGATAACGTGATCCCCCTCTCCCAGCCTGATGGATGGGAACCATTTGCATGTGGAGCCAAGTGTGATGCCTTCTTCTGGGGGTGGTTTGATTCCAGGGCTCTTCCAGGACAGCTCAGAGCAGCCCCCAAGTATTCTAAAGAGCCCCCTAATGAGCTTTGTTTGGGGGCTGCAAGCACAGCTGCCGTGGGGACAGCTGGGAGACGCACAGAGCTCCTGAGCCCTCCATATGGATGCTCTTGACCTCTGAGGCCTCCGAAACTCCATGTGGCTGCTGAGGACACTGGGAAGGGTCAACTCCCTCTCCACACCCCCAACAAAAGGAGGGTTTGGCAGACACAGCCAGGACCGAGCAGCGCAGGGATCTTGGGGGGCGCACGGCGGGGAAGCGTCGCTTTTCCAGGGGTGCAGATTCGCAGCACGGCAAAAATTCCCTCGTCGAGGCAGGTTGAAAAGGCAGCTCCCACGTGTGCAGCCCTCGCTGGGTGCCCTGGAAGAGGGGTCAGATGGGGCTGGGATCCATCCAGCCACTGCCATCCCAGCCAAAGGCTGCTGGGCTCGGCTGACTTTGAACCCCCTCCCCGTCCCCGCAGCTTTGTTATCGGGGCCATTGTGGGGCCGCCGGAGCCAATCCCTGCCAGCCCCGATTCAAAGTCCAGGTGCCAACCAACTTGAACTCTCCGGCATCCCCGCCGTGAAGCAATTATTCCCTCAGACACATTCATTGTTCTCATTACACCATAAATTGTGAATGAATTAAACATGCACTTACCACTATGCACCACAGCTGTCAAGGAAAATAACCCGGCAATATCGCGGCGCTGGAGCCCGCTCCTCTCCCAGGAAGGTTTGCTGCTCGCAGGGATGGAGGCAACAGCCAAGCCCCCTGCAACTGCTATTTTCTTTATGGCAAGGCCAAATCTCTGTTCCCACTTAGAGCAGCTCAGGGCAGGACTGTCTCCCTTGGATTTGATGTTTTAATTGTGGGTTTTTTCCCCTTTTGGCCACACTGATATCGCTGTTGTGCAGAGGGAGGACTGGCCCCTGAGCTTCCTGAGATCCCACTTGTCCGTGTCTTACTTGGGAAACAAAATAGAAGAGGACAAATCCAGCCTTGCTTTGGGCTGGTGGGACAAAGCCTTTGGAGCCTCTGGCCCAGGGTTCCCAGCCCAGGCACAGGAGTGCTGGTCTCACTGCCCTAACCATCCCAGTCCAGACTGGGAATTCCACTGTACGTGACTGGCAGCTGGCTTGGGAAGCTGTAAAGGAAAGGTGGTTCAGAGGGAAGCTGTATAAAGGTAATTCAGATGCCTGACTTAATTTCAGGGTGCTATATATAGAGATATATAAAGATACTTTCCCGAGAAGCAGCGTGGGCATTTATTTATTTTCTAATCTCTGCACCACGTCCACGGAGTGTATAGAGCCACAGCAATCTCCTGGCATGTCCAGATAAATTCCCTGATTGTTCCTGCTCCAAAGAGAGGACCTGGAGCTGGCAGCTACCTTGGGGTACAGCGTGGGGATCCACCAGACGGGATTACAGAGGGGGCTTTTCTTCTGCTGCGGGAGCTGGAAGTTTGTCTGCATTTCTCTCCTTGCACCTCATCTCCAAGGAGGTTTTCACTTTCTAAGAAGGATGTTACCCACTGAGCTATTCATAGCAGCTAAATGAGAAAAGGGGTTAATAAAATACATGCTAGAAAAAAGAAAATAAGATTAGAAGGACTGATGTTTTGGCTCTGAGGCCTTCTGTGGGCTGCAGAGTGGGGGGAGGTGGGGAAGGAACAAGATTATTATTTCTTTTCTCTGGCTCAAAGAACTTCATGGCCAGAATGGCACCACTAATCCAATTTTCTTTCTAACAAGTGTTTTATCAACACCTCTTTCTTTTTCCTCCCCTCTATTCTCCTTCCCTCAGTCTCTACCCTGACATCTGATTAGTTGTATGAAAACTCACGTTTCAGCTACAGGCTATCTTTGCTCACAGCAGCATCAGTGGGGCTTGCAGAGCTGGGGACCCCCGAGACCGTGTGTGTCTCCCCCTGCTCACGTGTGCCAGGGCACACACAGTCCCTGCACTCTTTTTTGGGCACCTGGTTTTCCCTCTCCCAGCCCAGCAAAGTCTCTCTTGCAGCCCTTTGGCAGAGGCTCAGACAGCAGCTCCACTGAAAGCAAACAGGGACTGAATATTTCGCAACGTGTTACTTCAGTCTTATTTATTATGAACATATTTTCCCTTTTATCCCGGGATTTGCCAACTCCTCGGAGTCACAAAACCTCACCACAGCCTCGGGAAGGGCAGCTGTGCCTCTCTTCTCTCTCTGCCTTCTCAAGGGGACCCAGTGAGGTTTCACCCAGCCCTGGCTGCCCCCAGGAGAGGAGGATGCTGTGCAGGAGCCTGGGGTCGTCTCCTGCTCTTTCTCAGGGACACCTGAGATGGGACATTTGGTCTGAGTGGTGGTGCTGGGTCCAGATTTGGAGTGAGAAGTTGCACTAGGACCAGTGTGCACCCAGTTTACCCTTGGCACAGTGTCCTGGGGTGGGGGGCTTTTAGGGCAATGCATTGGAGGAATGGGTAAAATATGAGGAAGAAGCTCCTCTCTTATCTGCCTCCTCTCCTAAACCTGATGGAGAAAGGAAAAGGGAAGATGTGGTGTAGGGGATGGTGCTGGAGAAAGAATGTGCGGGGAAACCTGCAAGAGGAGACCCCAGGAGAGGACCCTTTATCTTGGACAGAGGAGAAAATTAATTAAAGCCTTAAAAAAACCTGTTTCATCTTCCTCAGCCCCTGCCTTCTGTCTGGCTGTGGGAAACTGCTGCTGCACTGAGCCCCCTCCATGGGGATGTGATGGGGCTCTGGGGTGATGGGGGGTCCTGGAGCTCCAGGCCCTGCTCCTCTGAATGGGTGGGCTTTTGGTGGTGTCATTTTCTTTTTTCCTTCTCTCAGGGATAAGGAAACAGGTCCCCTCCCTGGGAGGTTTGCCTCAGTCTGGGGGAGGATCTGAGGTGGGGCTTGGCCACCTGCAAGCACAGCAGCAGCTCTTGGGGCTGCAGGGACTGTGATGTGGGTCACTCTGGGAGGAGAAAAATCCCTGTGTGTGTCCTGAAGGTTTGGCACAGGGAGCAGGTGTCACAGCAGCGTGTGCTTGGTCACTTCTGCTGCTTCCAGAGAGATCAGGACACTTTAGAGCCAAGCAACCTTCTCTACCATGTTTGACTCAACTCCTCCGTAGAATGAGCTGGAAAAAAAAGAATCATAATGCAAGAGGAGCTGAGGAGATGCTGCTGCAGCCAGCCCCTCCTCTGGGATGGGGCTCAGCCCTCTCTGGGCTCCCAGAGCAGCTGAGGAGGCTCCTCAGGAGCCAAACGGTGCCCTGGCTGTCCCCGGGCTGGCAGCAGCAGCAGCGTTTCACAGAAACAAGAACTGGGGAGTGTTCCTTTATTCCTCTGTTACCTCCTTTAATTACCTCCTCTTGCCTGAGAATCCAGGTGCTGATAACTGGCCAAAGATCAGAGCAGCTGGAGCAGGAGCAGCAGTGAGTGGCTCAGCCCTGGGATCAGTTTGGGATTCAGTTTGGAATCCCTGCCACAGTTTGGGATTTCTGTTTAGCCAGGAATTGGCCGGGACAGGAGCCCCTCCTGGTCCTCTGGGTTTGTGCTCCAAGGGCTCTGAGGTAGAGGAGCAGTGACCCACCATGCTGGGGGGGTGAGGGAGCCACCTCAGCCTGTTCCCGTTTGTTGTTAATCCTTCTTGGCTCTTCTCTTCACTAGAAAATTAGACCGTGTTGGGACATGACTTTGTTTCAGCATATTAATTAGTGGGATGTTCAAGATAGGTCAGCAGTTAAGTGAAGACAGGCACGGTCATGCTCAGTGTAATGTCAGGTGATGGGAGTTAATCCTGTGATTCCAAGGAGATTCACTCAGGACCAGGTGGCACAATTGCAGCCAAGTGAAACTTTTTAGTCTAATGTGGATTTTGATGGGAAATCAAATTTTCTACAAAGGAAGGCAGTTTCTAACCCATGTTTTTCCCCCATTCCGTGGCAAAGCTGAAACTCCAGGGCCAGTTTCAGGCAAAACCCAGAATGTGTGAATTCTGTGATGCAGCAGGGACTGTGGTGGATGAGGTCGTGTGGGGTGCCTGGCAGTGCCATGACCCAGCTACCCCAGTGCCCCACACCCTCCCTGTCCCAGCACAATGCCAGCCTTCCGTGGGAGATGCTGTCTTGGGTCTGTGAAATGCAGAGAGCAGAGAAACTGCAACTCCCACTGTGGAATTGTGTTTAAAAGCAGAAGGTATTTAGCTGCCATATAAGCTGGGTTTTTTTGAGTCAGCTCAGCTTTCTCTGTAAAACTCTTCCTCTCAGTCCTTTATCAACTGATCTGATGCACAAGACCAGCAGGACCCCCCGACCCAGCTGACACCCCCCCAGTCCGGGCTGTGGCAGCACGAGCATCCCGTGCAGCCTGTCATTAGCATTTCTCAATCAACGCGTTCTCGTTAGTGGCTGGGGCCAGTGGGAGCTTTGAATGAAGGTGGAGCCAAGCCAGAAAAGGATCCTCTCCTGAAAAATTATAATGAAAGCAATAATGGCTGGGTCCTTGAGCAATGCCTGCCTATGACAATCGCTGTCTGGAGGCTACCTTAATTATGAAACAGTGTTCTCAGCCTCGGGCTCCACGGTCTCAGTGCCTTTACTCTCTCTTGAGCAACGTTTTATTGCTATTGTCCTCAACCTACTTCATATTAAGTTCAGAGTATCTGAAAGTTATATGAAATATGTGTTTGTTTTCTATTCTATTTGAACGAATTTCTTGTATTGTGGGGTTTGGGGTTTTTTTTTTTATCGCTATCTGAAAGCCTAAAGCTGGGATTATCTAAAGGATTATAGGAGAATTAGGCACCCAAAACCAATTGATTTTTCACTGTGAATTAGCCCAGTGCATTTAGAGGGCTGGAGACTTCGCTCCGTGCTCGTGGTTTCAGGTCCACCTTGTATCAGACCTGAGCACCACTCGGGTGGCCTTGGGAAGGTGCTGAAGGAGGAGCAGGCAGTGAAGAACTGCAGGTACGAGCAGGGGGGATGTGGCCCTGAGACACTGAACAGCCTTTGGAAAAAAAAAAATCTCCTTCTGACTCCCCGAGGCTCTTTTGAAAACGCCACTCCGAGTTACCGTCAATTTTGATAATTAAGCGCCGATTTAATTTTAGAGTAACAATAATTGTCGACGTTTTTCCAAGCCAAGCACCTTTAAACGAGACGCGCAGCTCCAGCCGCTGGCGCGGGATCAAAGCGCAGCGATTTTGGGGAGATGCTGAGCAGGGGAAGGTGGTGCTCGGCACTTCACAAAGCCCCGGCCCATGTGCACTTGGTCCCCTGCCAAGCGCTGCGCGCTCAACACGCGTTTCAACACCTCGCTTTAGGCACCTCGGATTAAAAAAAAAAATAAAAATTAAAAGGAAAAAAAAAAATTAAAAAAAAAAAAAAGGGACTTGGCTGGGAGTGTTGCAGAGATTTTGCCCTGGTGGGGAGAGCGGAGGATGGAGAGGGCTGGGTCACACCCCTGAGTCCATGCGGAGTGTGACAAGGATGTCACCGGCAGCACCTGGGCAGGACGAGGACACGGTCAGGGGGGTTCCCTGAGCCCCCATCCCGGCCATCCTCCAGGAAAGGGGCTCCTGCATCCCGCAGGGGCTTCGTGTGGTGCGTGTTGGAAGCTGAAGGGGTGGCCAAGGACCTTCCGGGGGACAGCGGGGCTGCAGGTGGCAGGAGGTGCTGCTTCTCCCAGGGAAGGGGAGGGAGGATTCCCTCTGGGGCATCCTGTGTGGAATGGAAACCTTCCTGGGAAGGAACCACCGCATCCCGCCGGGCACCACCCGGTGCCAGGGCTTGGCGCAGGGACCCGTCGCTTTGGGGTGGGGGGTCATTGCCGGGGTCCGAGAGGGTCTCTGGTGCAGGGTCCGTGCCCCCGGCAGGGCGAGGTGCCCGGGCGGGCATCCAAGCCGTGATTAAGCCCATTCTTTAATCGTATCTCATTGCCCGACCCGCGCCTTTGCCGAGGCTTCACCTCGCCGTGTTCCCCACCCCGAGCTGCTGCCTGTGCTTTGTTTTTAGCAGTGATTTGGATATTGCCGGGGCTCCTTTTGCTTTCATTCGTTTCCCCCCTTATTTTTCCCTTTATTTTCCACCCCCTTTTTCACTCCTCTCGGAGCTCCGTGTGCCCCAGCCCCTGGCACCCCCAGCCAGCACATTCACGCCTCTTCCCCTCGCCTCGTCTCCCCTTTATTCTTATGAAGCTCTCATTGATTATTGCCCTTAAATTCCTCAGTCCGGTCATAGATAAAAGGATAACCACTTCAAAGCAAAGTGTTAAGAGTTTAACCTCGAGCTAAAAGAGTGGACAACAAGGTAATTGAGGGTAATAACTGATCACAGACCTACTTTCAAAGGCACATGCAAGCCTCACTTTCAGATGGCTTTAATTTTATTAACATTTGTAGCAGCTCTAGATGCTTTTGAATCATTACAAACTTCAAAGCTTGAGGTAACACTCCAAATGGAGAATCTGACACCAGGTTTTTTGTTCAGACCCACATCATATTGATAGTCTCTGCTGCAAGCATGTAACATCTCTTCTCAAACTGTAAAAACCTAGATGAAGAAAATATTGCCAATAGAGAAGATCAAAGCCTGAACCTCCCTTTGAGTGATCCCAAAGAAGTCAAAACAGAAAACAACATGGAAAAAAAATTGCATCTATGTTACTCCAACTGTCTTTATCCATATTTAAACTTTTCTGCCGAGGTGGATGAGGATGGATAATTCTCCCTGACTTTTATCAAACTGTTTGCTTAATCCTGTGTTTCTCTTTGGGTATTTGGAGCTGGTCCTTTTGCTCTCTGTGGCGTTTAAACCCAAGAATTTGGAAACAGCACAGAGGGAGAACCCTGACTCAGCTGCGAGGGGAGCGAGGTAAACCTAAAAAAAAATAAATAAATACATTTATAAACTGAAAACGCAGAGGCTAAAATGGAAACGGCAGAAACACCCACGGTCCTCCCATCTCCAACCCCTGGTAGGTGTAGGAGAGAAGCTCCTTGTGGCTGTGGAGCTGTTCCCCAGCCCAGTGGGGTCAGTGTGCCCCGTGCCAGGGGATGTGCCCCGTGCCAGGGGATGTGCCCCGTGCCAGGGGTTTGCCCCGGGTCAGCCCCGCTGCCTTTGCTTTATCCCAGTGCAGCCATTCCAGAGGCCACACAGGGAATCAGCCCAGCAATTGATCCGGGGTATAAATAGTCATTTTCTTTGTCTATTTTTTTTGTGTGGGGAAGGGTTATTTTTAACTGGGTGAGTTCCCTGAGCTAACGCACGAAGCATTCGCAGTGAAGGGGGTGGCCCAAGGAAACTTTGGCCGGCCCTACTGCCAAAAAACACATCCCTGCTCCCCTCTGCACAGGGGCTGCTGCCACTTCAGCTGCTGGCCAGGCTCTGTAAAACTTCAGGTGGGCAGAGAAAACCTTCCCAGCTGCTTCAGCCTCTGTAAAGTCATCAAGAGAAGAAAAATTGCTTGGTTTTTCTCTTTTATTTTTTTTCCCTTACTGGTTTATAGTGGTGTACAGCAGGTTTTATAGTGGTGCAATCCTCTGCTCCTGATTTGCATCAGTGCAATAGCAGCATTAGGCAGGTTATTATTTTAGTGCACTCCAGGACAAAGGGTGGGTTTGACTCCAGGATATTTCACAGCATCTCAGCTGTGCCTGTGACTGGTCCAGTGGTCATGGGATCGTGGACTGGTCTGGATTGGAAGGCACTTAAACACCATCTCATTCCAACCCCCTCCTGTGGGCAGGGACACTTTCCCCTAGAGCAGGTGGCTCAGAGCTCCAACCTGGAGCTCTTGGACACTTCCAAGGATGATCCTCCTGTGACAGCCCATCCTTGCCCACAGCTCCAGTTTGGAAAAGCAGAGCCATCCCAGTTGGCTTTATTCAGATTGGTGATGGGTACCTGGCCCACGGGGTTTTGTTGTTTCACTTGCAGCCACCTGTGCCAGATCAACATTCCCAGTGCTGGCTGGTGCCAGGGTATCACAGGGCAGTCCCATTATCCCTCTTCCCTTCAATAGCAGATGGCAACGTGTGTGAGCCTGTGGAAACCACATACTTTGAAATATATTAAATAACTCAGTTTTGAGCCTACACTGACACTACATTCCTTGTGAACTGAAATCAATTTAATATAAGCTGCTCTCTCTGTTCTCAGGTTAGGTACAGCCCTGCAATGAAAGGACAATGGGATATGACTTAAATCTGTGGAATTTATCTAACTTTATTGTCCAAAGTTATGGTTAGGAGAATAATCAGCTATTTCAGCATTTCTGTTGTGCTCTCAATGAGCCCATTATCAGTGGCACAGCCAGGGTGGATAAACACTAAAACACGTGTCACAGGTGCCCAAGACAACCCCTGACTTGCAGACCTGGATCTGCACAAAAACGTGCTCAGGAATTGTTGCCCCTGTGCCCAGTTTGTTCCTGCCCTTGCCCACTGGAGCTGCCACCCCCGGGACCAGCATCCCACCCACACATCCTGCACAGCTGGAGTGTGGAGCAGGAGCTGCCCGATGTTCCTGGGAGCTGCCCATCACCCCCGTGGGCTGTAGGGGCACAACCATGGCATGGCAGTGCTCTTGGTTTATTTAGTCAGCCAGGCATGGGATGGGATCATCATCATCATCTCCTGGTGGCAAAACTCTATTTCCATGATGCCACTTCCAAGCAAACCCCTTCATCCATGATTAAGATGATGGGAGTGTTCTCCTTCCAGCTTGCAAGGGGCTCGTGTGGAAGTTTTTATTTACCTTCATGGGGCTTATGTACACAGAGGAAAACAGACCATAAATATATCAGTAACAAAGCCCTCAGAACAGGGATTTTGTGTAGATGTGAACTACTGCTGCAGCAGTGTAGTTGTCCTGTAGTCCTCCCAACTTCACTCTGTTACCTGTGGGAGGATTTCAGCTTTTACTGCTTTCTAGGAGTTTTTAGAGCTTCTCCCAGGTGGAAATGTTCCTATTACAGACCAAACTCAGCTCAGGAAGCAGCAGGTGGGATTTAGGAGGTGAGAGCAACCTCCTGCTCCCCCTGGTGCCTCCTGCACCATCCCCTGTCAGGGGCTCCCTCTGCCTTGTCACTAATGAGCTGATCTGCATGTTTGATTAGAAGGGGAACAGGGCACATGTGCTCTCAGGGTAACAGGAGACTCTAGGTAGATTTGGTTTCAAATATTAAAAAAAGTGTCCCAATTTCAGGCCTGTTGGGAGAAGAGGGAGAAGCCTGGAATGGGCTTTCAGTGGCTGGAGATGCAGAAGTGGGGGTGTGGTCCAACAGCACCTCAGTTTCTCCTGGTTTTCAGTAATGTGAGGTTCTCAGTGCCCCCAGTTTCTGATGGGGAGAAAGGATACTGGGTAAGCAATTTCCAGGCTTCTATGAAAGGATTAGAAAGCATAACCAGCAAAAGGAGAAAAGATTAAAGTAGTGTTTGAAGGTGTCTCCTACAGCATGATGATTTGTACTGAAAAGAAAAAAAAACATTGATGCAATGTGTGTCCAAGCACCCATTTTTGGGTCTAGTCTGGTCAGAGACTGACCTCCCTGTCACCAAATTTCCCTTACTTTTAAGGAAAAGAGGAAACAAAGGTACCAATATTTATTGTTTAACCTTTGTTGAAAGGATTATGGTGGAGGTTCCCACAGTGGAAGGAAACACCTCTTCGTGTATCCAGTAGGGCTTTGGCAGAGGAAGACAGGACCTACTGAAACCAAATGTAGATAAGCTGGGAGAAGGGGGAGCAGTGCAATCTGATACTTGATGGAATGGCACCAAAAATTCAGTGCTGGTTTGAGTGGAGGTGCTCAGGAGAGGTGACCTGTGGGGCTCTTCCCTCAGCTCAAGGGGATGAGGAAGGGCTCAGCTCTCAGCCTGTCCCCACCAACCTGCCAGCAGTGCCCTTTCTGAAGGAGCCATCAGGCCAAAGGGCTTTTGTTGTCCTTCAGGGGCCTTTGCTGATTTTCCCCACATGATGAGAAACCTCATGCCAGTTGTAAATTATTATTTTTTTTTTTTTTCAGAACCAGCTATCCTCTGTTTCCTCTTTTAACTAAAACATTCTGCCTTCTGGTTCCTCTCAGGGGATACTCTTCCCAGTGTCTGGAAGGGGCTCAGACACAGGACTTGGTTGTGCCACTCTGTGTGCAGAAAATCTGTGATTTTGGGGCCAGATCTGCAGCAGGTGTGGGGAGGTGGGGATGAGGCTTTCTCCATGCAAAGCCTCCTCTCTCCAGCCTGCATTTCACACCTACAAATACAGGAGCCATCCTTAAAAACACGAGTGCTGCTTTTGTGGCCTCGGGACTGGTCCAGCCTGTCGAGGCATCCCCAGCTCCTGACAGCACCACAAGGGCTGGAGCCTCCCCCCCTTCCCTGTCCTTGATGCCGAGAATTGACTCGACAGGCAGAAACAAACCAAAACAGGTTGAATTTTAGGGTACTCAGCTTTGACAGTGCACCTAAAAATAACCATGCTTACAGGGTTTAGGGTTTTTTCTTTCCCTGGGAGTGAAAAGTTTTATTGGACTCGGTGATCTGAAAGTTTTCCACTAGTCAGGAAAGCCTGTTCCCTCCGAACTGTTGTCTCTCCTCCTGCTTTTCCCATTACCATCCTGCTTGGAGGGCTGTGTGGATCAGGATGTTTAGGGCTGGGAAGTATTTTTGGGATGCCCAGTGGCAGGCTGGGGTCAGAGGGTGCTGTGCCAGCCCAGCAAGCACCACCCTGCATGGGAAGGGTTAAATTTCATGCTGCAGCTGCAAAGCCCAATTTCTTTATTTCCTGTTAATGACATTATTGCCTGCATAAAACCATTGAAACATGTTTCTTTCATTTGTTTAATTTCAAATTCTGAGCACACTAGCTGGAAACTATGCTTAATAGTTAAACTCAAAACATTTGGATTTCCTCCCCTCGCTGAGTTTTGAAGGGAGCTCACTTCATACTTAGTTGAGCTTTCAAGGAGCCATTTTTACACAGCCATAGAAGCCAGAAAACGAAACAGATCCTATTGCAGAATCAAATCACATCAGTTCAGGCTGGTACCATATCACGTATTTCCCTTCCTCTGCGGTCGTGCCAAGATCCCATCAGCCCTGACTCCTTCCCAAACTGGCCATGTTCTCCTCCAGGAGCATCCAGTCCGTGCAGAACCAGAGCCAGCACACCCCATGAGCTCTGTGCAGGCAGGGGAAGGACTTCCCTGAGCATGCCTGGAAAAAATGTTCCTGTTTCCATGGAAAAATGGAATGGCATCTCCTTCAGGCCTCTCTGGCACCGGTGCTCCCATCACCTCCCCAGGTCCCTCCTGCTGAAGGTCCCACAGCAGGTTCCTGCTGCACGTGGGGGCACGGGATAGGCAGGATGGGGGCACGTGTGGGTGGATGTGAACCCCCTCAGATTTGAAGGGAAGTCCTGAAATCTGAACCATTTGGCAGCTAAAGCTCCGAGCTGCCAGAGATGTGGGATCTCCTGGTGATCTGAGCAAATTGCCACGAACTGTGGGAGTGGGAGAGGGGGTTTGTCCCTCTCAGGATGATGGACACTGACGAGTGGTTGTTGTGTAGAACCGGTTGTTTGTGTGGTGGAGTGTCTAAAAGTGAATCCATAAGCACTCATGGGATGAGTGCACGGAGAAACCCAGTGGAAACTGGGCTTTAGACCACTTTAGAGTCAGATTCTCCCTGGCATCTCTATCCTGTATGTTAATGAAGCCCAGAATCATTAATGCTCAGCAGCAGTGAGTAGAGATGGAGCAAGGAGGAATGTGGCCCTGGAAAAGGACTTTAAGGAGTTATCACTGACATGGCAAGAGGACCACACTCAGTGCCTCTGCATCATGGGTACATCCCCAGCAGCCACAGCAGGGCTTAATTTTCCATCAAAAAAAAAAAAAAAAAATCATATTTGACTAAAAAGCTTCAGTAGGATTTAAATGTTACCTTCAAGGGCCAGGGCCACCTTCCACTGGCCCAGGCTGCTGGAGCCTCATCCAACCTGAGCATTTCCAGGGATGAGGAACCTTCTAGGTCTGGTCTCCCTGTTAGTCACACGGGAAGGTAGCAGAGAAAGTGATGTGTTATTTGTGCACGGTGAGGAAGGGGTTGTGGAAAAACCAAGTCCTGGGAAGTCAGTCATAAATATCCTCCTTTCCCTCTTTTGCCCCCACCCTCTGTTCCATCAGCATTCCGTGCAGGTGAAGGAAGGGGGTTCAGCAAAGTGAACAGATAGCAAAGTGCTCACGTGTGTCTTATCAGCTCTCCTGGAAGAGTTAATGCTGATATGGAGCCCCTTTTAAGTTGGAAAAATCTGGCTGAGCGTGTGCAGATAGCAGGGAGTGTGCTGAACAAAACATCCAGGCAGAGGGGCGGGGGGAGAGTGGGACGGTAAAAGGATTATAGGAGAGAAAATGTATCAGACTTATCTGGCCATACTCGGGGACAAAAGTGTGGCGGGTTATGAAATGAACTTCAAATCCCCATAAAAACTAATTGTGTGTTTTCTTGTCTTGTTTGTGAGTGTCTCTGGCGGTGCTTCCCCCCTCCCACCACTGGAAATGCATGTCTGTGTGTGGATGATACCCCGTGCCTGCAGTATATTGGGAGATTACACAGCCCATCAGCTCCATACCTCTTAAACTAATGATGTTTAACTAGTTTATTAAAACAAAAGAAAAAAAAAAAGGGAGAATAACTTCAAAGGTTCACATGTGGGTTGCAAAGCTCTCATGTCTTCTGTATACAGGGCCTTCCTCTTATTTTGATCCAGACTGTTCCCAGCCCTTGTGTTGAAATGCTGGCAAGCCTTTGATCTCCTTATCAACGTGACCACGAGCGCGGTGACAGAGCGGGTGACGTCAGGCTGACCAAAGCTGCTCTGGGGTTTAGATCCTGCCCTCTGTGGGACCTCCCTGGCCTCTCTGCACATCACACAGGAGTTTTCCTCCTGGGAAGATCTTTGAGACCCCAAAAGGCCACCCTACCGTGGCTGGCTGTGTGTGTTGCCCAGGTGGGCAGAGTGAGCGGCGCTGTTTGTCCTCCCCCTGCTTGGCCAGGGAAGGGCAGGCAAAAAGGGGTGGAGGGGGGAGCTTGGAAGGGTCTTGGGGGGGGATTTGGCCCCCAGTGGAGGTCAATGAGAGGTGTGCCTGGACAGGAGGGATGCTCATTTCATCTTTCCTCCATATTTTCAATCAATGTCCTTGTGATCTGGAAGTATCCAAGAGCAGGTTGGAGCAACCTGGTTCTAGTGGAAGGTGTCCCTGCCCATGGCAGGGAGGTGGAATTAGATGAGCTTTAAGGTCCCTTCCAACACCAACTGCTCTATTATGTTATGATCTCACTGTGGTTTTAGCAGGGGAAGCACTTTTGAGGTGTGTTGGTGGTTGCTGGGGCTGTGGGTGGCATCTCTGGGGTTTCTTGGGGTTCTCCATGAGGAAGGTGCTTCCCTGGCCCTCAGTGTCTCCCTGTGCACAGTGAGGGACACTGACTTTGCTGTCTGCTGTAGGACTGGTCGTTCAGGAAAAGAAATTGAGGCATTTCTATGATTTGCTGAGGCTCTTTGATTTGATTGAGCTCCTGGTCTGCTGTCACCTCCACAAAGCCATTTATAGGGCCACACAGAACAGCCCTGGTGAAGCCCTCAGAGCCTTCACATTCCTGGTGTTCTGCAGGAAGACAAACAACCAGGAGACACCTCTTTTGGAGCAAGACACCAGCAAAACATCTGCCTTGTGGGCAGCGGAGGAGGAGATGGAGCCAGGTTAGCTGGGTGCAGCGAGGATGAGACAGAGCCCAAGGAGTGAGGACTGGCACATCTGAGGTGCTCTCAGAGCACTCCAGGCCTTAATAGCCCCCACTGCTTTTTTCTTTCCTACTTTCTTTTCTTCTTTTTACTACCTGATCTGAAAAAGCTCTCAGGAAAAAAAAAAAATTATTTTCTCTTTATTGTGTAGCTTCACTGTGAACTGATTCTTTTCATCTAAAATTATTCCTTTTTGGTGCCACAATCTGACTTCAAGCTTCTTTGCTGCCTGTGAACATGACACACAGCAGCAGCTAAAGAGGAGGGGACAGGCTGTGTCTGGTCTTTGCAGGGCACCAGGAGGGCTCAGCATGCTGAGGACACTGCTTTGGACAGCTTTTGGCAGTCCTTTGCTCCCACATTTGCTGAATTTTTATCTCAAATGCAGAAGGGCTAACAAATAAAATATAAATAGTTAATTTTTCCTTCTGCGTTCAGCCTGGGGATTCAGATTCAAGTTTAGACTGGAAAATCAGAAGGAAATTCAAAGATCTTCTGCTTTCTTGATGACTGCAGCTGCTACCTGAACACAGAGATTCCCTGTAGGTCTGCCAACAAGGACTTCCAGAGCCTGATAAAGATGAAGAAAACTCTGGAAGACCTTCTTGTACCTGCCACCGCCCGCCTAGTTCCTCAGATTGCTTTCAAATCCCAAGCACTGCCTGTCCCTTCCCTGTTGGCAGGAGGAGAAAAGAGACTCCCTGACTGGACATGCAGAACGTGGGGAGCACAGGCTGCCCCTCCAAGCCACAGCCCCAGGGGGTTGCCCTCCCCTCTCACCTGGTCCCAAAGGGTCTCTTCTTGGGGACTGGCATAAAGAGGATGCTGGGCTAAGGCAGGTCTTTGGGTGGGCTGCTCTTCTGCACGTGCAGCGCCCAGTAATTTGGGAAATGAAGCCCCTGGCTGAGTGACTGGGTTGCTCTCCCAAGGCACTGGAGCAGGGCAGCGCTCTTGCACGATGGCATTTGGAGAAAACCAGTTGGTTAAATGACACTTTTATGAAGCAGAGTGAAGGAGACTTAATGAGATTTTATTCCAAAGGGGACAAGTCTTGAGGTTTTCAGCCTCCATTGTAATGGCCTCATTTTCTGTGCTGTAGCAGTAAACTTGGAGAGGTTTTTATCCAACGTTGTTTCAAAGCCAGTTTTAAGCAGAAAGAGGTGGTCAAGTCACCTGCTGGTGGTTGGAGGTGACACCACTGTCACCATCCCAAGGAGCCCAGGGGACACAGGCTGTTCATCCTTCTGTGTGTCTCAGTTGCATCTGGCATAGTGGCACAGGGATAGTTGGCATCAGCAGCAGCTCAAATATTAGTAGTTCTACTAATTCATAGCTCCTTGTTGTGCCTAGAAATCACCTTTAACAGTTCAGCTCGTGGGTTTGGGAGTATGTTTCCTTCCCCTGCCCAGTAGTAGCCACCATTCCCAGGCCTGAAAAACATGTAATTGGGCAGCAATAACAAATGTACCCATATATTAATTCATATTATTAGCCCAGGTTGCCCAGTCCAGGCACGGGCAGCTCCTCACTGCCGTGTGAGGCTCCCACATGGGTTCTGCCATGCCAGGGCTGATGAAATCACAGCTTCAAAGGACACCAGGGCCACCACGACACTCAGCTCCTGGGGCTTTGCCTGTTGTCTTGGTGCAGACAGTGGTTTGAGCAGGGCCTGGAGGAGGAGGGATGGGAGGTCTGGAGCACAGGGAGAAGCCCAGAGCTGTGTTTACTGGTGGGGCAAACCAGTTGCTTTTCCAACAGCCTGTACAGAGAAGGGTGGGAAGGGACGGGCACAGGTCTGGGGCTGCTTTCTGTCCTCACATTTAGCATCAGGTTAAGACCTTGGGACCAGCACTGGGTATCTCCTGGCATGCCCACCACTAGGGCTCTGTGCACCTCATCATCCCCTTGGGATGGCACTTTGCCCTGGAGGTGTGGAGGGAGCGGGGCAGGAGGGAGAGGGGTGAGGTGGGTGGCACCAACTGCACTGGTGGGAGCGGAGTCCCCCTTGGCTCCCACTGCTGGGGCTGTGGGTGCTATTTTGGGCTGGAATGGGCAGTTCTGGAGCCTGGGCTGGAGGTGTGGGCAGTGTGGGCATGGGCAGAGGGGCTGGGCCAGCCAGGGGCTGCACTTTGCTGTTGCATTTCCCAGGAGGTGCCATACCAAAAAGGGAAGGTGCCCTTCCCTTTGCCAGAGGCATCACCACCTGTCCTGCTTGGAGTGCCAGGATGAGGGGGAATGGCTTCCCACTGCCACAGGGCAGGGTTAGGTGGGATTTGGGAAGAAATTGTTGACTGTGAGGATGGGCAGGCCCTGGCACAGGGTGCCCACAGAAGTTGTGGCTGCCCCATCCCTGTGAAGTGTCCAAGGTCAGGTTGGACGGGGCTTGGAGCGCCCTGGGCTGGTGGAAGGTGTCTCTGCCCACGGCAGGGGTGGGACTGGATGGGCTTTAAGGTGCCTTCCAACCCAAACCATCCTATGATTCTTTAATAATGATAAAATTCAGCTCTGCTGGCTGGACCAAGGTGGGCTCTGAACAACCAGATGGGTCCTGGGGGGATCCACCTTGGAGCAGGCTGGAGATGAGGAGGGCAGGAGGCTCCTTGGATCTGGAGGGCAGGTTTGGGGGCCAACCCCTAATTAAAACCTTTTGTCTGAAGTTCCAAACCCTCCATTCCGTGCCTGGTTAATATTTAACAGCTGGGGCGGGAGATGGGAACCCAACTGTGGGCCGGGGTTTGGCTGGTGTGCCGGTACTATTGCAATCAGGGGCTGCTTAATTAGCCCACAGAGCCAAAACAGGCCTGCAGATTATTTATATATATATTAT
>VXAU01005046.1:18424-30610 GCA_013399695.1 Formicarius rufipectus | reverse complement strand
CAAACAAACAAACAAAACAACCAAACAAAAAAAAACACACTGGAAAAAGTGAGTTTTGCAATACTGTGTGGGTATTTGCAAGAACAGGGACATATTGTAAGCGTGAGCAATCCAGACATTCTGAGTTTGTGAGACAATGTGGCTATGTGGTAAAAACCTTGAAGAAGATACAAGAGAGAAAAATGCAGACGGAAAATATGTCTGAACTTGCAAATACAAATGACCAAAGAGATACCTACAGGACAAAGGGATCATGCAAGAAGAAGAACAGCAGTTCGTGTGAACAAGTAATTTTAACCAATGACACAATAAAACAAAATGCATGAATAGTAGGAAGTAGCCAATAAATGCTTGATGTGTGTAATGTTGATGCTATAAATGTATAAAACAAAAAACTTTGTAAACAATAAATTGGCATTAGCCTGAGATCATATTGGTTGTTGTGCTGTGTCCGATTTTCCGCTAACTCCGCAATACTGAATTTATATACAAATATATATACAGAGAAGAAAAGGAAACATACTATATGCATACACACACACACACACACACACACACACACACATTGAAGAACAAATAAACAAGATCTGCTTCCCACAAACAGGCTACCTCTCTCCCCTGAAGAGAAAACAGCCTGGGCAGAATGACTCCTGAAGGCCATCTCCTCCTGCCCAGAGTGATAGCAGGGTTTACAACAGATGCCTCATGCCACCAGAGAAAAACTAACTTAAAACTTCCATCTGTCCCCTCTTATATCTAAATTTATGTAGAAATAGGATGGAATACTTTAGTTCCTCGTTCATATAAGTCATCATGTGACCTGGTGGCCAAAGAAGGCCTACAGATAAATCATTACAGTCCCAGAAATGCAATTGTGTGTGAAACTTTCATGTTCTTCATAAATACTTTTGGCTTTGCATCCTATTGCCTAAATATGATGTCAAACTCCATGGATCCTCCAACAAGGACTTGGGTAGAGAGGGTAATGGAACTTTATAAATAAAATTAGTATTAATTATTACACTAGTCATCTTGCGTTTTTTGTCTCTCTTGCTCCAGTCCTTTAGCTGTATACCTGATTATTCTTCTGAGAGTCTGGACAGATGTTTCAGAAACTTTATCTTCTATCAAAATTTCTAAATAAACCTTGTTCTTCCTTTAATCATAAAAAATAAATCTAAGACAAATGCAACTCAAAGAAAACAAACTGAAATCTGATCTATGCATTTTCATTATTCCTTATATAGTAATAAGCAAATTTTAGGTTTGATATAAAAAGTTTAAATACTATTAATCTATTTAAATTGTTCTTACTCTACTAATTTACAGTAAACATGTTTTTGTTTTTTTCCTACATTTTGGATGTACTCATAATTTACTGTGTTATTTACATTATTGAATTTACTATATTATTTACAAGTAACATATGAACTACAACATTTTATATGCCAATGTTTTAATTGTACAATTTATTTGAACTTTCTAAGTAATCAAGGAAATTCTGAGAATTTTTTTGCATTTTGCCAATACACAAGGTCTCCAAATGCTAACAGAGATAATACAACTTTCTCAGACGAAGTCTATTTTGTACTTAATTTTATTATTGCTTGTATGTGTTGCTGTCTTTTACTTAGAAAATCTATTGTGATCCATGAAATTTATGGGCTCCTTCTTGATCCTGTTGTGTGTGAAAGAACCAAAGGTCATATGCCCTTTCACACAGATTTGACATGACCCATTCTAAAACAGCTGATGTCCATTCTGATTGCAGGATTCTCATTTTCCAAATTTGTGATTCTCTCTGAATGTTCCAAAGCTGTATCTTGGCATTATGATGCCTGCAAAACAGTTCACTATGACTGCTTTAAGAACTGCAATGCTGAAGGAATAAAACACCTTAGTGTTTGCCAGTTAGTTCCAGTGCACTTCAGGTAAAGTCAAATAAAACTTTTTACAGAATTTAAACTTCTCAAGACAATTGATGAGACTTGTAAGAAATTTGTAGATTATGCCAGTTAATAAATAAATATTGCAAGGAAAAAGTGACTAAATATCTAGTACTACCCATGTGTGTTACATGCACCAAGATTTTGGTTTACCTGATTTTGTGCAGACCTTCATGAGTAAAGATAAGACACTAATATAGTTAACAGTATTTGCAGTTTTGTTGGGATTTTGGGGGTTTTTTTGAGTGTTAAATTCCAAATGAGAAACTTAAAACCATACAAATCTGTATACATCGGGCAATTTGAAAATCTGATAATTAATGTTTCTTCTCTTCCCATAAAATTTATATGAGGGAGATCATGCATTGTCAATAACTGTAGATTAATTTCTACATACAGATGTTGCACAGCTTAAAAATTCTGGTCATCGCTCTTTGATGTGCTGATCCAGATGTGACTCCTTTTATTCTAAAGCATCCATGGAATACTACCCGCAGTACACTGTATTTAAGCTAAACTTTGTACAACAGGATAGATATAGTCCTCCTACAACTATGGTTGCAAATTTTTTGGGCACAAAATTGATGAAGTGATAATGAATCCTCAGTTTTAAAAACATTGAGATCAACCAAAGAAATATACGTTTGAAGAGTCATTTAAGGTCAAGATTGCATGCATGACAGAGATAGTTCTGATCTTATGTACATTTTTTTGTTTGTCTGTTTGCTTGATTTTTTTTTGTTGTGGTTGTTTTGTTTTTGTTTTTTTTTTTAACTTTACTGCAAAACCTTCTTTCTCCTTTTTCCAATGTTCTTCTTCATACTTGAAATTTAAAAATTATTAAGTGGTTAGAGAAATATATTTTCACTAGATTTCTGTAACTTCCATGGGCTGAAATAAAAACATATTTTAATTAGAACACTAGATTTAATTGGTGCTATGAATCTCTAGTTACATTTGGCAATGAATCATAAATTAACATAATCTTTTTTTAGAACTTTGCCACAGGTTTTCTGTTGTTATTTTTTAAACCCACAAATTTTGCATTCCTCCCACTATCTGCCCCCACATATGGTCTCTTAAGATTCTAAAATTGTACGAGTCTCCCTGACACATGTTACAACCCATCTGTATTTAAAGTTATGCCTTCTACTTACTGTTGGTTTATATTATTCTGTGATTTTTCTCCCCCCACCACAAACTACTTTTAAATGGATCATCTACTCATATTTGAGTAGAATGCTGTCTTGCCAGCAAGACAGCTTGATAGGTGCTATACCCCTCAAGGAGTCAAACTTAAAAATGTTAACTATCTAGACATTGTCACTGAATCACTCTTCTGAATGCATCCTGCATCTCTACCTTCAAAACAATTACAGTATTTCCCATTTTATTTTCTGTGTTATACATGCAACAATAAGCACACGAACCATTTTCTTTCCTTTTAATTTCAAAATATTACTTGTATTGGTTAGAACAATAAAACACCCTCAGAAAAGCAATATTAACAAAAGAGATGGAAAACATACCCTACAGTTAGACAGAAAACCCTGACAGGAGGTAACAATTTTTTTCTAATTATATATGCAGTGTCAAAAAAAGCACTGCTAGCATTTTGCCACCACAATGTTCATGCAGTCACATGTCAGAGCAAGTGTCAGTTTTAATTGTGAATTTACAATTAACATGCAATTTTACTATTTCAACTCATGCTGATATTAGACATTTTAATTCTGTAACTTTAAAATATAATACTAGGTTACCATCAAGGAGATGAAGCCCTAACTCACCCAAATGTAGAAAGATTTATAATTTCAATTAATGGGATATATTTCATTATATAGGGATAAACTTACAAAATGTAAAGTGTCAGTTACTAAAATCTGTGATCTGTTTCCCTCAATCTCATGATGCCATTTCTGTAGCATGTTGTCAGAGTCCATATGTCTATGAGTCAATTATATATCAACATTTATTTTTCAGTAACGCCCTTACAGGACTAAGGAATTAACTATCTAGATAGATATATAGCCTAATAGCCATAGAATCAAAGTGACTCTGGACCATTTAAGAATAGAGAAACAGCAACCATCCTTTTACTCCTTTTCTCCCATTCTTACCATGTGACAAAGGTAGCTTCATTAATTGCATTGGGGACTTGATTGTAGGGTTTTGTTTGTTTGTTTGGGGGGTTTTTTGAAGAAGATGAAGGTAAGTGCTGGTGTGTAAATTATAAATAATAATAAATACCTGTGGTAGAGGGAAAGGTTGTATGCACATCTTCTAGTGAAAATACCTCATCAGAGGAAAGCTAAATAAAAAAGAACTGGTTTATATTTAGTTTTGAGAAACACCAAGCCTGTGGGAATTCTCAGCATCTGTGGGAGTGAGTGTTACAGGCTAGGTCCCAATTCTGTGAAATTTTTGTCTTCATCTCCCATGACTCTCCTTAAATTTATCAGCAATAGCATGATTCTGTTGGAAGGCATCTGTATTAAAGGCTAAAGGGCAAGTGAAGTACACAATTACTTTGGGATCTAACAACCAAAGGCATGATGCAGTCTGAATTTCAGGGTAGAAAGTTTGAGTATTCATTGGAGAAGAAAACATGGAGAAATTAGAAGATTGTGTAGTCATAATGATACTTGGAGTATCATAAGGAGTATGTATCATAAGTATAATAAGGAGTATGACTTTCTCTTTGTAAATCAGCTTGAAATTTTAAAAGATGTGAGGTTTTATGTTTTGTTTTGTTTTGGATTTTTTTATCTGATGATTTTGAAATAATGGAGAATGAACATTGGAAACACAGAGCCTATCTTAGTGAAGACCACAGAAAATGCGTTAATATACCGGTTGTTAACAGCCAGAGATAAAGGAGTAATTTTTCTGTCTAAAACTATGCCAACTTACAATACCTTTTAGAGGTCTCCAACAGGCTGAGACACACATTATCAACAGAGAAAGATCCTAAAATGAAACAAATTCTTCCAGGTAGGTCATACTCTCTGGAATATCACCCTATTTTTTTTTTTTAACTCTTGTCAGCTTTGTTTACGGTTTTTCTTTGGTTCAGTATTGCCAGCTACACATTAGGAAAGCAGGAGGTGGGTACAAAGGTGATCCAAATACAAGTGCTCAGTTGCTTGATATTAGCATTTAGCTGCTAGGTAATAAGCACTTTGGCATTTCTTCTAAAAAATGGCTGTACAATAAACATTAATTTCATTAGTATTAAGAATTATGCTATGCTAAAATCACAAAAAAAAATTAATCATATATTCATAGTTATAATATATTGGAATCATTGCAAATCGGAGTATTCTAAATGACACTCTGAAACTCAACCAAAAAAACAATAATGCTTATATAGCAGCATGTATTAAATCACAAGTCAAAATGTAGGTTGATATTTGAGGAGCTGTGGTGGTTTGACCATGGCTGGATACCAGGTAGCAACCAAGGCCACGCTATTCCTGCCCTTCTCAACAGATGTAGGGAGAGAAAATATATTGAAAGGCTCATGAGTTGAGATAAGGACAGGAAGAGACCACTTTGCCATTACCATCACAGAAAATCAGAACCAACTTAGAGAAATTAAATGAATATATTACCAATCAAATCAGAATAGAATGACACATAAACCAAATCTTAAAAACACTTTCCTCCCTTTGTCTTGAGTTTAACATTATTCCTGATTTTCTGCTTCCTTCCCCTCCGTAAAACAGGGAGATGGGGAATGGGGTTGCAGTCAGTTCATCACATGATTTTGCTGCTCCTTCATCCTCAGGAAGAGGAGTCCTTTCCCTGCTCCAGTGTGGAGTCCCTCCCACAAGAAGCAGTCCTCCACAGACTTCTGCAATAAGAGTCTTCCCAGGGGCTGCAGTTCTTCAAGAACTGGTCCAGTGTGGGTTCCTTCAAGGGTGTACAGTCCTTCAGAGACAGACTGTTCCAGCATGGGTCCCCTGGGGTCATAAGTCCTGTCAGCAAACGTGCTCTAGCATGGATTCCTATCTCTGTGTGGACACAGCTCCCACCAGGAGCCTATTCCAGCATTCATTTTCCATGGCATCACATGCCCTCCTTCAGGCATATCTACCTGCTTCTCCATGGACCACCATGAGCTCCCCCTCCAGGGGCACAGCTACCTCACCATGGTCTTCACCATGTGCTGCGGGTGAATCTCTACTCTGGCATCTGTAACATCTCCTCCCACTCCTTCCAAACTGAACCTGGTATTTCCATCACATGTTCTCATTCCTCTCTTCTCTTACCTTAATTACCTCTCCATTATAATTTTTCCCCATCTTAAATAAGTTATCTTAGATTGCTGTTACCATTGCTGTCATCATTGCTGTCTAGCAGTGGATCCTTCATGGAGAGGGTTGGGATTGGCTTTGTTGCAGATCTGGCAAGCTTCTGGCAACTTTTCAGAGAGGTCACCCCTGTAGCCCACTCCACCATCAAAACCTTATCATGCAAACCCAATACAACTGTTATTTTGTTCACCAATTTACTGATAAAAATACAACTCCAGTTCTCTGAATAACATGAACTTCATACATGATATGTATTTCTTTTGAAATGAAACCTTTTATTTTCGTATTGTGAGGGTAATATTGCTCACCTTACTGGCAATTATTGTCTTCCAAACCTCATTCAATATAGGCTCTCTAACTTCAGAACTCGGTATAATAATAACAAACAGTGGGCATAGAAAACAAAAACAAAAACAAAAACAAAACAAAGCAAAACCAAAACACTGCCTTACTAGCACTTGAAAATAATGCATCAGAGAATGAAACAAAGTCTGTTTATCATAGTATGCTAAGTAGACAATGGAAAATTTTGTTGATAAATCTGTATATTGTGATCTATAGAACAAGAAATTGTAGACATCTGGGCAGTGAAACTAGAACAAACTTTCTGTACTTGTAAGAACTACTTTTTTGTAATTTATCTTAAGTCTCGTGTAGCCATGCTTGCAATGTA
Source organism: Formicarius rufipectus (assembly GCA_013399695.1). Lineage (NCBI taxonomy): Eukaryota > Metazoa > Chordata > Aves > Passeriformes > Formicariidae > Formicarius > Formicarius rufipectus. The sequence goes on along the minus strand of VXAU01005046.1, from coordinate 23,672 downwards.
TTGTGTTGTCAGCAATCTATCTTAAGCCTTGTGTAACCATACTTGCCATGTGTAAGTCTTGTGTAATAACGCATGAGCAGAGAAAGCAGTTATCTAAAGAAGACTATGAGCCTTCATCCCGACGACCACCTAGCAACACCCAGACACAAGCACAGAGTACGCCCACCAGTTGCAAAACCCAGAAAAAGAACTGTATAAAACCTATGACAAGATACCATCAAATTGTGAGCCGTTGGCGGAGCAGGAGACTCACCGGCTGCCTAGCGTTGTTTTTGCTCATTAATAAAATCCTTAAACTGCATATTGGCTCTGGCAGTTTATCACAATAGTCAGCTTACATATTCAAGGTCTCTTCCTTGGTCAGCCGATAAACCAGCTTAAAGCCTGAAAATTATCCCACAATTTATTACTAAATATCTACAACTTTCCAACTAAAAGCCATTTGTCCTAGAGATAAATGGAAAGGCAAGATCAAATCCAAAGCATTATATATCAGCATTGTATTTCCACATAAGTTGTAAAAATCCAACATTTGCTGCTGAAAGCTACTGTAGGTTAAAAATGAAACTGAGTCTGTTGCCATAAATGTTTTGTGGATGTTTCAAGACCAGTTCATGATTGATGTAATTAAGATATTGCAAAAAAATGTATAATAACCAAAGTCTTAAAATCAATCATAACCTCTCTGCACACACCTCTCAAACCCTTGAACCTCAAGGTAGGGATTGGGGGAATGATGTTCCATTTTTGTAAGAGAAAATCAGGTTTGAGAATGTCTGAAGAACCTGAACACATAAAAATCCATGGAACCTTCATCTGAGGGTTCTGAGTGAACTGTCTGGTGTAGTTGTCAAACCAGTCTCCACAGTATTTGAAAAGCCATGGCACTGCCTGGTGACTGAAAAAAAAAAGGGAAAATTTTGGCCCTATTCTTAAAAAGAGTTAAAGCAAAGACCTTGGGAACTAGCAACCAGTCACTCTCTCCTCTCTGCCAAGTAAAGGAGACATTTTGCCCTGGAGAAGATATTCCTGGAAGACATATGAAGGCATACAGATGGCAAGGCTGTGATTAGAGGCATCCAATATGGCTATGCAAAGGGCAACTTGTGCCTGACTAATCTAGTGGCCTCCTATGATGGAGTGACTGCACTGGTGGATAAGAAAAGAGCAATTGATGTCATTGGTCTTGATTTCTACAAGGCCTTTGACATGGTCCCAGACAACATACTTGCCTCTAAATTGTTGACATGCATGTTCAATGGACAGACTATTTGATGCATGAGGAATTGCCTGGGTTGGTCATATGCAAAGAGTTGCAGTCAATGCCTCAATGTCCAAATGAAGATCAGTGACATACGATGTCCTTCAGGTGTTGGTATTGGGACCACTGCTGTTCAGCATGTGTATTAATGACCCAGAAGGTGGGACAGAGAGCACTCAGCAATTTTGCAGGTGACACAAGTTGAGCTGTGTAGTTCATAGACATGAGGGAAGGAATGTCATGCAGAGGAACCTTCACAGTCTTGAGGAGTGGTCCCATAAAACCTCATCAAATGCAACAAGGCAAAGTACAAAGTCCTACAGATAATTCAGGGCAAACCTAAGCAGCTATCCAGATTGAGGATGAAGGGATTGAAAGCAACCCTGAAGAGGACTTGTGTATATTGGTGGATGAAAAAATTATACTACTTCCTTGCTGTATAACATTGAAAATGTTCAAGTTCAGGTTGAATGGGGCTTTGAGCAAGCTGATCTAGTGGATGATGTCCACATCCATAGAAACAGAGATACAACAAGATGATCTTCTAAGGTTCCTTTTGCAGTAGGAATATTCAGCAAGGGGTGGGCTTTGTTGGGTAAGCAGGTGTTTCTTTTCAGTCTGTTACAGAGGACAAAAGTCTTTTGGTGATCTTAGAATGTTATAGCCATTAACTATTTCAGTCTCTGACAGGGGAATTTTTTATTATTATTATTTTTTTAATTTGCCTTTCTCTGTTACAGAGATATAAAATTGACTACTTACACCACTTCAAGGTATCTTTTATTTCAGAAGGCTTTGAACTCACAAAAAAAGAATCAAGTCACACAACACCTTTGATCTTGAGATCTACATCACTGTTCTCAGCAGAAATACATAATATTGTACTCCGGAAAAAACAAGCAGATTTTTAATTTACAGACTTTTTTTGTTTCACACTAATTGATCCTTGATATCTAAGTCATATCAAATGCAATCCAAAGGAATTAGCAAGAATCCTAAACAGGACACTTTCTCATTGATTTCAAGCACTAGAATTTTATTCCTTATTGTTAATGAACTAATCTAATTAGATTTTCAATATTGCACAAAGATCATACTGAGTTTATCATCACTAATTAACTTTTGGAATAGAACAAGGGATACTATTTCTCAAGTTCTTTTGTGAGCATCATTTTACTTTCCTCTCCCACTGTGGTTTTGTAAATATTTTTCATATAGTGGCTGCTAATACATGTTTATGATTGTCACCGTTTGAGGAGACAAGATATTTTCCCATCAGATAAAGAGGTACAGAAGACGCACTGAAATCTATTACAGTTACCTCCTTATAGCTAACTTTTGCTCTTCCTGTAGGCAAATGTCCTGTGGAAATGATGGTGAGAAGTAAGGTGATATCCCACATGGAGATAATGCTAACAGCAATTTCATTTCCACTCTGCTCTTCTACCACAGTCAGTAATAAAGCTCCTTGCCCGCCCCAGGTTTGTTCAGAAAAGCAGTTCAAATTTTCTATCTTGACAAATGCACCTTTACTGGTGTGCCTCAAGTGCAGACCCTTTCTCTCCAAGCATCTAGTCCCAAATAAAGAGCACAGAGAGACATACTAACAAGGTTTCAGCATGCTCAAGTTCCATTGCTTTTTAACTCCACTGGCCGACATTCAGAGACTGATGTAACACATACAGATAAGACTAAGTTTCTCAGTCTCTATTTCTCTTTTACATTACTTAGTTTTGTACTAGGTCATAACAATCTGCCTTTACAGCAAATACAACTGTGAGAGGAATACTGTTGCAGTTGAACACCAATTTTTTAATGTCACATGGATGATGAAGGGACAGACAATGTTATTTGAGAGAATATTTCCTCTTTACCCACTTATTCCTTAAACTTAAAAATTTTGGTTTAATGCTGTAATTTTGGATGTGTAGAAAAAAATGAAGTAGTGCCATCCTATTTCACTGTAACCGCACAAATACCTTACTGCATACGTGAATAAGCATGATATTTCCTTATTTTGAAATCTTGCCACCCATGTGTTTTTTTTTCAGTTCATTATCTAACACATTTTAATGAAGAATCTAACACTCTTAATTTTAATCTACACTCCTAATAATGTACTTTATGTAAATTTAATTACTAAAAATCCAGTAAATAAAACAGATGGCTTACTGTGGTATTAGCTTTTGCAATTTGGAAGCCTCAAACATCTAACTGCTTGGAAATTCCTACATCTTTTTCTACCATCGAGGAAAAAACTTTTTGGAACTGTTGTTCTGTGTTGTTGTACAAGTGTAACTGAAATGTAACATGTTAAAAAAAATTACTGAACTCTTTTCCTCCTAAATTAAAATTTGTATTTTTTTTTTTTTTCATATTAGAATTCAGAGCAGACTCACATTTCAAGAACCCTCTTCCCCAGGCAAAATTGTATCTTATGTAGTAGGCCTCCTTCATCAAACATACATGCACATATCTAATTAATAATTACACATGTGTTATAGTTTTCTCAGGAGCGGATGGAATTTTCCTTTCCCCTACCAACAAAACACGCAGCTCATAGCCCTCATTCTCCCCACTGCAGGTATCAAAGGGTGAATTATAGCTGAAAAGGGGGTTGCCTAGCAACTCTAAATTACTGGGGTGGAGTAGGGGAAGGGGAGATTTTGCAGGTTTTTTTTGGCTTGCGGTGGGGGGAAAGGGGAAGACTGTTGGAGAGAGAGAGAGGAGAGAGGCTTCTCAGGGAACCTCTGCCTACGAGTTTGGTCTTCTTCCTTTTTGTTTTCCTCCTGTACTCCAATCCCTGGATTTTTTCAGAGTTGCCGGTGGTGAAGAGAGAGAGAGACTTTGCTAGCTGGGACTGTTTGCATCGGCTTTTCTCCTGAGGGGGACAGAGGCTGCCAGCCTGGGTGCAAGGGGCTCCCAGCATTTGGCTGCTGCATCCAGCCCAGAACAGCATACATCCTCCTGCTACAGACCACGAAAAAGGATCCCAGCTCTTTCCCTCCCTGTGCAGCTTCTTCCCACAGACTCCACAGAGGGACTCCACAGCCTCATAGAAACTCACACCAAAACCTTCTTCCATCCACCCCTGGGGGCAGCTCAGCACTGGCCAAGGAGCAACATTGTCACCTACTGTCCTTAAATATTGCTGTGCACAGCATGGGCAGAGACTCAGGTGGGGGGAAGTTTCACAAGGAATTATCCCACAAATTGGAACATTTTAGTTCTGGTTCCTTGGTTTTCTCTGGAATAGATATATGTATTTATAGATATATATAGATATATATACTGTGGTTAAGAACTGTTATTTTTGCTATTATCATACCCTAATTAAATTTTGTTTTGAGTCCAAAGGATGTCCGCCTCCTTCTTCATTTTCTAGTTAACAACTTTTCTCAATTTCCTCTAAACTAACATAACATAGATAAGCAATAAGAGTTTGCAATGTTATAGCAAAGAGCTGGAAACACTTCTACATTCTCTTCTACATTTCACATTTCATGTTTCTGCTTTTCTCTATGTGTTTTTGAACATAACTAAGTAATTTTATTCCAATCAACTGCTTTTAATGAAAATACAGCTCAAGATTATTAAAGGAATTGTCCTGACTTGGGAAAACAACTACGGGTTATATTTTGAACTGGTGTTTAAATTCCAGGTACCTAACTGAGCTGGCCATCAAATCCATGTAAGAGACACAGGTAATCCTATTAATATCTGTAACCAAACTTTGATTTCTCTACTCTTTTTCTTTTACCTGTGCATGCTTATAAAATTTAGATTTTTCACAGTGTGTAAATGCTTCTAGCAAAGTGCTGGGTTTTTTTTTTGTTTGTTTGTTTGTTTGTTTGGGTTTTTTTTGTTTTGTTTTGTTTTAAATTCATAGGAACATTAACTTATATAAAGAAAGTGAGAATTTTCATTCCAATGTAAATTCAAGAACTGACTCTGAAGGCAGGATAACAACAACAACAACAACCAAAA
>VXAU01005046.1:0-10042 GCA_013399695.1 Formicarius rufipectus | reverse complement strand
ATAGTAGTTAAAAACTGTTATCCTTTCCATTTTCATACCTTAATTAAATTTTGTTTGAATTTAAAGGAGGCTTGTCCCCTTCTTTGGTTTCTAGTCCAACAAATTTCCTAATTTCCTCTAAACTTAGACAACATCATTGATCTTGTCTTTAAATTTTCCTGAAATAGCTTCAGATGTTTCTTGCTTAATATATATCAACCTAATCTCTTGCTAATGTATTTGTATATTCATACATTAACTTGGTTTGGTTTAATTGCATATATGGAATATCCTCAGTTAACTTGATAATTTCAAATATTTCATCAGAAAGTATTTCAAATTACAGCTTGATCATGTCTTCAAGTGATCAGATAATAAATGGAAAAAATTGTGACAGGAACATACAAAAAAATTATATTTAAATTAAATTGAAAGTCTCCCAACACAGTTTGGATGGCTGATCATATATAGCTTCAGAAAGGATGGTTGCATATTTTTTTAATTAGGAACTAAAGACAATAAATAAATTAAACAAATTCATATTGCAATAGAAATGTGACAAATGCAAAAACACTGTTTCTGGAAAACCTGTGAAACTAAAATATTCGTTCCAGTCAATATAATTAAGAGCTTGTAAGTTTAGACAAAATTTTTTTAAAAAGAGTCATGAACTGCAAACGGTCAGAAGTTATGTGAAGGCTCACTAGTATGTATTCATGTATACTAGTATACATATTATACTAGTATACATACTATACTAGTATACATTCATGTATAGTATCATACTTCTATGCAAAGGGGCAAAGCATATCGTTCTCTATATCCATAGACCCAAAGAATCTTTCCAGAGAGGTTCTGTAATTTTGCTGAAACCATTTCTTGCCAGAGCACTACTTTTGGGAACAATCATTTGTGGAAAAAGGCATATTTCATAGACAGTATCCAGCCAAATCTTCCTCCAAACTATAAATATACAAGAAGATTCTGCTCATCAAGCAAAGAAAATATCAGACATTACAAATTTTGTCCATATAATCTGATCAATGAGTGTCAAAGGTAATTCCCAGGAGAGCAAATCTGAAGAAGGATTATTTTTATTGTAAGAATTTCTTTGAGAGGTTGATCAGATTCATTTGCATATGCTGAGATCTGCTTTTGGGCGAACAGTGTTTGGTAAATCAGATAATGCAAGACAGAGTCTTCCATTACTACCAGGTCAATTGCTCTGACCTTGCTTTGGCTGGTAATGACTGAAAATGTTTTAACAGTGCTGCACAGGAACGTATATGAAAAACAGCTGATTATTGTCAGTCTCATTCCTTGAAGACAGAAGTCTGTGTTAAAGTAACGGCATCGTCATAATTTCTCTTATCTGTCATGCTTGTTAGTAGTGTCAACAGTGAAACAGAAGTCTATAAGGACATAGAAACTGAACCATCTCGGAACTATCTTTGGATTCTGGTTGATGTGCATTAGGAGATTATTAATCTCATTGCCAAAGCAGTAGACAGTGGAAAACATTCATGTGCTTATATTAATGGATAAAAAGGGAAAATATCTCTAATTTCATAATTTTTTTTTTTTTTTTTAACTCACAGATATTAAATCTATGTATGACCATGGCACCTATAAATAGATTTGAGAAAACTTCAGGAATTTTCATCACAGAAGCCATCAATAAGCAATTGCACTTTAGTACAGAGGAGGTCAAAATTACCTCTGTGACAAATAATGAAGGTCTAATTTGAGGTGCTGGAATTTATTATTGAATGGCCTTTGACACACATAAGAATCTTTCTTGCTTGTACCTGAGGATTGAAAACAACTATGTATTGCACTTTTTTTGTAACAACAGCATTTGGTAAACTATCAAGGTGTCTATGATACTGGCATTGTTAATTATGCTCAAGATAGTGATGGTGACCATGACCTGGTCTTCTGCCTCAGGGAAACATCCTTGACTTAAAATTGCTGTTTTGTGTCTGCAAGACCTTCAGGGTGGTAACTATGGCTGTAGCTTTCTTGTTGGCACTGTCCATATTATTCCATAACCTCATGGTTTTACCTGATTTTCTCTGTGGAGAACCAAGGCATCACCAAACATTGTTTTCCTTCAGTGTCTTCTCATTGTAGGCCTGCAAAAATGACTCACTTCAAAGTTCTAAAAATCACTGTTGCCTGAATAAATTGTGGCATATAGTTGTGTCACTTCAAGTCAGTAACCCAACAAATTTCATACATTTAGTAAACTTACACTGTGCTAGGACTTCAAATATGAAGCTTCCAGGAAAATGTCTAAGAGCACTGTTGTTGACATTCCTCTGAGTCAGAAGTGAGTTGTTTTTATAGACCCTTGTGGCAGCAAAGAGTCTGTCTTTTTGAAACAAAATATAAAACGGAATTTTTGCTTATCCATGACAAGGAAGAATTCCTTGGAGCTCGTCATCAAACAAGATGACATCAACTGTGTTGATCCAACCAAATAGAGAATGGGACTTTCCCCTCTGCTTTTCTGGTTATGACTGAACTACTCAACACAATAGTTTCTACATCATACTGCATAGTACGCTGTTCTTACCACAATTAAATATTTTCTTATCATTATTATTTTGGTTCAGTCAAGAAATATCTGGTAATACATTCCTGCTTTTATAGATAATTATAAAAATACCAATAAGGTCATGAAGGGAGGGACCATGTCTCCAATAACGAAAAACTGACAAAATTAGGATTTTCCAGCCTGGAGGTGAGAAAGCACTGGAGGGATCTTATTGTGGCCTGACAGTGCCTAAAGGGGGCTATAAGACAATTGGACATGGAGTTTTGACAAGGGCATTTTGTGATAAAACATGCCTTTATAGTGAAAATACGTTTAGATTAGATATTAGGAAGAAATTTTTATTGTGAGAGTGATGAGGCACTGGAACAGCCCAGAGAAGCTGTGGATGCCACATCCCAGGAACTGTCCAAGGCCAGGTATTTAGAAAGATGACACAACACTATTTATTAAAGTGAAATATAACACTATAGAAAATTCCTCACTTGATGGACGTGACTTGTGCAAAGACTGACTTTTTAAAAGGTAGAAATCAGAGATGCACAGCAGTGCTAAGGGAAATGTGCATAGTAATAATGGTGCAATTATAATTTTCAGCACATAGAAGTATCTTGATATTAGTCTTTTAATCAGAAATTCCATTTAATTTTTGCACTTGCACCAAAAAGTTATTTTCTGTTTCAGAATGCAGTTAGGTTGGGGATGTCTTTCAGTCACGCAATATAAATATATAGAAAAAAAGGTGGGTTTTTTGGTTGTCTGTTTGTTTGTTTTTTGTTTTTTTGTTTTGTTTTGTTTTGGTTTTGTTTTTTTGTTTTTGTTGGTGGTTTTTTGTTTGTTTGTTTGTTTTTTAGTTTGTTTTGTGTGTGTGTGTGTTTTGTGGTTTTTTTTTCTTTTTTTTTTTATCAATCTTTTTTTTTTTTTTTCAATTTTCAAGGAAGATCTTATATTGCATTTCTAGATCTCATTGGCATTATTTGTTCTCTCTTAAAAGACCTCATCTATTAGATGAAAAAGCTTCTAAGCTAGTCACATACATTATCAGTTTTCCTTTTTTTTTTTTTTAAAAAAAGATCATGATATTCCATTTCGTATAGTGACCTTAAACAATATAATGCTTTGAAAGAAGTTTTCTATCAAGTTAAAGTGCCTCAATAAATGGACTACTAGTCACATAAAAAGTCCAGATCCCTAGTAATCAATTCTCAGCTCGGTATTGGAGCCATATGAAACTGGGAAGAGGTTTTCTTTGTGTGCCACTTACAAAAGATCCACAAAACATTAAAAAAACAAACAAACAAACAAAAAACCAAAACCAAAACCAAACAAACAAACAAACAAAACCAAACAAAAACACACCACGAAAAAACAAAAGAGAATAGAAATATAACCAAAATCTCTTTTCATATTTTTCTTCTCCTGACTATATCTGTAATTTTTATAGTTTATTTTACAAAGTGATCTCATCTTCCTAAAACAAAACTCAAATCCTGAACTGGAAACCTCCCTAACTATTACCTTTGCTTCAGGGAAAAAATAAAGCCACTGTTCCTTCCCATTTTACAAACAAGCATTTTAAGATTCACCTAACTCACTGAAGAGTTTGAAAAGTGATTTTCTTCTGGTATATTTTTCTTAATTAAGTGGTTCACTTAGCAATGCAATCTGGGTTTCTAGGCAAAAGAAATGCAGCAGGATTTTGCATTAGATATAAAAACAATTTTTGCACTTATAAAATACACATGTAAAACCAAAGAGTATTCACACCTGTGTAGAACTTTTTTTAATCTATAAAAATAAATACAATCAGGTGCTAATATTTAAACAAATAATTTTGTAACTTCTTTTTTTTTTTCCAAAGTGGATTCATAAAGGGTAGACAATTCTTCATATGCTGTATTCATCTGTCATGTTCTTAATTTTCTCATGGTTTTTTTTGGTCGTTTGCTTTTTTGGTTTGTTATTGTTCTGATGGAGGAGGAATGCAAAAGAAAAGTCACAATTCCCTCAATGTGTTAGTACATGCATATTCTTGCAGATATTTTTATTACTATTTTTGACGCATTTCTATATATTCTTATTGTTATTTTTTTCTTTTAGAACTCTTCATTTGTGTATTTTTTATTATAATGTTACAAATGATTAGTCAACAGAATTCTCTTACAAGATCCATATTTACATTAATACTCATGTAGCAAACTAATTGTGCAGCAGAAGAACAGTTATTTCATTATTGATGTCTTTGCTGCATCATGAAGGCAGCAATTTAGCACTAAACTATAAATAGAAAAAACACACTGGATAAAACTGGCTGGTCTTGTGTTTTTAATATTCCCTTCAGGGTAAAGTATGACATAACCTAATTACACTGGTAGAGATCTCACTGCAGGGAAAACCACTGTTATTCTTTTTGACAATCAAGTAATTATCATCTGTAGTAGATATTTTACTGGATGTTACTAATTAACTAATCCACAAAAAAATTATTTTTAATTTAGGAAATGGTGCTACTCTTTTAAAAATGTGTCCTCAATAATGCCAGTATTTGAATAATAAAAAACATAGGTTTTGGTGGAGGTTTTTAAATGCTACCTGTCAGAGCGCTTACTTAAGCAGAAAGCAAGTGTTCGTTCTGACTACATTGCTGCTCCTTATTTCATGGCATGGACTCAACTTAGAGTTGCTTCATTGTCCTTGGGGCCATAGGGTTTCTGCTGAGTGCTGGGAGCAAGCACTTAGAACAGTAAAAAAAAATGATGACAGAGCTATATAAGTAGCAGAGTTAGTGGGGAGAGAATAGCACTCAAAATTACATCTAATTGTCCAGATGTGTCAGGAAAGGGGATAGTAAGAAGTACAGTATCTCTCCCTATGAAGGAATCTGCAAATCACCTTAATCTGCATTTCATCTTAAGGGAGAATCTGCAAGTAACCCTGTCCTAACTCTGATTTCTGAGTTAAAACTGGGCAGTTACATATTCCATCTTCATCTTCATATTTTTTTCTTTTCCCCTCTTCTGTTTTCCCTTATGTATATATTAGATTTGTTCATTGTTTCCTGATTATATAAGCGATGGAAAGTCGACCATCTGATTACATGAAAAGGTATAGTAAGCCAAAGCTCTCAGTCTACTTCAGATACGAGGAACTTTGCACTCAATAACTTAATTGTATTTGGTCCACTTATTATGAGTTAGTAATGAAAATCAGTGGATTACAATTTTCTGTTAAATTATCAGCGTTGTACTCACCCATTCTTGTTCACAAGAATGGATTTACCTTTCAGAGAATACTTTTTAAAAGTTTACATCAAGTTCAATATTAACAATAGGATTTGTCTTTCATTTTCCTGTACTGGTATCTTGAAAATTAACTGGTGCAAAATGAGGAAGAAACCTTACAAAAACATCTTCTGTGTCTTAGCAGAATGTATCTCCATATTTAAGCATATTTCAACAAACATTTCTTTGTTTTTTTTTTTATTTTATTGTATTTTCTTAGTTTTAAACTAACTTCCTGTGATCACATTGCTGGAAATAAAAAGCATCAACTCTCCATTGTATTGACTGAAAAAAAAATTATTAAAAAGAAACATTTAAATATTTGAAAAATTAAGGTGCTTTGAACATTTTTGCACATATGCTCTCAGTGTCACAAACCTAAAGACAGGAAAGATGATTCTGTGAAAGGAAACACCGGAAAGGGCTCTGCTAAAATCCTGAGATATACACACAGAAATTATACTAAAGTTATTTCTCCTCTATCTGTCCGTCATATGCACATGGCATAAAGACGCATTTTGTTAAACAAATATAAACCAATTCAAGCTATATGCAAAAATGCAACCATGTATGCGCAATTTAGGCATTTCCCCAAGGTAGAAAAATTGACATTGCAGCTCAGAATAAGTTAACTAATGTATTTATGTTACACGTATTTAAATAATATTACATGTATTTAAAGTTGTAGGTAAATACTATTTCTGCTTTTAGCTCTGCTCTGTTTAAATCTATTCAATACAAAGTATACCTGGACTGAATTGCAGTATTTGTAGCACTTGAGTGTACCATTGCTTCGACAGATTAAACTTGTCTTCTAATCCAGTGTAAATGCATTTTAAGGGTCTTGTTGCTTGTTTCTAGTAAGTGTTGTGACTAGAAGACGAAAATGTGTTATTCTGACTTTCTGATTCTATTTGAAAATTATGTGGAATTGACACTGACAAGAAAGAAGAAAATGTTTCATCATCACCATTAAACTCTTAATGATTTATAAATCTCCCGTGTCTACACTGACTTTTTTTTTTTTTCAGCAACTATGTAAGACTTCAAAGAAAGAATAATACTGGATCCTATTTAAAGAAACAATTGCTAAAGCATCAGTGAGTATTTATTGCAAACCACGGAAGATTTTCTCAGAAAAAATAGAATATTTTCAAATCTTTTATTATCAAGAAAAATCTAAATATTCCATGAGTAAAAAAAGTCGTGAAAAGAAAACCATTGCAATTCAGATTCTTTTTTTGTACAAACAGCCTTTACCTTCCTCAATTTTTTAAGGTAGCTTTGAATGTTGTACACAGGAGATAATCTGGGAAGGTGTTAGAAAGAAAATATCCAGTTAAATCAGATTTGCTCAAGCTACTTTTACTGAATCTGTCGCTAATTAATCTATTTCACATGTGTTTTGTTCTTTCACGAAAAATAATGTAAACACAAAACTCTGTACTCCTCCATACGGTATTGCCCAATTAACTAATGAGGGGAAGTTTCACAGCAGGTCCCATTAGTATCACTTTATGTAAGGTCTATCCTGTTTCTATTGAAAATGACAAATATGGCTATGTATGGAGTAGTTTAGTAACTAGTTGAATCTTATTTTCTTCATGCACTAATGTGGATGTAGAAATGACACCAATTAACTTCAGTAGCAGACTGGAATACAAATCCTTCATTACCTGGTAGATAAAGTTCTCATTCTACAGGTTAGCAAATCCTAGAAAAAACACATTTAAATTTGTGGTAAAATTAAAGTTGTTTTAACCTTTGCACTGAAATGCCAAGTGCTCTTTATTTTTATTAGAAGTCCAAACTAATATCAAGTAACAGACAGAATGTGCCTGTTTGTGCTGGAATTCTGATAGGTTGCTTCAATGTGAGTATCAGATGGAAAAGCCAAAGAATTCTTTAACGTCTTAAAGAAATATTTTTTTCATGTAGAATATGTCAAAATCATTGAGTGTGAGTTCTTGGTGTAGCAGTGGTAACCATTCCAAGTCCAAGCAACAAATCCAAGTCTATAATCATAATTTACAAACTCCTCTACAGTACCTAATGTTTCAGGCAGTTCTTGAGGTTGGACCTTCATCACAAAAGCTGAAAACAGAGGACTCCTGCTTAACTTGACCAGGTAGCTAAGAACAATAATAAAAAAAAAATAAAAATTGTTCAGTAATACATTATTTTGTGAATAAGGCTTGCAAACTACAGCTTTTGTAATGACATATTCAGTAGATATAAAAATTTGGGGGGGGGTGATAGAGAAACAGATGACAAGTTGTTCTAACCCTTTCTCTACCATGATACTGTCAGGCCATATTAACTGTACTACCAATGTTTATATCTCTAGTTCTCTTTTGAAATGTGCAACTGTTAAGCTATTTTTTTGATCTAATCAAATTCTACTACAATGAACTACAACAAGTGGAAGTTAAATATTTAAAGTTTTAAATATTTAAATAACTTAACAAAATAATTTTAAATTCAGTGGAATTGTCTATTTATTTATCTTTTCATCTTCTAGTATATAACATAGTTAAGAATTTAGTGACCACTATACTCAGGCAAACATCTCTTTAGAGGAAGTGTAATACCAATTGCTTCTGCTTCTAGCACAGTCATTTATGGCTCATATAATACTTTTGTAGTGAAAGCTCTTGTACTAAATATATATGATTAAACATTATCAAATATTTGTATGATATGTCAAAAGTATGCTAGCTCTGTTTTGCATTATTTTTGCAGAAGTAGGGAATTTTTTGATAAAAAATATTGTTTTCTACTACTTCAGTTGCATGAGTTCATGTGGTCAGTATTACTCTTAATTAACAATATGACCTTTACACACATTTTCTGTAGCTTCCCAAGCTCATTCTCTAACTGTGGAACTAGGATAAATGATACTGACCAAGTAATTTCATTTCAGCCAGTGAACATCTTTGGAATATAAACTAAAAGTCTCTGTCTACTTTTTTCTAATCCATGTATTTCCACTTCTTGAAAAATTAGCTAAAGTGTTGTTTAAGGTATCTCTCAACTCTCCAACATCACAAGGTCTGGTGACACCATCAGAATAAATAGAATAGCAAGTAATACAGAAATATGTGGTGGTTTATTTGCAAAAACAGTGGCTAGTGTTTTTGTTTTCTTTTGTTTCGTTTTTTCTGTTTGTTTGTTTTGTTTTTAATATACTTTTTAAAAATATTACAGTTTTAAGCAAGTGATTCCAAAAGTGATATTAAAATATAAGAAAAAGAAATTGGTAATAATTCAGAGAGAATTTCTGTCCCTTCCATCAGGTTTTTCAAACTTCTCCCCTCCTTCATTGGTTAGCAAGTCTTGTAAGCAAGTCCTAATTATATTTTAGGTAGTCATCATTTCTTCATGCCTCATAACCAGAGTCTGTTGAAAGTAGAGAAAAAGTTCTCAAAAAATGTAGTTAAACAACTGGTGTACTACCTAGGGGACCTGTTTTGCCTAATCTCATTGAGCTCTTTTTTGCCTTGTCTTAATTGTTTTGTTGGGTTTCTGATCATGAAAGGTATGGCTTCTTTTAAATGATCTGATGTGAAATGAAAATGAGTAAAATATATATTTGATACATACTTCTGAGCATGAAAAATGTAAAAAAAATCTCTTAAATAAACAAATCTCCTTAGATGAAATGAATGATAAAGATGTTGTGCTTTGCTTCAGGAAAGCATGATCAGAAATAATTCATTGACGTATGTAGGAGCAACTCTAGATTTACAAGAAATTTAGCTTTCCCACAAATAGTGCAAATAGACAGAAATACACTACCAAAGGATCATGTGAAGGCTAAAAGTGCTTTCACTGAAAAAAGTAACAGTACTGTCACATTCATCCTATTGATTTACTCAAGCATCGAAAGTTGTTTGTATACTACACATTCCTTCAATATCTGGTAAAATGGTAGAGCAAAAATAAAATTATGTTTATGGTTTTTCTTGTGATTGATGAAACAATCACTTCATAAGTGTAGACCGGGTTTCAGAACTGGATTACACCACAAGTTGTCATGTGAATATTTTTGCGTATTGGCTTAATGTTACATGTAATCACTACTAAGCTGTGCTTGTAGGGATGCTCTATATCCTAAACATCAAGACTCAGAATTTAAGATGTCCAGAGGGAGTTATAGAATAACAATTTGCAAATAGCAGACTAAGCAAGTGAAAGCTAAGATTCTCATCATCATGGCTAGACT
>VXAU01005045.1:5026-30023 GCA_013399695.1 Formicarius rufipectus | reverse complement strand
AAGATCCATGTTTTGGAATAATAATTAGGTCTCTCTGAAATGTAGAATGCTTACAAGCAATGATTATCATTACTTCCTGTAGATACTTACAAAAATAACTCCATGAGGGAAACAGAATACGCAGAAGTGTAGTTCAATTGATGCATTCAATAGTTTAAAGATTCAATTAAATTAAAAAGAAGTCAAAGTTTCTTCAATTTATTTGAAATAGGATAATAGAACCCTTGATATTATGGCATATAAAACATAAATGTGTATGACACTCCGGCATTTGAACAATCTGTCTGCAAAAACAAAATAAAAATGAAAGCTTACCAGGAACTATGAAGCACATGTCCAGATGCATGATATTATGATATTAAAAATTTAACTGTTACATTTTGTTATTTTTTTTCTTTTGAAGAAGTGATTTTCTAATTATAAGAATTGTCACAAAAACCAAACCAATCAGCCAACCAAACAAAAAACCCCAAGCAACAACTCTTCTTGTGTTTTTGTATTTATAGGAATCAGTGAATGCACACATGGTAGAGCCAAAATGCATCAAAATAATTTGGCTGTCTTTTGCTACATTTACTGAGTTTAAATTCGTGCAATACAGTCTCTGTAGTCTGATTTTTAGTCTTATATTTGTTGAACCAGGAAGCTCATCCTAAGTTTATAATTCATATCAGGTAAACAGGTCTCTGAGGAAAAGTACATTTAAAGAAGACAACGTATATTGTGAAGATAAGACACAGCCTGGACTTGACTCCCTGTTTCACTATATAAACATACGTGCTGGCAAAGCATAGTAGGCTATTTAAAATTTTGGGGATGCAGAACTAATAAAAAAAGAAAAAATTTATAATGTATGTTAACAGAATAATGGAAACAATTTAATTGTTTCAGAGAAAAAAAGTTCATTGAAAACAATGTAGTGACTCTGTTTAGTTGCCTGAAGACACACTGAAACCATCTTAAAATGATTTAATTGGTTTCTAAAGATAATCAGTTATTTAGGTACTAGTCTTGAGAAGTAATTTCCAAAATCTACAAGAGACTACATCCAAATATTCCAGAGTCCTGTTGATTCTGTGTATTTGCTTTCATATCATATCTGGTTAATATTTGCTGCCCCCTGTAGTTTACTGCTACATAGTTTCCATAAAATCTGAGGTGACTCAAAATGTAAACTGAGTTTTTGTTTTCTCCTGATTATCTTTTGGTTATTTCTTATTTCTGTCATCCTGTCTGAATTGCTGTGTTGGTTGAGAACTGGGATGATTCTCAATGAAATTCTTTTTGAAATGTTATTTGATACTTGGAATTTGATAGATTAAGATGAATAAATATTTTAAAGTACATATTTTAGAGATGAATTTTCTGAAATAAATACAATTTGCTTTAAAGAAGCAAATCAGGCAAATATTTAATAAAATGCATTGTAAATACTTAGTGTGTAAATATCAACCTAATCCTAATCATTCCTTGAAGTCTGTTTTGGGGGAAGATGATGAAAAGTGGTAGTTTCAAAGTATAACAGACATCTAAGATGCTTGCTGAGTTTAAAATGGTCCCATCACTGACTAATGAGATATCACACTGTGCCACAGAATTTAATAACTGTACTGCACTGTTATCAATCTCTTCCTAGCATCGAAAGAGTAGGGATTTAAACAGCCTAGAAATAGGCTACATGAGAATAGAAGGCTGCTGTAAGGCATGGATCAAGATTTTTAACCTGATAATGCTAGAACCAACTCATTATGATCAACTTTCTGGAGGTGTTAAAACTTCCCGGAGGTGTTACAAACCAGCTAAACCGGGTATGTATGTACTTATTTTTGGTTTAATTTAAAGAAGGCAACTCTGAATTCTGAAAAGCTAGAACCTGCAGAAGTTTGTGGCACATTGCTCTTTTGCCTCTAGACTATCAGGTATTGTAAAACAAGCATTTATCGGTAAAAGTCACTAAGATTGACATGCAGCTTCAAAGACTTCCTTCAATGAGTTCAAACTCGAAACGTCCCAACTAGTCAAGAAGAATTTATCTCATTTAGAAGTAACAAGTAATGGAGTTAAAAGATAAAGCGGGAGCAGATATGAAGGGCCAGAGTTGACAGCCTCTGCCACAGATCAAGATATAATAACAAATCTAATCTAGCTCTGGAAAATCATGGTACAGATAGAATTACCTTGAAGCTGCACTTGATCTTCACTGAAGATGGCCATGACATGCTTAAAGCAAAGTCAGCAGGTGAGGAATGACTTAGGCAATTGAAAATTGGTCTTCTGTGCTTTCACAGTTCATCAATCCCAAATGCTAGGCATGAACAGCTTCAAGACAGAGCAATGAATGGGGAGGTTTTTGTTTTAATGGATGAAACCACAAACTTAAATGTCAACATTCAGTTTACACAAGTGTACACTTGTTAGCATATGTACCTGAGACAGAAATTTGTCTTCAAAAACAAATTAAGTAAACAAAATAGAAGGAAGAAAGAGGTGATGAAAAGCGAAAAGAAGGGGAAATACAATAGAAAAACTGTATTTTAAATAGTGTTTCAAGAAATCAAACGTTAGCACAAATGGTAGTACTGCATTCGCTTTCTCTGCATGCCTGCCTGAAAATGCTATTGTTACTTTATGGTTTAATAGGTCAATGATTTATTAAACTGTAGTTGCAAAAACAAATTTCAGATACCCACTTGAAAAGAGTTACAAATTTAAAGATTACACTTCTTTAAAACAGCAAGACGATTACTGAGTCATACTGCTTTTGCATAGCCAATTTATCAATCTATAGACCTGAACTTCAGAAAAAAGTCATTTCAATAATCTGTTCTTACATATTGTGTAACACAGGATACACAGTTTTTCTCCCCCAGTTCCACCTCAAACCTTTGCAATGCCTTTTGATTTGCAAAAACATACCTTTTGGAAAAGCCTCTAGCCTTTGTTTAAAAAACTGCTATATGGGGAATTCACAATCTTCTTAGAGAAGTAATTTTACTCTCTGAGTACCCTCACTCCTTAAAATGATTCTATTATTTCTCTCTTTCTGATGGCTTTGGACACAAGATTTTAACAACAGTCATAATAAAAACTTTTCACTTACGTACATAAGAACTACAGAGAAGTCAATTTTTAATTCCCCTGTTTAAACTACTTAGATTCAATTCTTTAATTCTTGACTATAAAACAAGCTCTTCCATTTCTGTGATGTTTCTACAGACTGTGTTAAAATCACCATGCCTATTTACATTGCGTATATGCTATTTCATAACTGGTTTTTTTTCTCTCATTCTGTATGTATTATTTGCAACATTCATCTGCCATAACCCATGCTTTTCTCAAAGCCCTGTGGTGATTTACAGAACTCTGAGAGAACCCTAAACCAAGTTTTTATGTTAGAAACCATTATCATGTGTAAAATTAGCTTTCTTAATATGATTTCATTAATTTAGAGATGTTATCATAATGCTTTCCTAGAAATACATTCTAGATGTTCAGTTGGAATGCTGACAGTGTGATATATCAGAGAAAATTTGGTTTTCTACTCTGTTTCTTTGAAAACTCTTAAGATGCTTAAGACTGAGGATAAGAAATAATATCTATTTGCAGAATTTTGTAAGAACAGACTTTATTTTATTTGTGTTACATGGGGAAAAGAGGAACTTCTGACTTAAAGATGTATTTTATATTCTTCCAAGAAGTTGTTTAAATTGAAATTTATAAAAAAAGAGCTTTTGGATATTCTCTGAGAGTGGTTCAGGGCATGGAGGATTAGTGGGCAAAGGGGCCAATAGTTATTATTCATTATTATTATTATTATTACTATTACTAAAAGGCATATTAATAAATTGATTCAGGAACCAAGTAGAACCTATAAACATTTATAAGATATTTTAAAATTATCTGAAAATTAATTAAAATGAATTAAATTTCACCTACAATAAAACAAAATCAACTGGTCAAAACAAATTTTAAGAAATTTATGCTTATTTTTATTAATGGAATAAAGGCTGAGACTTCCAGAATAAAGTTTGATTTCAAACTAAGAACACTACCAAACTCTGAAATGATTTATTTCTTTGGCTCTGCAGTACTTGAGACAAAGGAAGGAGGTGCATCTTGACAGCATTAGACAATTACTTTTCTTTGGTTTTTTTTTTTTATATTTATGGTTTGCAGCATTAATCTTCAAGGAGAGAGAATATTACAATACAAGAAGCAAGTAAGTCAATTAATAAGTTACTCAAGAAGATTTCTGCCACAGAAATATGGGGAAACTAAAGGGTGGTTAGCAGCTAAGAGCTTATTTATAAAGAACCATGTCTCTGTATTTTTTACAAGGGAAAGACTGTCACTTACTTGAGGAAATATTTTTGCAGTATGTGTTTTAGTCCTTCACAAAGTGTTGTTTCAAGGGAAAAAGCCAAATATAGAAAATTGGTATTCAACTTATCACAATATATTCTGTCAACAGATGCACTTTCAGAAAATGCCATTGTCCTGGTTTTAGTAACCAGGCTCAGTTTGTCACTGTGTGGGTGTGTATTCTAAAGCCTCTATGCCATTTTTTCCCATGAACTGCTCACAATGGCACATTAACAGCTATTGTCTAAGGCACACCCCACCCCTCAGGCTACAAGCTGGGTGCTTTGGAACCTCTGTGAGATAAGGAAATTCTCCTGCCTCCACACCCACCTGAGGGGTCATGTCTGCTAATGGCCCATCAGGGGTGCCAAAAATAGGCCATTGTTTATCTCACAATCACCCATTGTTTAAGTCTCCGCCCTGGGGGAGGGACTGGGTGGAACCTAAATGGGTATAAGCAGAGGATTTTTGGCCCTGGGAGCTCTCTTCAGATCCAGAAGAGGACCAGAGCCACGAGCAGACTGAGGCTGCCACCAGACTGCAACCATCACTTCCACCAGCAGAGGAGTTGCACTGCTCTTTGGAGGGACACGCCAAAGCTTTTTCTTCTCATCCACCAACCCCCCCTGGGGGCAACCCAGCACCGGCTACTCATCTCATCACCTGTGGTCTGTAAAATACCTCAGTGCCCTTTGGGGACAGGGACTGGGGGAGGGAAGAGTTTTTGCTCAGGGGTTTCTTTTCCTATTTTACTCGTTTAGTTCTGGTTGTTTTTGTTTATCTTAAATACATATATAGATATATATATGATTATAGCTAGGAACTGTTATCCTTCCATTTATCATATCTTAATTAAAATTTGTTTAGAAATTGAAGGACATTTGTCCCTCTGTTTTAGTTATAAATTTTTCTAAGCTCTATAAACTTAGACATAATTAATCGATGAATAATTCTTATAGAAGTATTCTTAATGCCAATAAATGACAGTATAGTGACCATTTTGTGATACTCAGTGCTAACAGTGATAAGCAAATTTCTTTGACAGTATGTGCCATTTTTTCCTCAAGATCATAGATCACCTGTTCTGATAAGAGTTTTCTGATAAATTTTGGAAATGAAAGTGACATAAGCATTCTTTATTTTCAGTATAGAGCTGATGATAATAATATATAACAGGTTATAATAAAAACACAACAGAAGAACTTGACCCTTTCTATCTTAACTCTTGAATATATAAAAAATAGTAAAAAATTGTGATTCTTATTATAAATAGTAACAATAATGACAGTAATATGCTATAATTAAATTTATATTAAAATCTCCATTGATGGACATTTTGTAAAAAGAACATTTTTTCATGGTGTCTTTCATTATTTACAATGATTTTTAGGTTTCAATTACAATTAGACTAAGTACCTCTAAGAATAGGCTTCAAATTTTCAGTTAATCTTTTCAAAATAAAAAAAAATAATAAAAGTGACATATCTTCAGGTACATTTGAACTAGGTAAAAATTGTCTGCATTTGGCTAACTCTGTGTAATAGAGATAACATGGGAAAAGGAAAATTAATATTTCAGAGGAGTGGAGGGCATAAGTGGGCACAGAAGAGGGAAGATGTTGGACCTGTATAGTCAAATTTTAAGGAAAGTCTCACTGAAAGATGTTCACAGAAGTTCTGGAGGAAAAGAGCCCATCTGTAATACTTGTGTATTCACACTCTTTATTCTTCCTTCTCTCTATGTTTCTTTCTAATATAAAAAAAAATGTAACTCAGATCCTTAAAAGGAATATGTAGATATCCAGGGAAGTCAAGAAACCATTCTGCAGATCAAAACCAGAAGCAATAATTTAAAAGTTGTGCAAATGTAGGAAATCTGTTTTTCTTAACAGCTACATGCCATAGCACATAGCAAAGCATCTTCAAAACCTCTCTACCTGGGAACATTCAGAGAAAGCAGGGAAAGTTTTGAAGATAAATGTGGATATTTAAAATATATTAGATACTGAACAAATACACCTCTGCAATTTAAGAAGGCTATAGTTTAATTCTTGTTCCAGTTCAATTACTTTTCAATTCTTGTGAATGTATCAAAACACAAGTTTAGTTTACTTTATTTAAACATCTTAGCCTTTGCACTTTTAGTAGACTTGTTTTCATTTCTGCAAGTTTTCCTGGAGCAAAAGTCCTTCAATTACCAGCTCTATTTTTTGTTTGTTTTATTTTCTAAATATCAGAGTGTTTGCATCTACCTCACATATTGAAGTGACATATGAAATATCTACCCATCTATTGAAAATTTTTGGCTGGAGAAATTTACATCTGTGAACTGAATGCACATCAGGAGACCATTAAAAAAACCCATAAATCTATAATGTTACTCTATTATGTATATGTATGTATATATATGTATATATATATGTATATATCTGTTAACTATAATGTTATAAAATAAATTTTATAATTTAAAAANCAAGACTTTGAGATAACATTAATAGATGTCTTGCAATTTCTGATACATATTTTAATGTAATGTATGTTCCTTATTTTTTCTAAAAGAAATGGAACATTACTATTACTTATTTTACTTTATCCAAGTAGATTTCATATAAGTATGGCCAGGTAGAATATTAGAAGGTCATGTAACATGTACCACCTCAGAATGAGAATGTCTTGATAAGAGAGCAGGGGGAAGCCAGGAAACTGAAAAACTAATTTACATGTTTTGGTTTTTTCCTTAAAATTTTGTGTATCTGGGATCAGTCCTACAAAGTTTAATACTGTAGTAAACAATACACAGAGCCACAGCCACTGCACATTGCTAACTATGTATTTTCTGTGCCATGGGCTGGGTTTCTCATTCATTTGCAACTTGCTGCAATGATTTTGTGGAGTCATTGCCTATCTCTCTAACTCAAAGTTAGGAAGATGTTCCATCTTTCCCAACTCTTGCTTTGATCCACCTTTACACTAGACATCACTGCCAGTTTCCTGTTCCTCTCAAACACTAGCTGTAATTTTACCATCTAAAATTACTTCAAAACCACTTTACATTATACTCTTGAGTGATAATGTTGAGGAGGTTAAATCCTTCAACAGAGCTTTTTTCAGGTGCTGTATACTACTCCTTGTTTTATCTGCCTAAAGATATTGGACAGAGTGCAAAAACTACATCATTAGGGAAAGCTCTGGATTGTAGCCTGACAGATTTTGTTAATGTTTCTGAAATGCCATTCAACAAAAATCAGTGTGAGTTATTTTGACTTCCCCCACTCAGCACCAGCAGTGTAATAGCTTAATAATAGCACGAGGTTCAGGGCACAGACCTGAGACAGGCAATCATAACAATATCTCATTTTCACCCCAGTCTCCATGCACTGAACTAATATTTCAGGAACTAAATGTAAAGCTGAGTTAAAATGAGTAAACCTATACTACCAGCCAATTCAAAGTATTACTGGACTTCACCTTTGTGTGGAGCAAAGTGGTTTGATATTGCTCATTTCCCCAAACTATATCCATATAATCATCTTTGTATACAGCTGACAGTGTAGATGAAGTTTAGATACGCATGAGCATGAGAGAGAGACACTTGAATGTAACAAAATATTTACATTAAGTTCCTTGAGATAAAATGTGTAATTCATCCTGGAAAGGGGCCTCTGCCACCACATTAATTTGTTTACTTTTTCAGGGGTTTTTGTTTGTTTATAGTTTTTTGGTTTTTTGTTTTTGTTTGTTTGGTTGGTTTGGTTTGGTTTTGGTTGGGTTTTTTGTTTGTTTTGGTTTAGTTTTGTCTTTTTGATTTTTGTTTGTTTGTTTGTTTGGTTGGTTGGTTGGTTGGTTGGTTTTTTTAATAATTTATGTTTTGATCTTGTCCAGTATATGCCTCAGACAGACCATGCGTGGTGTTGCCCAATTCGATGAAAAATTCAATTTTATGCCAATTTCTTTTTTTTTTTTTTTTTTTTAATAATACAACAATGTTTAAAATGCAGAATTCTTCAGCATACTACTGACCCTATTCCCTCTGTAATTTCAGGAGTATACTGGACCAAACCCAAAAATATTCTTCAGTGCACGTACTATTGGTCTGAGTAATCTAATAAAAAGCATTACAAGACACTAAGGATGCAAATACATCTTCTGTGCTTTTGATTTTCAGTTAGTTTCAGAGAGAAAATGGAAAAATGAAATACAGAATCTTGTTTTGATTACTCATTCTGTTTATTTGTTTTGGTAGATGCTGTGAAAGAATGAAGTTGTTTTTCTTTGAAATTTGTTTGGCATTCAGTTATTTCTCCAAAGCTTAAGAATTTTTTAGAGATATGGAAAGATGCAACCACCTCCCCATTGTGTTCTGGTTTCCTCAAGACAACAGGCTGCAAAGCGAATGTCTACTTTGTTTTTGGCTTCTGTAGAAAATTCAGATTGTGCAAGCACCACACTTTCCTCTTGTTTTCACTGTTAGCATCGCTAATTTTGTTTCACTGTTTCCTTTTGCTGCAATGTAGGTTCTTATTGCTCAGAAGATGAAGGAAGTGATGGGTCATTTTAAACAACCTTCTCACTCTGTGATTAGAGTGCAGCAGCATTTACTGAGCTCCTTAAAGGAAAGAAAAAGTCCTCTCTCCTATATTTCTTTTCCTCTGTCAGGGAGCAAAGTGTAGTATGGATCAAAGGTAGTGGAGCATGGTAAGAGCAGACACACAATAAGACCATTATTAAACACCCTCAAAAGCATAGTCACCACCATGGGAACACACTAGTATCAGTCAGTAAAAATTAGCTGAGGGAAGATAAATAGAGCAAAATCTCTCTAGCATATGTGAGATCTCAGAAACACCCCAGAATGACCATTCTTCATAACCCTGTAGGCCACATTATAATAAATGATTATCACTTATGTAACCATTACCTCAGGTTTCACTGACCTTGACAGCAATGCAGTAATTACATCTTTGAATGTCACCGAAGAGCTTTTACTGAGTAATGCAACAGGCAGACAGGACATGCAGAAATTTTTCTAGTCACTATTCATAGATATATATGGACTGTATAAGCCTATTACAAAAGAAATCTATCTCATGTCAGACTTCATCTTTATGACATTTTCTGGCAATATTGGAGTTTCTTACAGCATGCTGTTATTAGATTTAAATGTGTGATTATCCTACATGCCCTTCCCACTCAGCTAAGTTTGTCTGATCTCTTCTGCTGCGTTGAGAGAACTTGAGCCATGGTTACTGCTTAGAAGCATCCAGATTTGGCATTACTTGATCTAAAAAAAATATTTCAGAAGTTTATTGGCATTACAAAGCTGCTGTTAGACCTCTACAGTCAAGCAAAAAGTTGAGTGAATTCAAAAAATGTTTGGCAGATAAAACTGAGGGAGAAGATGTCAGCGATCAGAAAGTTCAGTTCGATCATGTCTCACTTAGCTGCTCTGATTCATAGTCTCGCGTAATACAAGGTACTGTGCTTGAACCAATGTGCTCTCTAAGTTGACTTGCTTATGACCTGGTGTTTGCAGTGTATTTCTTTGTACTTTCAATAAACAGATGAGCAGATACAGTGCAATCACATTCCAGGAGATAATGAACACAAAGAAGTGTGAGTTTCTATGCTGTCTTAAGGTTAGACAGCAGGCTGCACACTATGTAGTGCTGGTATAAGAAAATCAATCAGTATTTATTCTTTTAAAGAGTTGATGGTGCCCAGATGCGTATTTCATATTGGAGGAACATCTTCAATTGGAGTTTGTTCAAAACCAGAGCTTTTGTTTTTTTCCTAAACAGAAATCATCTGCTCTCCACTGAGGCTAATGCTTCAAGGAATAATCAAGAGACATCTTTCACTAGCAAAAGGTTCGTCTGAGCAAGTCTTTCAGTTTCAGAGTAATAGGAAAGGTCTTTGTTAGGAGGTGATGTACAGGAGTTTTAAGAGCAAGATATTAACTTGACCATTTGTCAAGATAAGCATGAAGACATACATGAGATGAAGATTCTTGCGTGATGATAATGCATATTGACACTTTGGAGGAGGGAGAGGAAGTGAAGTTGGGAGATTAGTGTTATTATCATCATATAACTAAAGTAAATAGAAAACCTAAGAGGTTTTCTACTACTAGTCTAATGAAAATGCTGACTGACAGCTTAGAGCTAAAGCTGACTTAATTTGCTTAAATCTTGATAAATATATTTAAAGGATTTCTGTTGCCCTGTTTGACAATAGGTTCATGTTGCAGGTAGGGGAGAATCCAGCAAAGAATGGTATGTTGCTCAACCTCATACTGACAAACAAGGAAGTCCTTAATGATGTGAAGTTGAGGGCAACCCAAGCTGTAGTGACCATGACATTGTAGAATTCAGTATTGAATGAAGACACAGCAGATCAAGGAAGATTACAACCAAGGACTTCAGGAAAGCTGACTTTATCCTCTTTAAGGATCTTCCTGAAAGAATTGTAGGGTGACAGTCCATGTACGGAAGAGGGATCCAAGAGATTTGGTCAATGTTCAAGGGTCATTTCCTCCAGGCCCAAGAAGGATGCATCCTAATGAGAAAGAAATCAGGACAAGAGGGAAAGAAGTTTTCATGGATGAATAAAGAACTCCTGTCAATTACTCAAGCGTAATTCCCACAGGAGAGGGAAGCAGATCCAGACCACTTGGAGGGAATATAGAGAGGGGGTTAGAGTAAGTAAAAATGCGACAGAAAGACTGAGACCCATCTAGAATTAAATCTGGCCAAGGATGTCAAGGATGAAAAAAAAACGCTTTTTCAAAGACATCAATAACAAAAGTAAAACAAAGGATAATGTGTGCTCATTAGTAAATGGAGAGGGAACCCTGGTAACAGATCATAGAGATGGCAGAGTTATTGAATGGTTTCTTTGCATCAGTCTTCACTGATAAGACCATTTCCCTGAGATCTCTGACTCTGGAGATCAGTGTAAATGAATTTTGGAAAGAAGACTTTCCCTTGGTCAAGGAGGATTGGGTTAGAGTCAGGCAAAAGTGACATGCACAAGTCCATGGTCTCTGACAGGATGCATCCACAAATGCTGAAAGAGCTGACCGACATCCCAACCAGGCTGATCATGATCATCTTTGAAAGGTCATGGAGATCAGGAGTAATGCCTGAGGACTGGAATATCACCCTGGTCTTCAAATAGGGCAAGAATGAGGACCCAGGGAACCACCAGCCTGTCAATCTCACCTCAGTCCCTGGAAACATGATGGAGAACCTCTTTCTGGAATCTGTCTTCACCCACATTAAAGCTGAGAAGGTGATTAAGATTAGTCAGCACAGATTCACTAAAGGTCAGACATGTTTGACCAAACTGATTGCTTTCTAAAATGAAACAACAACCTGGATAGATGAAAGGAAAGCAGTGGGTACTAACTGAACTTCAGCACAGCTTTTGACACTATCTCTTAAAGCAGCCTGGTAGGCAAACTCTGGAAGTGACTATTGGATGAGTGTCCAGTGAGGTGGGTCGAGAACTGGATGAATGGCAGGAAGATCCCAGAGAACTGCAATCAGTGGCACACTGTCTATTTGGAGGCCTGTCACTACTGGGGTCCCCCAAGGTTCTATACTGGGCCCACAATTGTTTAACTTCTCCACCAATGACTTGGATGAAAGGGCAGAGGCCTCCTCAGTGAGTTTGCTGACAAAACAAAGCTGGAGGAGTGACTGATACCCAAAAGGCTGCGCTGTCATCCAGAAGGACCTCAACAGGTTGGAGAGATGGGCAGAGAAGAACTGTCTGAGATTCAATAAAGGGAAATGCAGGTTTCTGCACTGGGGAAGAACAACCTCAGGCACCAGTACAGGCTGGGGCTGACCTGCTGGAAAGCAGCTCTGCAGAGAAGGAAGTGGGGGTCCTGAGGTACAGCAAACTGTCCATGAGCCAGCAGTGTGCCCTGGGGGTCAGGAAGACCAATGATATCCTGGGGTGCATTAGGAAAAGCTTTGCCAGCAAGTCAAGGGAGGTGATCCTGCTCCTTTTATCAGGCCTAGGGAGGCACATGAGAGTGCTGTGTCCAGTTCTGGGCTCCTCAGAACAAGAGAGACATGCAGATACTGAAGCAAATAGAGTGGAGGGCTACAAAGGTGATTAAGGGTCTGGAACATCTCTTTTATGAGGAAAGGCTGGGAGAGATGGACCTGTTTAGTCTTGAGAAGAGATGACTAAGGGGGAACCTCATGTGTACAAGTATCTGAAGGGAGGGTGTCAAGAAGATGGAGCCAGGATCTTCTTGATGATGCTGAGTGATAGGACAAGAAGGAAAGGGAAGAAAGTGATGCACAGGAGGTTCCACATAAACATAAGGGAGAACTTCTTTACTGTTCAGGTGACTGAACACTGGAACAGATTGCCCAGAGAGGTTGTGGAGTCTCCCTTACTGGAGATATTCAGGAACCATCTGGACACAGTCCTCTGCCACATGTTCTAGGACAGCTCTGCTAGTGCTGGGAGGTTGGACCAGATGAGCCACTGTGGACTCTTCCAGCTTGACCCCTTCTGTGATTTGATTTTTCCTATATCAAAATATTTCTTCTGTTTGGAATTTGGTTTTGTATCAGGAAAACACTTTCACGTGAGAAAATTTTAAACGTGTATTATCTGAAACAGTAGTCAGTTTTTTCTAATTGAACAATTTTCCTTAATATTATTTTAATCTTTGTTGTTATGGAAGCAATTATTAGAAATAAAGAATAGTGAGGGCATTTTTAATTTCATTCTTTATTTAATAAGCTATTACTGGTAAAAATAACTAATAATTTAAATAATATACCACAAACTAATAAATCCTATACAATCTGCAAGTTTTTGTAATTTCCTTAAGTTTTTCTAGAATTTCTTTTAATGATGGAAATAATCGTTAAGTAGTTCTGCGAGACATCTATTAATCAATGCTGGTTGTGGCTAAGCTGAAGTTCTAATTGGTTGTTCATGAATTATTCTGCCACTGAAGAAATATCTGCCCTTTTTAAAATTTACTGCTTTTTTGTCCCAGGCATAAGAGAGCAAGCCAGTGAAATAAATCCACACTTACAATGATTTTCATGGCAACGTTTCTTGTACATCACGTGCAAATCACGTGTATATGTCAGAAGTAATAGGAGTGTATCTATTTTCAAGGAGCAACATTGACATATAATTCTAGGTGCCACTTTTTCTGTGGATAAGGAGCTCAGTACTAGCGTATACTTTTTTTTGTAATGGCTGGGGTACTAATACTGTTTATTTATTTTTCAATAATTTTTGGACACTATTTCTGGTAACTTCTTTATCTATATTGATTTGAGAAACTGTAGTTTTCAAATAATTAATTCACCTGGAATATACCTTATAAGGCACTAATATTAGAGGTAATTCATTACAAGAACTGTAATTTAGAGGAATTTATTTTGCATAACAGCAATACATGTTAGAAAGCATAAGAATACCCACTAAATGAAATGATGAGTCCACCTAAATACCACCTGTTTTAGCAACCATCTAGAGCTACTGTTTTAAATGTGCAGTCTGTTAATCTTGCTCCCTCTTATTCTTTCACTATCAAAAGCTACTCAGTGTTCTTCCATAAACTGTGAACGACAGACATCAAAGACAAAAATAAGTGGTAGCAGAAAATACCACACTAGACAATGAGACAAGCACTGCCAGCACTGTGGTTATTCTTAGTGAAATGATGCAGCACAAGTGCAGGTACTGGACCTTTAATGTGACTTTGAGTGTGTGACCTCATAAAACCCTTACTTTGAGTCTCCTTCCAGGGCAGCAACACATAACAGGATTAAGTGTGCCTCATCAAGACAGCGTCTCCTATTTTTCAAGATCTGTGTTCTTTTTTTTATATTTCAACAGTGATCATGTGTTCCTGTGATCTATGAAGCAGTTTTTAATTCTGCTTTACTTTTCTCAATAATTACAGATTGTACTGCTCTGTGTTCTCTCTTTTTAAGCTGAATAGTGGACTGACTCGTTACATGAAGTTCTGGTGTGTGCTTTCTCATCTGACTTTCTTGGGTTCTCACATATGATGTGTATGATCAATTCATCTTAACAAAAGAAGTGTACATTACCTGTCTTACTCAATCAATTTTACTTTATACCAGATTGAAAAACCTTCCAAAAATTCAAAATACAGAATCAAGCTCTATAGAGAAAAGTTTGGTGCACTAGCAGCTAGATCTTGCTGTAGTGTCATTGAAGGAATCTATGTAGGCTTCTTACAAAATCATTCAAGCTGTGCTTTCATATATTTTCCTGAGACAAGAGAACAGATGACAGATTGAAGTGTCGAATCTCATGTCAGCTTTGTAGTTTGTCTCTTCCTCTGCTTCAACAATTCTGCCATCATACAAAAACAAACAAACAAACGAATGAAACAAAACAAACAAACAAACAAACAAAACCCAACAAACAAACAAATCCCCAAACAAATGAACTTATAAAAAATGTCTGTATAGTTTACTTAGTAGGTACACACATTACATACCAAACCGTGGGCCCCAATCTAGTACCCACTTACACCAATTAAGATTTAATACTGGTTTTGATATCTTGGGTTGGTATGTTCATCTAAATAGGAAATTTAATAGGAAAAACAAAGGGTACAAGTCTGACCATGGACCTACTCTGTGATGGCAGTGTCTCATGTCCTCAGTAATCAGGAAAAAAATTAAAAATTAAAATTAACTAGCAGGCTTTACTCTCAATAGTTTATACAAGATAACTGCTAAAGGATGACAAGGTCAGTACATATCATACTAGTAAAGAGAAATGAAAGAAATTTCAAAGCACAACATACACAACCTTTTTCTTAAACAAGTGCAAGTGGAGACTAAACAGATAATTTTTTCCTCAAAAAAATAAAAAGTGCATAATCTTTATCTGATACAAACTTCAATATTTTGTACCTTTGAAAACTTTGTTAGCATACAAGAGAATCCAATGGTATTTTCTTTTAACCTGAAACTGTCTAATTTGTAAATACACTAAAAAAAATGAAGGGGAAAAACCCATCTGTAAGGAATTTGTTTCACATTTTCATATCCATTCCTGACTAGACAAATAAACTTGGGTTTACATTGCAAAAAGCTAGCTTCAACTAGGAAAAAGTAACGGGAGAAACAATAGGGAAAAAAATTGTTACCTATTTACTTAACAAGGTTGTCATCAGTGTTTCTGGGAAGAAAGAGTGAGCTTCATAACCTCACAAGACCCCGCCCTTCCTTGTAGTTCTTTGCACAGTTGTTTGTATTTTCAAGACGCGTAGTAGCTTCCGAGACAAGTAGTTATTAAAGAGTCTGCATGTGTGCAAAGCAAATTACTGTCATTCAACTGAAATCTGAATTGCTGAAAAACTCTGCCTTGGGGCAATGTCCTGGGCTGAGGTTGAATACACTGATGTTTAAAACATATTCTGTTTGTTCCCTTGTTTGTCTTGGGTTTAGTTTTTTTTGTTTTGCATTTCTGGAAATAAAGGAAAGCCCTAGGGAAGAGGTGAGTTTTAATTCCAAATGCATATTCTTTGTTTTAGAACAGGTTGGAAAGGAGGAGCAGATGGATAACATTTGGGACATTTTGTCAATTCGTCTGTTAATAAGTGAGACTCTCACACTGGCTGCGTTAACCAAAGTCCTTCTGTCTCAAGCACCGCCAGCAGCCCTAAAGATATCCTCTGAGAATGTTTTTGATGGTAGACAGCTGAGGTAAAAATAGAAGTATTTGCTACAGCCAATAGCTGTATCACAGCTCCTTGAATCAAGACCTTCTTTGTGATCACACCTGGAGTTATTTCATCACAGAAATACCTTTTTACCAGTGTTAAAGCTTACTGAACTTGCCCAGACAGAACTAATGCAACATATGGCTTACAAAATATTTTTATACTATTTCTGAGAAACAAAGCACATGTTAACCAGGTGGTTGCTGTTGCTGCTGATCTTACTGATGTCAACCTGTGTGATACTACTTTGTATTCCCTGATGTTCCTAAGCTATGTGTTGTTGCATGGCATGTACCTAAGTTATCTTGGATTTCTCTTCCAACAAAGGGTCATAGAACAATGCAGCAACTTGAAACATACTGTATGTAGCAGAAATAAAATGGAGATTTAATTGCATTTTGTAATTCAGATTAGTGATTTGCAAATAAATGCTAGTATGAAAACAAGTATCACAAGTCTTTTGAAAACTAATTTTACCATTCTTTTGAAGCAGTGTACATTACAAGAACGTATTCTAGCCACGTATTCTAGTACACTGTAAGTCAACATTTGAGTATGTAAACAAAATGTAATCACTCATATCGGTAGATGATATACTTAGAACAAAATTGATAACTTCTCTACTTGCATTCAGCAACTTTTCAGTGTTTGAGCGTTGTTAGTATGATCAAATGATGCTGCCAAATAAAAGGCAACTCATCTTTATAAGTGCATAGATATTGCAACAATGTGCAGACATAATAATTGGCATACTATTCAACATGCAAAGATAGTTAGGAAAGTCAATCCTCAGATGTCCAAACTAGTGAGGGAGATCATAGTATCATAGAATGTACTGAGTTGGAAGGGACCCATCAAAATCATCAATGTCCTACTCCTGGCTCTGAAATGGACAAGCGCAAGAATCTCACTGTGTGTCTGAGAGCATTGTCCAAATGCTTCTTGAACTCTTGCCAGGCTTGGTGCTCTGACCAGTTCCCTGCAGAGTCTGTTCCAGTGCTCAACTCCCCTGTGAGTGGAAAACCTTTTCTTAACACCCAATCCAAACCCTACCGGACACAGCTTCATGCCATTCTGTTGGATCCTACCACTGGTCACCAGAGATCACTGTCTGCTCCTCCTCTTCCCCTCACAAAGAAGCTGACAGTGACGTCCCCCCTTAGTCTCCTCTTCTCCAGGCTGAGCAAGCCAAGTGACCTCAGCCAGTTCTCGTATGGTTTCCCCTCTAGGCCTTTCACCATCTTAGTAGCCTGTTTTTTGACAGTCCCTAATAAGTTTTTATCTTTTTTTGTTGTGGCAGTCAAAACTGGTCTGAGGACTTGAGGTGAGGTTACACCAGCAAAGTGTGGGGAGGACAATCACCTCCCACAACTGGCTGACTCTGCTATTGTGCTTGATGTACCCTAGGACAAGAAGGTGATAGGCTGAGGAAAATCTGAGGCCAATGATCAATAGAGAAATGAACTTAGTGACAGAAGGCAGAAGCTGAGGTCCTTGGTGCTTGTTTTGCATATTTTTTTGCTGCTAAGGTCTACCATCCCATTACATTATTTCATGAGCTTAGTGATAAAATTGATGAGAATATAACAAACCCATGGAAGTTCCTGATGGTTGGGAAATACAAATGGTGCATCAACCTTCATACGTTGGAAGTAGGAGAACTGGGGGAGCTAGACGCCAATCAGCCTTCCTCAATACCTGGTAAGATGAATGAACAAGTCTTTCTTAAGGCCGTTTCCAGACACTCAAGGAACACAGATGTGGCTTGGAACAGCTGATGTGTATTTGTCAAGTACAAATTGTGCTTGACCAACCTGATAGTTTTCCATGATGAAATGACCAACTTGGAGGATAAAGGGAGCACAGTGGATGTTGTTTATTAATGACCTGCATGATGGGATCCAAACAAGTCTGTGGAAATAATTGAATGGAGGGGTAAACATCACCAGAGGACAGTACTACTATTTGTAAAGTATTCAACAGGATGGAGAAATTTGTAAGGCTAAACTAAGATAAATTATTTTGGGATTTCTTTAAGGCCAATTCTATAGAAACAATAGAATTTGTTCCTAAGTATTATTTTTTTTCTTAAGCATAAATTCATGGTGTAGTCTTTTTTAAGAAAGGCAATAATGTGAGCACCTGTTGTCATTGTAAGGTTTACTGGAATACATTTTACACTAGGCCATCTATCCACAGATCTATCCCTTAATGTTGTTAGTCTAAGAGAACACAGACAGATGATTCACATTTTGGCAATAATATTTCATATATTGTCACTCATCTTAGACAACTGCTTGAGTTACAGAAGCTCTAGTATTTGATTTTAAATACTTTTAAATTTTTTTTATTTTCATATGCCTGGCAGATGTTACTAGAACATAATTACAGTACCAGTTCTGACTGTTCCTGCTAAAACAAATCAAAAAATCACAAGTATCACTAACAGTACCTAAATATCTTGCATAATCTTATAAAATCTGTGCTTCCTTTCTCTTGGTAGTTTAGCCGTCTGCCCAATATTCTGCTTCAAGCTAATAAAATCTAACAGAGAAATAAGGAAAACAAAAAAAAGAGAGAAAAATTATGGAGCGAAATTAATTCATTGTAAGTAGTCTGTCCCTGCTCTATTTGTATGACTGGTTGCAGCCTATTCTTTCTTCATATGGATAGTCAACCTCATAAGTTTCATACAACTTCCTTCCTCTACTGCCCCTTAAGGTAGTATTTTGAAGCAAATTTCACAATCTTCTTGCATTTCCTCACAGGTCACACTTGCATGATTTCTCCTAAAGCTAGTTCTGCAGTTTTTATGCCTTGGGAATGAAATTCTCCAAAGTTATTCACTGGATGAGTACAGATAAAAAATATAGGGTTTAGTATATTAATCAAATATTTATCACATACATTAGGGTTCACATAAAGGCATGTTTTGGAGGTGAACAGAAATAATACTTATTATTTTATATGAATTATTTCTGTGACACATGCCTCTATCCAAATATGCCAGAATAGTTGATTAGTTTAAGATCGTCTGCTTTCATCAGACATATGTCATAACAGGACTTGTTTTAGAAAGGCACTTGACTAGAATAAGCATTGGATTAATAAAAGCACATACTTTTGTCTGAAGAGGTATCATAAGTATACAGTTATATACAAAGAACATGGTTCTCAGAGGTGGAGACAAATATATCTCACTTTCTCAGAAGATAGTGCAATTTATTCATTTTCCACTTTTCTGGCATCTGGGTGTGAGCTAAAGGCTACTTCGTTTGACATCTTATTTGTATGACCCAGTGTCCTTCTGAAGTGTCAGCCCTGAATTGCAATCCAAATGCTAATAAAAAGCCTTAAACTAAGTAAACCTTTTTCTTTGTGATAAGAAGATGTACTGGCTGTGTAGAATCTCTGCAGCAAGTTGTAAATGATGTATGAAATTAAAAATCAGCTGCCCAGTGCAGAGAGAGAACACAGATAACACTGCAGTTACTGCTGTGTTATGGTATTTGCAGTCATACTTAAATTAGATACATCCTGTGACAAAAACCAAGCAAGTAAGCAAACAAACAAACAAAACAGAGCAGAAGCATTAAAAATTTGTAGGTGGGAGGACTTAACATCAAGCTGTGTGTTTTGGTGCTCTTACCTCCCTTTCCCAATTTTTTCCCTCCTCCTCCACCAAACTTCATTTGAAGACCATCTTAAATGGAGAGCTGGACTCAGGTCAAGTACCTTACCAGTAGATAGCTCCTGCACATTGAAGCATAACCCCATGGGACATGCATAGACACATGGAAGGGACACAGGTGGGAAAGGAAGCAGAGAGCTGAGAAAATTAACTTTGTCCCAGACAGTCCAAGTTAAAAATAGATAAGAAGCTGAATGCCAAACCTATGCTACAAAGCTGTCTCCAGGTCTGCAGCCTCCCAGCTGTGCTACCAAAGGTATATATCATCTTTATAAGTTATTTAGCAAACAGCCCAATTTATCTACTCTCATCCAACACTGTATCTTAGATAACTAAACAAAAAAAGAAGAAACATGCATAAGGAAGTCTCCAAGCAAGTGTCTGGCATTTCATTTTGTGTTTTTGGAGTCACTTTATTTTACTAGAAATGCATAGAAAATGTCTAGAAATCAGTGTAGTTTGAAGTGAGATATACTGAATTATTCTACAGATGGATGGGGACTTGTTTGGTTACACTCTTTTGCTCCATTTATTGGCTGGCTACACAAATTATTTGAAAATTATCTTTCTTCTTATGTTTTCCATCTGACATCTTCCTTTGCTTTTTTGCTTTACTAATCTGAACTGGCATCAGTGCTAAGGATCTTCTTTTATGAGTAGCTGTTACATGCGTGCCATTTTCTGGGTTTCTGCGTTGTCTAAAAATAATCTACCTTTTA
This sequence comes from Formicarius rufipectus, assembly GCA_013399695.1. Taxonomy (NCBI): domain Eukaryota; kingdom Metazoa; phylum Chordata; class Aves; order Passeriformes; family Formicariidae; genus Formicarius; species Formicarius rufipectus. The sequence goes on along the minus strand of VXAU01005045.1, from coordinate 9,503 downwards.
AACAGTATTCTTTTATTCCCTATCCTTTCATCACACTTGAAAAATGTGATCCTCAGTCACATTGAAGGAAATACTGCTGGCATGCAGAATAGTAGCAGGTTCTGTATTAAGTGGTATATACATGGCAGATGACTTGTCTAGTATGTCACAAGGCAGCTGAGATAGGAAATTTGGCGTTATCCATTAGAAAACCAGGAAACTGATTTTGCTTTTTAGGGACAAACATAATAATGTTCCAAGCCTTGTTATTTAATTTATTTTAACTCGCTAAGATGTTATGAAAACACTATTATTCAAGTATTCTTCTTAGTTCATCCTCACAGCACAAGGACTTACCTTTACAAGTAACCAGAATGAATGTAATTCTTTGGAAGGTTTTTAAAATAAGTAACGTAAGTGTGTATATGCTTGGTCTTGATATTTTATAAGAAGTTTGTTTTGCATGAGTAATGAAGTCATCCAAGCTAATGTATTAATATTCAAATCACTTGGAAGCTTTATGAATATTGTCAGAGGTTATGTATAAAACTAAAAGAACTGAAAGAAAGACCGTAATAATGCATTTTAAAAATGAAACAGTGTTTTGGCCACTATCCTAACTCGGCCATATTACACATTTTTATGAGTGCTCTTACATCTGAAAAACTAGTTCCTGAAAATACCAGTGTAGAATGCACATATTTAAGTAAATAAACAATATATGAACAGGATATAAAAAAATCGTTATAGTAGTCCTTTACTAATTGACTGCCCTCAAGTAAGTTGAATCTCCCTGGTATTCTCCTGGACTACTCCATAGCCATCACAAAAATATATATTCTATACTTCATTAAGTGAACTAGAATAAATCTAAATTTACAATGGGAACACCAGGTGCACATGCAAAAAAGAATTGTGTTGACTAAATTTATGTGGTTGTTTCCTTCAAAATGAATAAAGGCAGAGGGTGTCTATAACTTCCAGTGAATCTGCACATCTGGACGGGGATCCAGAGTGAATAAAAATTCAGAGTCAATAATCTTTTCCATTTGTCAGAATAACATAAGATGTACCTCGAGGATTTTTTTTTTTTTTTCAGCTTGGTGAAAGCTTTGTCTTTCAGGGTTTTACAAGCATTTAATTTTTAGAATTAAGCAAACTCACCAGGGAGTTTTTTTAGGGTGGAAGACATTTTAGGAAAATTATTATACATAGCACAATTATAGACTTGAACAAATAATTGATTTCTTGGTTCATTGACAATTCAGAAAAGAGGAGTTTGGCAAATGCAAGGTGAATTTTAATTCATCCTCCAACTAAACAAACAGACCAAAACTGAATTTTTTGGAATGATACAGAATATTTGCTACCAAATGGGTATTTTATTTCAAATGTGAATATTTATGAAGTCTTAGAAAGATAAAGGAAATATAAAGCTAAACTATTAATTTGAGTATTTAACTTAAATATAAACCCTCGACTTTTACCTTTTTTGATGTGAGCTATTTTGTCAAACATTCTAATGGACAAATCATTTTGTTGTTTGCAAATTTATGTTTTTCTCCACAGTAAATACAATCCTGTTGAAAATCTTTACATGGCTAATATTTCTTTATGTAGAAAATTTGATCCTAGAGTTGCAATTTGTGTTGCAATTTGAGTACCCACTAAAGATTTAAATCTTCAGGAACAGCATGATTTGCACACTCTGAGAAAGTGAAATTGAGTTGAAAACCAAAATGTATGTATAACAGAAGTTCTAAACTAAATCTTTTCCTCAATTCACCTTCTTTTAGATTTCAGTTACCCCATATCTGCCTGGGCTAAATATTTCTTCCATAGGGATTTCTTTCCTTACTCCAAATCAAGATGGACTCTGACAGCCCATTCTGATACCAAAGAAGAAGTAACAACTACCTTGCAGTCTTTTCAGGATTCTGACTTTGTCGTTCAAGATATTACCACACTCAGGTTGATCTGAAAGTCATATACCTTTCTTAACATGCTGCCTACTTGTTCCCAGAGTTGAAGCAACAGGGGTAATTTTCTGCAGAACTACAGGATATGCAAAATATTTGAAAAGCAGTGTATAAATCACTAACATCTTCTAGAATTCAAGTGGATTCTTTATACCATCTTCCAGAAGATCAGTGGTAGCTGCTAAGAACTACACTAAGTACACAGTGAAGAGATACTCTTTTAAGACTCATTTCAGACAACTGTTCACTAAATCTATCCCAAATTTTGAGATCTTACAGCTGTTTTACTATTTTGAAAAAAAAAAAAAGTTATCACTTTAAAATATCTGTAAAATCGAAGGGTTTGGCAAAATAAATGTTTTGCTCATTTTTACTTTAAAAAAATTATTCAATTTGCCACTTCAGTTGCTTGACATGAATGAAGACTTTACTGCAGTACCAATGAATCTCAACATAGTATGACTTTCTTGTGTATTTAATACAATTGTATTTTGTTTTACTTTTAATTGTTTCTTCAGTTCTTTAAATTTTATTGTAAAATGCTGGTGCATAGAACTTTAAACAGGAATTTTTGTAAGACTTATGCGGAATGGAAAGTTGGTATTAAAAAAATGTAAATGACCACAGCAATTCAAAACTATTATTCTTGAAGACCTTTTTTCTGAGTCTCATGTTTCTTACTGGAAAATCTGCATTTCAAATGAAAAAATATAAAGTCTGATATTAAAATTTTGTTCCAAATCTATGAACTTAAAGGTTGACTTATGTCTCTGAGAACAAAAATAAATATTGCATAGGAATTCATGTATTAGTCACTGAATTGAAAAAAAAATCTTATTCTTCATAATCAATCTTAAAACTAGTTCTAATTAATACCTTTGCCTTATCACAAAAATATGGATTAATACTGTGCAAGGTAGATGCATTAGACATTGGTATATGCTAGCCTAGTAGATACTGACATATAGACATGACATGTATATGCACAGATATTTCAACAGTTTCTTTTAAATTTCATTGGATATTCCTAGGCTCCTATTTTGTATAAATTAATATAAATGTAATATTGTGAGCAGTATATTGAAAATATATTGCTCACAATGATTTTGCTATACTTTCCCCTCTTGATTACATAGGTAGGATTTCTAAAAATGCCTAAGCAAGGTTTTAGCAAATCTTCCTCTGAAATTCGCTGAGTACTGATAAACTTCTGTGCCCTTTTGGTATAGGTATCGTTATATGCCTGTTATTATTCCTATCTCTTTTCTGGACTTTTTTCTTTGTAGATAAATCTTAACCTCGGCAGTCAGACTCAAATACCTTTTATTTTTCCAAGTTGGAAACATTTTCTTTGTTCCTTTAGTAATAAAGATTAGCATATTATTTGAGGGCCTTACATGTTCATGATGGCCAAAGAGTTTATTCACTTAAAAATATCTTAGACTAATGCTGAGAAATGTTTAATATTTACACTGTTTTGCATACTTATCATACTATGCTAATTAATAGAGATTTATATCCAGGCAGTCTGGTTCACTAATTTGCCATAATAATAACAATAATTTATTATTGAATATGCAAAGGCAGTGTACTTAATCTTTGCAAGGTGTGTTAAGAAATCCTAAAGAGTTTGTTAAGCCAAATGCATTTAGAAAGTTGGCAATTAAAGGATTTGGATGCCTTTGCGAGAACTTTCAGAGGTTGCCTACTGTCTGAAAAGCTACAGAGGATAAATTCAGTTTTAAGAATTCTAAAGTGATCTCTGACTCTGATGTTGTTATAACTATAATCTCAATAAATAATGTTCCAGTAAATGTTTCAGTGGAAGATCTGCTCTTGGGAGCCCAAATCTATTCCTTGGAAATTTCCAAGATGTACTGAAGATATTACTTCAGAATTACGTGCTTCTTCTCATCAAATCAGAAAACAATGATTTCCATTTTTATTCTTTTTTTTGCAGTTTCTTCATGATTTTGCAATATAATATGTGCCTGGTTTAGCATGGAGAAACTGTGATAAATTATGACGTATAAAACATTGCTTGTGTGAGATAGATAAGAAATGGGTACATTCATGTAGGCAGGGACAGATAATTTATCTGAATTTATTCTTGACTGTGTTTAGGTTTTCCTGGTCTTTGTAGTGGTTTTGCTGTAGTGAAATTGATCACTTAGATATATCCAGTCTTTTTGTCACTCTTAAATGACGCTAAATCAGAGTGGCCTATCTAAAGAAATGCTCACAATGATTAAATAATGATGTCAAGAACATACAGTAACCTCTGAACATCATAGAAAAAAACACACCTTGTTAGGAGATGTATGTTGATTAGAGATGCTAAATCCCTTCAGACAGGTATGTAGGCAAACTCTTATCAATAGCTTCTGGAGTTCATGTATTCAGAATAATGCTGTTTATGAAGATAATTTCAAACAAAAAAAAAGGAAGACAGGAGAGAGGAGAGGAGAGGAGAGGAGAGGAGAGGAGAGGGGAAGAGATAAATGAGTGATAGGACTTAC
>VXAU01005044.1:259319-277395 GCA_013399695.1 Formicarius rufipectus | reverse complement strand
TGAGCTGCCTGCATGCAGGGTTGAATCTGCGGCTTCCAGANTCAGGATGCTGCTGAACAAGACTGTCATCTCCTGGGTCAATCTTGAGTGACCAATGTCCTGAGCTGCCTGCATGCAGGGTTGAATCTGCGGCTTCCAGAGCTCTGTAACACCTGCCGTTTTGTCCCTCACCTGTTGCTGCAGAGCTTTGCAAATGTGGGTGAAACCTTTGAGCCTGTACAGAGGATTTTTTAGGTGAGGCACAGCGTGCGCAGAACTGGCCCCACCCTTTACTCCAGAGGTTCATCAGCCAGGGACTAGCAAACTTGGACAGTGACAGCGAGGTCCTCAGGATGTAGGTTTGGTTAGAGTATCCTTCTCTTAGATGGATGGCCTTACAGGGCTAAGCGAGCTCCATCTGTCTGGGTTTGGAGTTAGAGTTGTCCTTCTCCTAGGATGGTTGCTGGGCAGCTGACGAGCCCATCCTGCCCATGAACACGCTTTGTCTGACCCTTCAGTTGAGACCTGACCAGCACGGGAAACCCTACCGGAGGCATAAACCACTGCCAGCATAGCTCACAACCTCATAAGGGCACACAAGCTTCTCCCCCACGACAACGGGGTGTCCATGGAGAAGTTTCCAGATAATAAAGACTATATAATTGATTCATACAAAATGACAATGTGTTTATTCTCTTAAAGAACTTTTTTGGGAAAAAAAAAAGTTGGACATATGCTTCCTCTGCAGTCTTTATAATTTATATAGGAGGCTTAGTATTTTAAGAAACAGAAAAATAATTCCTGTTTTTCATTTATTGTATTATAACACAAGTAACAACTGCGAACATTGGTCAAGTCCCCTCCTGTATACATGTCCCCACAGGCAGACTTTCAGTCTCTCAAAATTCTCCAGAGCTCAGATTGCACAGCACATTCTGCACCAATGGAAAGAAAGTCACTGAAGAATCTGAGTCATTGATGACATAAAACAAGCTTTGAAATTAAGCTTGTTCTTCTCAAAGTAATTGTGTTTTAAAATGAGTAACAATAGAACCCTATCATAAAATACTAGAAGAAAATACAAAATTTGCAGATGAAAAAAGAGTGATCCATAGCAAATCTATACTGATATAAGCATGACCTTATATAAGCAGTAGAGACACTGAAATGTTTCTCTTCACAATTTTCTCTCTGATTTCACAGAAATTGTGAAATCCTCCTTTCCATGGAAGTTAGACCAAGTCTCATATCCCAGGAATACTGAAAAGTTTTCTAGGACAACACACAATTATATGATAGAAGGAATTAGACCCTTATTCTTTCTTCTGATTCAGGGATTAGCTGTTTCTCATGGCCAGCATGTCTCAAGACCTTCTGCCGAAGAACTACTGAAATTTCTTCCATGTCCCCTTTTTGTTCTGATTTCAAATGTCAGACAACTGCTGTTCTCATTTGGGTTGATTTATTGCATCTTGTAATTTCTCAAGGTTGACTTTTTTGCATATGTGGTTGTCATGGTCCTACTACAAACAGTGAATGGTGTAGGTTCAGCTTCCTGTCTGCAGTATGTCTGTTCTCCCTAATGACTTGAACTGGTTGAATGTATCTTTGAAGTATCTTTGAAGTGTAAGACTTGCACTGTAGAATTTGCAGACTCAACATCGAGAACATACTGTGGAGTATTTTCTATTTAAATATTTCTTTGTTGAAAATTATGTCTGGCATGCATACAATCTAGACAAAGGCTGAAAATGGAAGAGGAGGAAGGAAATTGTAAAGTAACCAATGTTTGAAAAATCTGCAGAAGTCTGGATTTTTTTTTTATACCGCACATAGAAAATATGAGGTATGTGTTCCTTCACTTCATTGCTGTATTGGTACTTCTGGCAACAATAACCACAGAAACCTCAGAAAATAAATGGCAAGTCTAGAATTTCTATGAATAAACTTTGGAAAAAAGAGAAACAGAACTGTGGAGATACGTGTGTGTGTGTGTGTGTGCGCGCGTGCACGCATAAAGTCATGTTGGAAAGATCCTTTGATCATAAAGTAGGTTTTTTACTAGACTATGTATGCCTTACTATAGAGGTATGGAAGTAAAACTTTAATTTAAAAGCAATCTTTGTGAAAACTGATATTTCAGTTATAGAGTGACTCCTCTGAGACCTTGGGTTTATACAAGAGTTTTAAATTTCATATGAGGAATATTTTACTTTGACCCACTAGAGCAGTGTGTTGAGAATAATTTCCTTTTTTTGCTATATTTTGCATAAAACAGGCAGTGCTGTCAGTTTTTTAACTTTGCAGAACTTATTTCAGAATTTCTGTTTTAATGAACTATCAATTCATTAAACCTTTATTATTATTACTACTAATGCACTAGTAGCGATTGCCTTTGTCTGACTTATCCCACAGAAAATTTATGTGGGGAGGAAAGATTTCTGCCTGTTTAGGGATTGAAGGATTTTGCCTCTGTTATTAAAAAGTCATTTATAGACAGCTGAAAATGTACACATCATTTTAAAAATGTGGTATAAGATACATTCCTTGCCCTGAAGTGCTTATAGTCTCTAAGATAGGAAAAAGATAAATGCAGACCAGACTCAGGAGAACAATTTATACAGTGTGATGTGAGGAATAAGAATGAGGTAAATAGGAGGGGAATTAAAAAAAAAAAAAAAACAAACACAAAAAACAACCTGTTTCTTGTTGAAGGTCAGATCATATGGAAGAAGGAGATGGTGACAAGGATTTGAAGACCAACTCGGTGCATAACCTGAGCAGTGACACACATTTCTATATGAGTAAAAGGGAAAATAAAAGTGGAAACAGAAGACAGAAATATAAAGTAAAAGGTCTTGAGAAAACACAGTTACTGAGTGAGAACAGCAGACCCTGGGAGTTTGGTCATGATCATTTTATGGTTTGTGTGTATGTAACGTCAAGATGTTCTGGTGACATCTTACTCCAAAAATACCTTGTGCTCCTTCTGGAGTCCCCACAGAGGGACTCCATGAGCTGTGTCCACATGTGGCATGTGACTGTGCTGCAGAGTTGTCTGTCTAACTCCAACACTCAGCAGCACTCTGAGCATGTCGAGCTGTCTGCCATCACTGCTGCCCAAGCATTACTCTGCACATCACATATCAGCTAAATGTGGGCCCCTTACATAGCCCACAAAGTAGCACCAGCACCCTCTCAGGAACTGAGTGCCAGTCCCTACAGGAGCACAGCTCCTTCCATGGACAAGGTTGGAGTAGAGGTGCCCTTATTTAGACACAAATCTGAAACAGAGTTAGCCTGCTGGCAGAAATAGCTTGCTGCTGTGTAAAACAGCCAGATCTATTGTGGCTTTCTCTTCTGCCTGTTTGTAATAACTTGATGTGTAATTAATAAGATGCTATTGCTACATTTATTAGTGTTAATACAGTTTCATGAACTTGTGAATGAGATATTTACTGACAATGTAGAAGATTTAACATTCCTACATGTCTAATCTGCTAGAAAATGTTAGATTTAAGCAGAAAAAAAAAGTGCTTATTCATGTAGATGGAACATAAGAAGGGTATTTGACATATAAGTCTAGACATTTTTGCAAACTGTTAAAGAAATGTACAAGCAAAAATATTGACTTTGGAATGCAAATGGTCTTTGAAGAAAACTAACCTGGAAATTATCTTAAGGAACAAAACTGCAATCTGCCACCACAAATACCAATTATTATTTTTTTAACCCATTCAAGTAATACTTTTATAGTTGTGGTACAAAGTTAAGAATGGTAATCAGGAAAGGAATGTTTATAACTTACTTTCCTATTTAAACTGATATTCAAGACACTTTTTTTTCCCTTTAAGTTTTGTAAGCCATAGTTAGACACAATGTCCAAAGCCATATTCCAGTTTTATTTTTCAGATTCACAACTTATCGTATAAAGTAAGAACCTGATCAAAACATATGAGATTCCATCATTGATTCTGAATATTTAAGTCCTCTGGATTAAGCTTTTCTGGTTTTATAAAAACAATACTGAAAAAGGTAAGACTATTCCCATTTACTTTCTTTCCAATATCCCTATTTTAGCTTAATTTTTCAGCTATCAAAACCAATTGTTTTCCTAGCAGAGAGACTGAAAAACACAGACTGCTAATTTTATGGTAGTTGATAATAAAGTAACATACATTTTCCTAGTACAGAACCTTTGAGGTGTTTTCTTCCCTGGCATCTGTTTTGTGTTTTTAAATTAACTTTGCCCAGCAAAACTAAATTCTAAAACAAAAAGAAACAATATTTTTTGAAAGATAGACATGTACTGTTTAACCTGGATGTATTTCTCACTAGCAAGTAAATACTATTATAAAGAATTACTGTTTGCATGGCTGTCTCCAAAATGAAAACAAGCTAACTCCTGCAAAACTGGCACGGCCAGTAGTTACAGAGGGATCACCATGACTTGAAAACAGACAGAGTCTGTTTTTTCTCAAAACAATTGGCTTTGAATTAGCTTTTACTCTTTGTCTCCACTATCAGCTAATACAGCATGGAATTTCTGCAGTTTGCTTTTTAGTTTTTAGCAAAACAAAATGCCTTCAAAGACAGTATCTTAATGCTTGCAGGATTTGCAGGATCTTCATACAAATTGCCAGGTTACACAAACTAAATCACAAACAAACTGGATTTTATTTCTGGTAAATTGGTGGAACTATTTTCTCAGCAGTGACTGTAAAAACAAGTATCACAGCCACCCCATCAAGGATGAAATAGGATTTCCTCAAATCTGATTCTGATGGCAAGGCTAGTCGAAATGTCTGAAAGATTCAGTTGCTAAAGGGTTAAAGGCAGTGCTGCACTAATATAACTTGATCTCTTGTGCAGAGACCAATTTTGGGCACACCCAGGCCAAACTGCAGCAAACAATGAAACAGACACCATCAATTTGTATGTGCATGTGTTTTCATTAAAATAATCATTCCTGAGTAATAAACATTACATTGGCCGTAAGACTAGCCCAAATGATGAATTTGCCTGCAAATAGGGTCCTTCAATACATCTAGAAACGACCCTGGTATATATTCTAAGCACTGAAGGATTTCAGTCAAGTTTCACAGTTTGTATCACAAACTGTATCATAACAGTCACTGTTGTTTTAATTTAGGAAGAAACTGTAGCAACAGAGTGACTCCAAACCAATCACAGTCACATTGAATTATATACAAAGGAACAGGACAGTAGCGAGTTAGGTAATCCTTGGAAAGGATATCCCTTTCCAGTATGTATAGCTATCATTTGTAGCCATGATTGTAAAAGCTTATAAATAACAGTGGTTTGACAAACTTTAACAGCAAATCAAGTAATGTTTGTTTTCAAATTATATAGTCGAATAGTGATTTTTAGAAGAACAATATTATTTTGTCTACAGTATCCTGAGCTTCATTAGGAAGACCATTGAAACCAAGTGGAGGTAAATGATCTTGGTTCTCTCTGAACTGGTGAGGCCACACGTGGAGGACTGTGTCTATTTCTGGGCTCCGCAGCATGAGAGACATGAACATACTGGAGAAAGTTCAGAACTCAGACACAAATGTAATCAAAGTGTTGGAGGTTCTTTTGTATTATGAGAATTTGAGGGAACTGAGACATTGAGCCAGGAGAAAATAAAGCTTAGGGGGGATCTTATCAGTGTGTATAAATACCTGAAGAGAGGGTGAAAAGAAGGGCAATGGGTGCACACTGAAACAGAAAATCCCACATAAGTGTAGGGAAACATTTTTTTTTTTTTTTTTTTAAGTGGTTGGAAATTGTCACAAGTTTCCTAGAGAGATTGTGGAGTATCCGTCCTTGGAGATATACAAAACATACCTGGACATGGTTCTGTAGATTCTGGAACTGGTACTATCTGGGAATGTCCAAAGGAATAAATGAAATGCTTCAGGTAGTATTGCTTGGCACTACAGTTAACAGTACAGGATACTCTTTTTGCATTCTATTAAAATCTTAATATCTCTACCAGGTCAGCCACATTCAAACTACCCATGACTAATGGTCTTGACCCATATAGACCCTTACCTTTGTTGTAAATTTCCTGGGAGATTGCCAGCGGCTCAGATCAAAAGTGGTTATAAGGACACAACTGTTCTAATAATTTACAAAACAGGCAACAAGAATAAAGAACTCTGCAAACAAAAAGGAGATGATTTTTTATTAAATATTCAATCCAGGAGTTCAAGTCCTTGAAGTAAATTATAAACATTAAGCTCCCTGTTTCTACCTTTATGAAGAAGCGTGTCAGAAGAAGTCCATTTCTTGCTTGTTGAATACCCAGGGCCCCTTGGAATCAAGACACCCACAGGACAACTTAAATGGGAGATTCATGCCTGCAGATAATGTTCTGTAAAGAATTTCTTTGTAGATTCTTTACTGGATTCAGAAGTATTTGTCTTCACTGAATCAGAACTGTCCCAGGATAAAAAGAAAAAGTATCCTCTTTTAGTAGGAAAGTACTAGTATTGTCATTGCTTTTACATCAGGCAGCTTTTATTTGTCGTACAAAGACTGAATAGTTGCCACAGGAAGGTAGAAAATCTTGGAATAACTCTAACACACAAAATCTTTCAAGGATATAAAATGTGAACTAAGATACAGATGCTATATCAAAGTGAAATACCTGCTGAAATAAGAGTGCAGAATTTCTCCCCAGTTTTCTGAAGGCAGACCCAGTACAGGCTATGAAGGGATTTCAGCTACATAATAGAGACCCAAAGATAAGCATGGAAAAATGCATATCAGAGAATAGAAGAAGCATGACTCTTGAATGACCAAAATATTTAAATAATCCAATATTTATCAGCAAATTAAGATCAATAATTCTTAAATTTTATGAAACACAGTCCACAGTCAACCCTTTACATCTGCTGTGGAATGCGCAGTGTCATATGATTCTAGTTAAGATCTGGTAGGAAAAACTACTTGTCTTTCTCCCACCCTGGAGAAGGAAAGTTTCTGCTCTCATAGTGATGAAGACAGGGAAGAGTGGCCTCTAGTCACAAATCATAATGGAAACATCCCTGCAGGCTACCTCAGATGAACACAAGGCTACTGAGACTTGTGACTACAGTTTGAGCCTTGGTGTCATAGAGGTTTGATTGGCTGCAAGAAATCCTCGGGTATTGTTCCTACCCAGAATTAGCTCAAAGTACCTCTTCAGCTATTGGTAACTTACCTTTTTTCATTATACACTGACTTCACAGAAGGTTCATCAAAGTTTATAAAGGGGAATGGGTCAAATATTCAACCATATCCTCCAACAGATTCCTGTGTTACATTTCATGCTTTGTGATTTAAACTAACTTGCCAACATAAAGACACTGATTCATATGCTTGGGTTTCAGTCTAACTGAAATAAGCAGTTACTCAAAGTTTTAACCAGGCAAGAATTGGATACATTTTTGCCTAAGGATAATGTCTGAGCAGTTTCTTTTTTCCATAATTTTCCAGGCCAGTCACAGTCATTTGAAGGAAAACAACTTCCCTCCCAACTTCCATACAGACAGATTCCATTCTTTCATGTCATTTTATGGTGACATTTTAAGCATCAGCTACTGGTAGCAAAATTTTATTTTGATTTTGTTTCAGCTGTTTTTGCAGTTGTTTCAGTCTCTGTGGGAGTGATGAACTTTACTGAAGTTTACTGACTTCCTGTGGAATATATGTGCGACTGAGGCATGGAAAAGGAATGTGTGTTTTTATGGTCCTTCTTTCTCTGTAGGTTGCAAAAAAAAAAAAATAAAAAAAAAAAAATCTGCAGAATCTCAAGTATCTAGGAGTTGTTGCCCATGAGCACCACCAGGGCACAAAACTGGTTAATATTTCAGTGCCCTCAAAAATTCTCTGTAGATACAAGGGGCTATTCCCTCATTCAATTTAACATCCTATTCTAAGTTTATATCAGCTCACATTGGTTGGACCTGAGTTGTGAAGTACAGAGTTGGTAATTCAGGGATGTTTGGACTAAGTTAACAGGATGTAAGGCTTTGCAGTAAATAATGTCTTTGAAGAGAATGGGAAAACTGATACCTTACTTAATCCTATTGGAAACAGTGAGGCAGGCAAAATTTTGGCAAGGGTTTTCTTTAAGTGGTAGGAATACTGGCATCCCCCGCTGTCTGAAGAAATCAAGGCCATTCTGAGAAAGCCTGAGCTTTGCAGTGCATATTGTGCTTTGTTTAAGCACACAGCCAGATTTCCTTCCGTCACCCAGCATAACTTTTCCCAAGTTCTTTCAGAATTCAGATCTTCATTACTTTACTATGGCCTTACAAAACTCTGTGCTGAGCAATATGCAAGCACAGACAGACCATGTGTAGATAGGCACCTAACAATGTGGATGGGACCTGTTAGAGAAGAAGCTTTCTCACTGCTTTGGCAAGGCAATTACAGGAGGAGATTAATACTCTCCATTACAAAGATCACTTCTATTCCTCATTTAAGTAATGATTTTTTTAAAAGAAAACATCTTTTCTGGAAAATGGCCAAGGTGACGATATAGTATTTTCCTGGTATGGTTACTGGCTTAGTAGAATCATAGTTTAGGAAATTGTGTGTAGTCAGAAGGGCTCTGCTGTGGTTATGCAATGGTTGTTAAACATGAAACATCTCCCTCTTTCAAAAACCTGTTATCTATTAATGAACGCTATCAAATGAATGACATTAAAAAATTATGAATGATGTGATGTGTGGTAATCTGCTAAAACTGTGGGGGTTTTAGTTATCTTATTAGTATTGTGATTGAAGAGCTGAAAACACTAAACAACAAAAAGCAAGTTTTCATGAAGAGATTGACTTACCTTATAGGAAATTCAGCTTAATTTCGAGGCAGCTTATAGAGGACATATTTAGAATGTTATTCTTCAAACAAGTAGTAAGAATATTTATAAGGAAAAGGTTTTGAGGGTTCTTTTTGAGAACCTCAAAGTATACTGCCAAATATCCTCTGTAGAGTTGTTTTTGAGAGACTATGTAAGGATTACTTGAAAATTATGTTCATCCAATATGAGCTATTAGAGCATTGTCTTGCTGGGAATAATTGCAATAACTGTAATACTTAGAGTTATCTATTCACTGCTGGATGCAATGCTCTGTAAACTACACCCAGTGCAGTTTTATATGAATTGTTTTATCTATCCCATGCAGTACTGAGGGCTCAGGTGCTGGAAAAACTGAGCAGGGACTAATGAGTACTCTGGCTTTGGTCCCTAGGGTCTTGCTTTGTTGTCTGTTTGTTTTCTTTAACAGGCATAAATTTGGTTTAAGTTTTCTGTACATTTGGGTAAAAAAAAAAATAAATCTGAGTAGTGAAGAGCCTTCACCTGTGTGCTACATATATGATACAGAGCCCTAAAATCACAGCCATGCTGTTTCAAATTGTTTGTGTGAGCACAAGTTTTTAAAGGAATGACATACAAGACTGCAAAAAAGAAGAGCTGAAATTTGGGCACAGCATGGTCTTGATTTTAAACTGTGAATTAGTGAAATATTGATGGGAAATTTATAGGAGATTCATTCTATGATAGATTGTGATTTGTTTATGTTTGCAAAAATTAACATTTTTGTGACAATAATATACCTTTCAGAAGTATCGGATTATAATGAAAAGTCAATTATGATTTTTAAAAAAATTCCTACACTACAGAGCATATATCATAAACTGTATTTATTTTGTAGTTTCACACTAATTTTATAATGAATTTGAAGGGGTGTATTTAATATCTTCTTGAAAACAGATATACCAAAAGGTAACAAAATAATGAATAGTAAAATATAGAGAAAAATGTATTCCAGTCCTAAATGGTGAATCAAAAGTCAAGTGTTAATGTACTGTAACTATTTAAACTTGAATATATTTTATCAGGGCTAATATTTGAGGATTCAAAATTAATAATGAGAAATTATACATGAACCTAAAATTTAAATTACAGGCATTTTCATGCTGATTTTGGTAATCTTTTGTCTCTAGAGAGACCCTGAGGTAATGAACTCTGTCTCATATGGTGTCATGAGTTGAGAAAGAGCTTGGGGGTACAGAAAAAATTTACAGACTGCTTAACTGCGGAAAAAATTCTTCAAAACACTTCATTATATCAAATAGGCAAATACATCAGAAAAAGCATTAAAGCAAAAATACTTAGCAGGTAATATAAAATGAAAGCAGCATTATAAAACTGAAATTTTATTTTTGCAATAAGCAAGGAAAACATTGTTGACAAAATAGGCATTACTTATAAAAAGAAAACACCTGATATAGTATATCATCAGGGATCAGTGTTTTTAAAAGCATTGTAAACCCACAAATGATCTCTCTGAAAGGTGGATTGGTTAAAGGACAACAACCATAATGGTTTTTCCTAATGTTGAACAAAAACATTGAAGTGTCACTGACATCTGAATGAACCAATAAGATGCTAAGGTTTTTTGGTTGGTTGGTTGGTTGGCTTTTTTTGTTTGTTTGGTTTGTTTGTTAAGACCTAGAAAGAAATGATGGAATGGAAGTGGGACTGAACAGGTAAAGGTAAAACAAAAAGAGTAAAACTTTTTTTCAGACTGTGACTGAAGATTAGAAATTAGTATGATTGCTGTTATTATAATTTCAGTAGTAATTGTTCTATTCTTTAGTCAAAGTGGAGCTCTTTTCAAGACATGGGGTGGTGTTAAAACATGGCAAACACTGGTAACTCCAGAGGGAGACTGACCAAGGCTGCACGGAGAGTTCTGTGATGAATTTGCCTGGAATACTGGGGAACAGTTGAATGAAAAGTCATGTTCCACGTCTCGTATTTCCCACACTTCTCCATGTAGGAGATTCTTCTTTCCATTTTTGATGCTGTTGTCTTTGCAACATGCAAAAGGATTTATGCTGCAGAGAGAAGGATTGTTTTTTGTTTTTTTTTTTTTTTTAGTTATGAAAGCATGAGTATTTTAAATAGGGGGTAATAGTGTTACAGACTGTATAAATGACAAAAAAACCCCTAGGAATTACTCTGATTTATGTGGTTGCTTCAGACTCTGACATTCTAGCAATAAAACTATGGGTTGGTTCCTACCAACCATATGCATCTAACATACTAGCTATTGTGAAGAAAATTAACTGCCCCAGCCAAAACCAACACACTTATTCGGAATGTACACATTCATAAACTTGAGTGATAATTTTCCAGTAAATATCACCTGTTTTCAGTTACATATTATTTTAAAGGCAATTCAAAACAGATATATCTGATTCTGCTACCCAGCATAATGGAAAAGAGCACTTTCACTTACTTGTAATTTGGCATTCCCAATTCTTGAGAGTTTCTGGCAGGATATTTTAATATCACAAATAAAAACACACTTTGCTTCCACTAAAAGTTTGTTAGAAAACATCCCTCCTTGATCAGTTTTCTTTCATACACTGTCAAAAGACCTTTCTCAATATACTTCTAAGTGTCTCATCTCTGTAAAACATGATGACTGAAATTTTACTAAAATTTCAGTTCCTATCAGAGCCCTTTTGCTTCCTGTTGCACTTATGTTTTAAAGGAGCTTTGAGTCCAATAATTTTTATTGGCCAGACTTCCTTCTCAGGTTAAGGGGAAAGCACATCAGTAGCAAAGCCCTAATCACCGGCTAAAGAAGATCTTACTTTTTCATCCTCAGTGGTGTTAAAGCAAAAAGACCTCAACATGGGTGGTAGACCGGATAATCTTTTTTTCTGTAGTACAGGAGAAACTTATATATAGAAATCAGTTCTATTATCAGGGATTTTTAATTAATCTAATCAGTAAAAGGGCAGTAAATGTGAAACGGGAATAGGTGCATCACATGTTTACCACAAGTAGGCTACACCGAGCCAGCTGTATGGCTCTCTAGTGAAAATCCAGGACAATGCAGACAGCCTAAGCTCTCTGAACTTTGCATAAAGTATTCAAAGGGAATTGATTAAAGCAGAGAAATTGAAGATTAGTGCGAAAACTTTAAAAGTTACTTTGAATCATCAATACAGTGTATCTGAAAAGGTTGGATGTGGTACTAAGAAACTTCCAAACTGTTTTCTATAGAGTGGGAGCATATGAATGTCAATATGTGAAGCATAAGAGACAGACATCTAGAGTGCTGATCACTGACATTCAGAAAGATGAGCTTGGGTTTAAATATATGCAGAGAGGAAATGCGTTATCAGAATTGTGTGGTGCCTTTCCTTGCACTAGGAAAAAAAAAAAAAAACAAAACAAAAACCAGAAAAAAAAGTGGGAAAAAAAAAATTCAGAAAGTAACACATGCCTATTCAGGTACAGTGAATTCAAAGTCAATATGTGGACAGTCACATGAAAAGATTCCATGTTTGAGAGAAATGGCAGAATGAATAGATTCCTGGATCATTGCAAGAAACTTTGTCCTGTTGTCAGACCTTGCTGGGTTACTGATCCACAACCAGAAGAAACTCACTGTGCATCAAAATGTAGAAGACCAACCATCACCTTAGCTGAAATATTTGGTGGCACTGGTAGGTGACACTGAGCTTCCCATGACAGTTTGTATAGCTCAAGCTGAAGCAATAAAGATAAATAGGCTCTCTGCTCCTAAAAGTTGTTGGCCCCAGTCAGACTAAACTATACCTGTCATTGAATTAATACCATTTCTACCCTGAAACTAAGAGATAGGCATTTATGCTGATTATTGCAGGGAGACATATTATTATTAGGCTACTAAGCAGAATACTTAATCTATCATTCAAAGTGTTTCTTAGCTATCAAAGATCTTTATGCAATGAACCATTGAATGTTATCAACTATGGGAGCTGTGAATAAACTTTTTTTTCCTAAAAAATAAAAAAGTAGAAACTTCCTATATTCTGCACACTAACTTCAATACATATGGGCATCAGTTTATTCTAGAGTAAAACTACATGATGCCTGGAGGGATTATCAGAGAGGACCTCTGAAAAACAGTAAGAGAAACTCTCTTATAACTAAGGTCTTACCTCACACCATCAAGTGGATTAGGCATGGTGCTTGGTCCTGGTCCTTGAAAGATCTTGGTTTGTCTAAGGTTTCATGATCAAAAACAAGTGCTGCTTTGGTACTTCTGTCAAGCAAAGATTCCTCAGTGCTTGATAGAGTAAACCTGAATGCATTTTTCTATTTTAAACTTGAATATATTTACTTACCATTTCAAGTGTGACATAAGAAGCATTATTTTCTAGTACATTATTTAAAATTGCCAGAATGGCTATTACAGTAGTATTTCTTACTTTTCTCCTTCTAAAACATTATTAGTTGGCATTGATTCTGAGATTAAGTTCAGAAGCCTCATATGAAGTGTATCCAGTTATTTGTGTAGATAATGTAAACATTGTGACTTAACATAGCAAGGTTCACCATTTCCAATAGGAAACTGAAGACAGGAACATGAACATAGTACCATAAGTAATTCACATGGGGTATTTTTACTGAAGATTACTTCATCTTCTTAACTATTCACTTAAATTTATATTTCCAGGACAAATAAAGTAAGAGAAATGGCTAAAGCATAAAGTAAATACAAGGTGAATTTTAAAGGTGGTGGGATATTAATAGGGAAAATAGGTTAAGAGGGTGAAAAGGGATCACTAGAAGGCATTGAATACAACTTGATAGCATGAAGTAATGTATCCCCTAGATATCTGAACCATTAACAAACAACTATTGAGTACAGCTTGCAGATTTCCAGTCAGTGATTGAGCCTTAGCACAGATCACAACACATAAATGAGAAGCATTGTAGAACTTTTTTCACATATCTTCTCCGTTCCCAGAAATGACAGATAAATTGGTCGTAAATGGCATGACAATGAGCTTTCATCAGATGAGGAGTGGGTCACCACAATTTGACTTGAAAGAGTCCTGAATGCTACAGGCTGTAGAGGCTTTAGGTTTTTAGCCACCTTCCACATAAAAAGAGTTAATTTAATAAGCATTTATTCTGAAGAAGAATATTTTTTTTTGTTTGTTGAGAGCCTCACTAAGCCCACTCCTGTTCCAGTTAGAGCAGCAGGGCTTCTGGCACTGATAGTAATTGTAAGCAGTACTGGATAGCTCATTTACAGTTTTTATCCTGTGCTTTGTAATTACACATATGCTATTAATTTTCTTTCAATAGTGTGATAAATGTGTAATTTACAATAGTATTAGTTCAGCACTGAGTTTTTAATCAGTTTGTTTCTTTTGCATGTCTTCTTGTACTTTTTATTTATTTGCCTCTATAGATGTACCTCAGGCTGAGCTACAGTGCACATATATCCGGAAGAAACCTTATTCTGATGGCAGTTGCCTACTGCTTTGTATTAATGATATTCCAACTACAGCTGCTAGTTACAGTCTGTAGTAAAATTCACAATATCATTCAGAAGATGTAAAACATTAAAACTGAAAGCTTTTCGATCTTCTAAAAATGGATTAATAGATACTGAATTTATTAATAACTGGTAGTATTAATTAAATAATTAAAATCATAGAAATAAACAGTCATTGCCTGAGGAAGCTTTAGCAAAACCCACTATGCTTTAGAAAACCCTTAGTCATTCACATCAGACAGCTTACTGCCTCCAAAAGACCAAGTTTTGGAGGATAGCTGGCATTTAGATAGTTGACAATATTATTTACTTTAGGAGGGAAATAGCATTTTATGCACAATAAATCATCTTATGAGAAAATTCATAGGTGCAAGAAATCTACATTAGAAGGGGAGAGGAGGTGATTAGGGTTGCAGGCAAGATGCCTGCAGGGTTTTTCATGAAAATAACCATTCAGATCTCAGGAAGAGACAGAAAACCACACTGCTGTAATGTACAGTGCAGTCATATCCACTGAATATATACTTCCTCCTGTCACCAAGGAAGGTGGGTCATTGACTGCGGAAAAACAGAAAGCCTATGACTGATTTTATCCTGCTATGTCCTCTCTTTCTCTCTGGAAACACATTAATCACATGCTTTATTCCTATGTTCTGGATTTATAGTAATGAAGTAGTGGAAGAAAAAGGTGCAAAAGGAGAAAACAAAAGCTGAGATCATCAGCTATGCTATATTGTGTTGAGCGGCAAAATAATTTTGAGATAGTCATAATTACTCAAGAGACAACAGGACCCATTTCATTTAAGCTCTAAGGTCATTTTAAATCCAGAGAACTTGAATATTTTCTTTAGCCCCAGAAGAAATTTAGGTTCTGTCTTACACAGTGTGTTACTGTCTTATAGGAGAGTGTTTAAAACCTTGAATTCTTAGATTTATTATCCTATAAAGGGATACTGAATAAGAATTCAGAAAATATAGATGTGTATGTATATATATGTGTGTGTACATATATTTTTATACTATTTTTTCTTTTAATATATTTTTATGGGTATATATGAACCTCTGGCTTTGTTGTAGAATTTATAGACTGCAGAGAAACAAAATTATTTTTGGGGAGAACTATATTTTATATAGTTTTTGAGGTCGTAGCACTATTTACAAAGTGAAGTCTCTGCTCTTCAGTGATTTTGTCCATAAGAAGCACATTACTATGGAAGCAGATTGGTTTCATGGTGTTTTATGTATTCATAGTGGGTAATGTTGTTTACAAATATAAAAAAGATCACCGAAACAACCAAGAGGGCTGACACATAACTCAGGAAAATATTCATTGTCTCAGATACTTCCCATCCTGACAGATACTATATTTAAAATCGGGTAACTATTATATATCCCCTTTATCAACTCTTCTTTTTATTGCAAACCTAACTACAGGTGGTTAAATCACAATTCAGAATGAACAAAGGAGTCATAAACACTTTTAACAAAAATCTCTCTTGTCTTTTTACACTTTTTCAGAGTTAGGCTACAAGGACAATGCAAGATTCAATAGTTGAATTTCATAGCTATTAAAAGGATGCATAAAGAAAGGAAGGGCAGGAAACTACAGCCCTTAGGAGTCTGAACTCCAGAATTTTCCAAAATTTCATATCTAGAAACTGACTTATACAAGCCAAGTCTCAGACATTGTTGGTAACATATTAACTACCACTGTACATGGGGAGATAATATATGACCTAGCACACGACTAAGTCACAGGAATTTTTCCATTCCATTCTCTGACTTGAAAAAAAATCCAATTTATTTATGGAAGTTCTTTCTATTTTCATACCTATAAAATGAAAGTACTGCTTGGAACTGCTGTACCCTATGTAAGTATATTATATAAGGCCCAATGTGACGCTGTTCAGTGATGAGGCCCACTTCCCATCTTCCAACACTAATAGCTACTTAGGGGAAAGCAGTGCTGTGGTGCCATATAAAGCCTGTTGCCTTACCACCAGTCTCCACAGAGCTGCAATGTGCCATGTAAACATTAGGGGGATGTAAAGTAGAAACAAACTCTACCTGTTTTGATGCTGAATTTTACATGTAAAAGATATGATTTTTTCTTTCAAGGTACATAAGAACTTCATTTATGATGTTTACTGTGTGTAAGATGTTTTATCTGAGAAGTGTAATTTTTAGTGTATTTTGGCATTCCTTTGAGAAAGTAGTATATTTTGAATTGGAATAGGAGCCACAGATTACCTACCCACAAAAACCTTGGAACATGCAGATGAGAATTGAAGGCACTATTTCATAAGGTGTTACTTAGTAAGATTTTGGAAGATTGAGGGAAGAGATTTTTTCCTGCCAAGCAACCCATCCAAGCATAATGAAGTCCTACCGCTTGGTGGGACAGAGTTTTTGCACTGTGTGTCTTGTGTAATACAGACTCACTGTGTTCAAGAGCATGTTTATGTTTGGTAGTCACCCTAGTGCTGAGTCAGTGTCTTCTTTCCAGGTCTCAGCAACTCAAAACATTATAAAATTATTTCAAAGTATCTCTGCCTGAACTACATTTAGAAGTTGACTCCACAAGATGATGAGGAGGTAAATTTGCCCCCATAAAATTTGAGATCTGTGGATGCCCTGTATTCTAGCAGGCACTGAAAGTTATTGTCTAAATCTGCAGGGTTTTTTCTAATCCCTGCCCAAAGGTAACACTGGAGGATTGGAATTTTTTTAACCTATATTCAGCAACAAAGCATAAACCAATGTACCTATAAAATTTATGTCGAAAATCTTACATGTCAGTATCTAGAAATAACTTTTTTATGCTTCTTGGAAATAACCTTTTTTAATTCTTTCAGCCTGACCTGTCAATCCTAACATCAGTCATACTTCCTGCTTCTGAGTGCCAAAATCCACTGCTTTTATGTTGTTTGGCTTGTGGTTAGCCCTCATAAGCAGAAATCTGATGTGAAGTAAATGATCAGTGTTTATTCTAAGAAGTCTCCTACATTTATTCCAGATAGCTATTGCATTGCAGGGGGTTAACAGGCAAGTTCATTAATTCCAGAACCTTTGCGATTTTTTCTTGCACATGATGCCACCTCTAAATATAACCACCAGATTTGGCATGAGAAACATAGGACTGTTCCAGTTTCAATACTTCTAAATTTTTCTGACCACTCAGATATCCAAGAAGTGCTGATCTATGACATATCCATCAACAACACCTACTTTGTGAGAATTAAATGCGCTGCACAAGAAAACAAAAGCTGCAGCCTTGTGTATCTTTAACTGCAGTTCATGTTGCTTTTGTTCTGTAAATCTTGTTTTAAAACATACCCATAAAGCCAAAGTATGCAAATAAATGTTGTTTAAGGGGCCTCACTCATGGATTTGGGGCTAATTTTTTTTCCCTGAGTTCATCATTTCTGCAAGACACATGCTAAACCAGCATGAAATTAAATTAATGTTTTTCCCAATTTTGGCTTTCAAAAATTGTTTTTAATTCATGTAAATGGGCCCCAGCTAAGGCACTGCAGGAGGAATGAAAAACACATTAATGCCAAAATTGTCTCAAGGTGAAATCACAAAGGCATACTTAAAAATGCCCACAGGGTTTCTTTCGTAGCTTTTTTGGTTGGTTGGTTTGGGGGTTATTTTTTTGTGGGTGTTTGTTTATTTTGGACTCTTTTCTTCCCAAATTGTTAACTGTCAACTTATTCTTACTTTTAGAGCAGAAAAT
>VXAU01005044.1:158218-259297 GCA_013399695.1 Formicarius rufipectus | reverse complement strand
TTTTTAGAATAGTTTTTATAAACAAATACAGTATCATGTTTTAAACTGTATTTAGATAGTTTGGAGGTTTTTTTAATAAACAGAAATTTTATTTTATGCTCTTCTAATAAGTACTATAGTAATGTTCTTGAAACATTCTATTTTTTTTATTTTTTTTATTTTTTAATTTTCTAATAGTTTTTAGACTAACCACAATACTTTCATTACAATCTCCTAACTCCTAATGTTATCTCTGAAGACAAGTTTCTGGAGCAATGGTTAAACAGTTTGATTGAGCAAGAAACCAGTTTTCAGAAAAAGAAAAAAAAAGTAGAGAAAGGTAAAAGTTTTAATAGCTCTGAAAATTTTAAATGGAATGAATTGACTTTACAAACAGAGACTTTTCTAGTAAGGATGCTGCAATATGACAAGCATATGCAATTTCCCCATATCTTTCATGTTTTACATTAATTTATGAATTGGAGAAAGTCTTCAAATGGTAAAGAAGGTTGAAAACCTAACTTTCCTTGAAAAAAGTTTTAGACAATATTTCTCATTCCAACCTGTGTTGTTAATTATAACTAAATTTTTTAAAAGTCTTCTAGGAATGAGCAGATAAGTATCATGAACAATTCTTTCCTTGTATTTCTCTTAAAATATACTGTCCAAATGATTTGTTGTGGTGCAACTGAGAATTTCATTGAATGAACTTATTTTTCATTTAATATATGTAAATTCTGTTATGAATTTCTAAAAGGTGACCACAGCTCTACCATTTCAAAAAACTCAGGTAGATTAGACTTGAATCAGAAAGAGTCAGAAATGTTCTTTCAAAGTCATATACTAAGCAGTTTAGAAAGTATAGCATTTACACGAGGTAATACTCCTGATGCACAAGATACTATAACTAGCTGTGCTTTCTGAAAGCACAGACTTAGTTTTCATAGTTAGTCATTGAAGAAGGATATTTTATGAGCTAAATTTAAGGAACAATAAAGAAATAATGTCCTTCGTGTGTTAAGCACCATTCTTGTAGCTTTCCCTTACAACCCTTCATTTATCTTATCCTCCAAGCAGCTTATTTTGTAAAACAGTACAACTTCATTTCAAAATGAATGTGTTGAAAATGTGAATTAAATGGCCAAGTAAAGTGATATTTCCAAGTTATTATTTAAGTAAAGCTGAGTCTATTTTACTGCCTTGTAAAAAGTCAAGTGAACTCTATAACTCTTCGCAACCTGACAACTCACTATAAGAATATTCTTTAAACAGTGAGGAGGTGAAAAAAGATTGAGTGTGCCTGCACTGCACAGTTCAGGAGAGGGTAAAGAATCTCCTTTTAATTGGAAATTAGTTGAAATGAAAATCTATGCTACCATGGCAATACTGCTTTCAACACACAACCTTGGATATCTCCGTGAAGTTCTTCAATGCCAACATACATTCTCTAGTCTCTATAGATACTATCTATTTGTAGTCCTTTCAACATGTCCAAAGATGATCTAACTCAGTTCACTTCTGTAGGCAGTAAGATCTCCTAACCCAGTTAAATTCTGTAGGCAGTAAGACTGATTGACTACAGAGGATCCTATGTCCCCTCTTTGAGTGTCATTCTGTAAAAACATTGAAAAACCTCACTCACCAATCTGAAAAATCAATTGAAACGTGACCTCTGTCAGACTGTGTTGACAGAGATTTATCCATGCAGATGAATGAACCTGGAACTCACCAATTCAAAGTGAACAAGCTTTGTGTAGCCATAACATCTTGATTCAGACCACTCAAGAGTATTCCTGAAGTTTATACTGAAGTGTAATGATTACAGTGGAACACTGAACTAAATTCTCTGAAGGAAAGGTATACTGCAAATGACACAAGATAAGCAAGACGACGAGTGTTCTTGATAAGTGTAGCCAATAACATATTTTCATTTGTTGGAGGCACTAAATAGGATATCTATTATACAGAATCAACACCATAAGAAATAAATAAATTAATATCTGGCTAACTGATTAATTAAAACAAAAAAATTAGTTTTCAATAACAAACCAGCATCATATGAGAACTGTTGCCAGTGGACTTCAACACAGATCAGACTCTGTTTTTTTGCTATAACATGTGCTCTTAACAGTGACTTGGAGAAATATAGACTACTTAATTAGGTAAGAGTTGCATATATATATATTTGTAAAATTTTAAAAGAACTCAAAACCTGTTTCAATGATAAGTAAGATAAAAGACAATTGCAGGGAAGGATGTACCTTTGTATGGTGCTATCATACAGATAGCAGATACGTGTGTAATGTATTACATACATCTCTCATATCACATGTATCTACCATGTATGCTGTGTAAAGGTTGGGGAAAATTATTTCTTCATATATAAGAGTAACCTTTCATATGATCATACTTTTAGTGCACAGTTACCAGTGTCCATGGTACTGTCCTGGAATGGTATGTATAACCTGAGTATCTGGTTTTCTCCTAGCTGCATACTGAGAAAGAGCAAACTGGTATTGATCACATTCATACTCATGAAAATAAATTTAAATTTGCAAGAACAAAGCATATCCCTCATAAAGTCATCTAAGAAGTTTAGTGTATTTTAGGTCTGAAAAGTAGTGAAAGTACATTTGGTAAATGATAAAGATTGTTTGAATTTGAGCATCCACTTGCAAACTTGGAAGAATGAGATGATAAGTGTGCCAGCAGGGAAATTCTGAGTATTAGAAAATAGAGGTCATTGTACCCTATTTAAATCAGCTCAGTTGTGTTGTATTGAACCTTTTGCTCTGACATTCAGACCCTAGGGAAAAAATGGAGAAAAACTGACAAAGACTCACAACAATTAAAAAGTAAATGTCTGGAAGCTTTAGCTTACAGAAGAATGTTAAAGACTAGTGAGTAAATGGAGGACTAACTTGATTGTGTCTGGAAGAAGTGGGATTCTGATAGTAGTACTTTAATATAGTGAATAAACTAATGGTTGGTGACAAACTAGATAATTTGAAGTTAGAATTAGTAGCACAGTCAGTGCAGTCAAACAGTATCAGATATTAGGATAATGAAGAATACCAAAAAATGATGTCTTTAAACACCAAGGGTTTGATGCATGAGCTACTGAAAATGAAGTTTGTGGTACGTGGACAGTCACATTTTATAATCATGATTGCTTCCTATTCTTGAGCCAACGAAGCTACATTTGTCTACATTTTGACCCTTGGCCTTCTAAATAATATCCATGAGCATAAACCATAATGTTTAAAAACAGGTTGTCTTTCTTGAGATACACAGTCTGTTTTCCATCAATGCATTACATTTTATCTTTGAATTTTAAAATTCAAGTTATATTATTCTGTGTCAACTGTGAAAGAAACGTAACCATTCTGTCTCCACATTTACAAATCTGGTTTGCACCTCAGAGGGGCGATGATGAGTCAGGAAAACAGTCCAGGCAGCAGTTTGGAGATGAGAAAGATTTTTTTCCCAAGCATTAGATGGAGCTCACAGGGAATAAATGCCTGTGTGCATTAAATTGCAACATATCAGTTATCAGTGGAAGCTATTCTGGGAAAGGGATAGAATAAAATCTCAGTAAGTACAAATGAATCCCTAGATGCTTCCCAATGCAATTTTCTTTTGCTATAGAAGTACTTTCCATGACAGCAGAATCTTCTGTGACAAAATTTCAATTTTTACCTAAAATTGTTTGAAAAAAACAGTTGCATTTCATGTCGTTCTGACTTGGATTGCATCTCTTTTCCTACTGAGGTACGGTCAGTAAAAAGGAGTCCTGCAAGAAAAAGCTTTGAATATCCCAACCTCATCTCAGTTAATAAAGTAAATGCAAAGTTGTTCACAAATTATTAGAGGAAATTTCTGTCACAAAATTCTGTAGACATCATGAAAGGTCTTAACACCAGCAAAAAACCCCCGAAAACAACAAAAGGAGTTAAAATTGGCTTATGGTTCCTTAAAAGATATGTCATGGACACTTTTTTTCTGACTAGATTGTTCTGTTTATGTTGTTGCCAGATAGTCTTGAAGAAAAAGTTCTCTTTGTGAAAGAGAAACTCTGTTCTTCTCTTGTGCAGATTTTTTAAGAGAAGTACTCATTGGTACGAATAAAATATGAACAGAATTGCCAGTGTGTTTAACCACTGGAGCAGTAGAAGAGGGTTAAAAGAAATGGCTTGCATTTATCACAGAAAACACCATCTCCAGGTCACTGCTTCCAGGATACTTTTCCCAGCTGTAAAACTGAGGAGTGTGTTGCTTGTGTGAAGACAAAAATACCTGCATGCAGGTAAGAAAGGGATGTCTTATTGGTGGAAGTTCTGCATCCAGGAGCATGGCAACAGGACTGCAACGTATCACATACAGCAATTCTTTTCCTGTTAGCTCACCAGAAAAAGAGCATGTGCCGTACACATCCCAAGAAAAGAAAAACAGAGTAAGCAAAATCAACAGATTTTTTAGAGGCTGAAATAGACAATAGTCTGAGGACCTTCCCATTTAGTCCAAAACTGGTTTGTTGTTGTTCATCAAAAAGGACCGCAGAGATGTGGTGAGGCCTTAAGAGTCTGTGTCCCTTGAGCCCTCTCCTGCACAAACGAGCCTGGTCAGATCACTGGGTGCATGGCAGGCTGATCCATGGTGAGTGTGTATGTGTGTGAAAGTGCATGAATTATATGAAGAAAAGACTGAAAGATGGTAAAATCGTTGAAATTGGAGTCAGTAAAAATCTTGTGGATCTTGTAAATAAGTGCCACCTCCTCCTTCCATAAATTCTCTCACTCAATCTTCATTGAAATGGATTGAGGCTTTGTCTGTCATTCTTTTCAACCACTGCAGGAGACAGGCTATGCCAGGAAATACGGGTAGTGTGAGAGCCTTGGCTGCACTTAAAATGAAAGGAAGAAGATCAGAGACATTGGTTTGTTGCTATTTGAAGAACAAAGAACTTGTGGAAAAAAAAAAGGTTTTCACTCAAAATTTTCAAAAATGGTATGAAGTAGTAAAAATCTTTTTTTCAATGCAGATATGTCTGGTTTATGTGAGACAAGAAAGGATAACTGCATTTTATCTTTCTTTCTATGCACATATCAAGGTAAAGTGCTCTCTACAAATGCAAACAATTCTGAATAGTGACCATTACATTTTTGGTGCACTTTCTCTAATGCTTAACAAAAAGAGAATTGAGTTCTTAGTAGCTACTATGGATACAAATAAAAGAAAATTATGCTATAGAAAGGATGAAAATGTGGGATTATCAGAATATCTGCTCTTAATTATTTGTAAAATACAAACAATGAGAAGAGATGGGGGTTTTCCAGGGAAGCAATATGTATTTAACAGGACAAAACAGACAAAAGGCAAATATAAACTGATTTCCAGGAATAAAATTCTTAACTAAATAGGTCCTTATGTGATATTAAATAAAAAGTTTTGGTTGTGACTTAGGATATAAATAAATTTTTTTTTTTCCTTAGCGGTCTTATGACTTAAGCTACTATTTTTGACAGATGTCTTTGAGCATGGAAAATAAAGAATGCATTAGTATGGACATTCTGCTTATAAGGACTCTGCCTTAACAAGTTAATTTTTTATTTTCATACTTTACCTGCGCATCCTTGTATCTGTTAGCACAAAGATTTTTTTGAGGGAACTGCAAAGATCATAAGCAAATGTTCTCCTTAGGAGTGGATACGCTAAAAATGCAACAATAAAGGAGGATTTCTCACATAGAAGATAAACATAGAATTAAATTTTTATTTTACAAGCAATATCTACATCTGCTATGAATCAGAGGTACTGTTAGTCACTCATTGCTGTTTCTATAATTTCTATTGGCAGACAGTCTGGCATTTAAAGTGTTCTCATACAAGCAGGGCTGGTAAATCCACCTACTATTTGGATTCCATATTGATTGCATTGCAAGACCCTACTTTCAGTTGTTTACACTTTTACCAGACTTTAAACATTTGGTTTGGAATTGCTAATCATGGTTCCATGCTTTACCCTGAATAATTTTGGCAGTGAAGGAAATGTTTACATCTCTTTGCCATCAGCTTGAAAATCTATCCACATGATGACATGTTATAAACATTTGCAAAATTGCAGTCCATGCAGCCTCAATTTATAATTAATTTTAGCAATTAAAATACTACTAGATTCTGCTCACTAATGATTACACAAGGCTCTCCTAAAATGGCAATTCTTCAAAGTTCTGCCAAGATAGATGTTTGTTGTACAGTCTAGAGAGGAAGGTAAGGATTGGAATTTTGATTTCCTAAATATGCCATCAGCTTGCCTGATGGACTCAGGCATGTCCTGCAGTGTGTCCACTGAAAACACTTGTGGTCAGCATGGGGAAGCACCAGCCTCTTCTCTTGGAGGCACTTTGCCATCACATCCAATATATGTGGATGTCTTGAGATGCATATTTCAGAACCAGATGAAATCTAGACATTTCTGGGTCTCAATATCATCATGAATGTTGTACTGATGAGCTCATATATGCATCCAAATTTACCTAATGGGGTAAAACTCAGGGCATGTCATAGTCCTAGTACCAGTGCAACTCAGTTTGGAGCAGGCCTGAATCCTAGTCAGTCTCACTTCCAACAGTCACCTGGATGACCTTCTGGAAAACAATGTGGAGAAGAAGGAAACAAGAGAAGACCTGCAAGAACATGTCTTTCAACCAAGACTGAAGTAGCTAAGGGTTTTCATGGTAAGAATATGTCTTAAATGTACTCCTCTTTTACTTACAGTTGTTGTAGTTCTTTATTTCTTTGCAAAATGGTTGCATAGAGAGGGGTAAATACATTCACCCTATGCAGAAATATATCTTAACCTTAAAAATGTTTAAATTCTCATTGCAACATATGCACTTAATATAACCACTGTTATATTAACAGTGTTATATCCACCATGTACCTTTCATGAAAGTTTATCTCGCTGGATTTGATCATCCTTTTACCTTTCTCTGGATACCTCTGTCAGATCACGAGAGTGATTACTGACAAATTCATTCACTGATGAAACAAGTTTGTTTTCCCAGAACTACGAAGAAATCACAATCCTACATAAACCAAATTGTTAGCATAATCTTCATATTGCAAGAAATCCATTATTTCATCAGTAAACACTTTTGTCTGTCTACCCTAAAACAATAAGCCCACACATTCTGGGGAAAAAAAAAAGTCACTCTTTTTTTGCATTGGGCTTTTATCCATAAAGGATATTTCCACTTTATTTTTTCATGCTACTATGATAAAAAGACTTCCTTCTCTTCCAAAAAAAAAATGAGCTTACACATATCTGACTTCCAATGCTAACAGTATTATCACTATGATCAGTATCTTCATTTGGATTAGATTAAAATCCAATAAACTGCCTTAGTTCTGCATATACAATAGTTTAGTTTTCCTGAATTCACTGTATTATTTCCCTTAAAACCTTTTCATCCAAGCGTATTCTCATAATTTACACTAATTATATCCTTTTTCCTCTAATGCAAACAACTATGGACAGTACATGCTTGGGGCTGTTC
Organism: Formicarius rufipectus; assembly: GCA_013399695.1. NCBI lineage: Eukaryota > Metazoa > Chordata > Aves > Passeriformes > Formicariidae > Formicarius > Formicarius rufipectus. Next base: position 251,760 of record VXAU01005044.1, on the reverse strand, counting down.
AGCTGTAAGGCAGCTTTGAAGGAGGGAGCCTGGGGGTCCTGGTGGACCAAGGTGAACACAAGCCAGCAGTGTGTCCTCAGAGCAAGGAAGGCTCTGAGGCTGCATTTTGGAGGAGTGCTGTCTGCAGGTCAAGGAGGGTGATCCCACCCCTATACTCAGCCCTAATGAAGACATACGTGTAGTGCTGTGACCAGAACCCTGTCCTCCAGTACAAGAGAGACATGGACATAATGGAGGGAGTCCCATGAAGGGCCACTAAGATCATTAAGGGATAAAAACATCTCACCTATGAGGAAGTGCCACCTTAGAGGGAGCAGAGGGGAAGGCAAACATTCGTATCTTCCTCAGTTCAGGGAGGGGTGTGTTTCAATAGCAAACCTCAGGCTTGACCAGCTGATCACAGGTAGCCCAGGGTCCAAGCACGGGTATCAGATGGCTGGAAGGTCCCTGCTGATATTTAGGGAGACTTGGGATTATTTGCTGCCTTTGAGACAAGTGTGCAAGTGCCACGGAGCATCGAGCTGGACCAGCCAGCAGGTAGGGGGATGCATGAAGCATCCAGGCAGGGGTACCAGGAAGGCAGAGCATCCATGCCAATACTCGAGGCACTTGTAAATATGTGTGTGCTTGTGAACCTAGAGAGTGTTGTGTGTGTGCCTATGCTAATGAACTCCTGCTCTCCACCAGCTAAAGAGAAGCAAGGGGACTTGACTGTTCATGTTGGTATTTTATGTATATTCTGTATGTTGCTGCTGTTCTTGGCAGAATCTTGCAAGCAGTAATTTAGAGTGAACATTTAACCTTACAGACATCTAGATTTTAGGGGTTTGGAGAATAATACTTTTTGGCTTCCAGAAAAACAGCTCATCTGTAAAGGCAGAGGTTTATCTAAAATGATATGATCTATCCACACAAAACCATAAGCACCAAGCTGATTGCCCTGTTGATCAACAGTTCCTTCAACTGTGTTGCCTTTCTGTTTGTGGAATCACATGATTATTTTCTGGCAGGATCCTTCTTACTGAAGTTTAGCACAAGATTTTAAGTTTGTGCTTCTTGTTAAACATCTTGAATATTGGTAGGTATCACTCTCTAATTGTCCATCCACTGTGTGAATTTTGGTAAAATATGATTATACCTACATTCAACAACCAAACAACGGAAGTCAAGCAACATAAAAGAGAATGCATGCATTCTATTCCTATTACAGGTACATACAGACAGAAACAAAACAAGACAAGACAAGAAAAGACAAGACAAAACAAAACAAAACAAAACAAAACTAAACTAAAACCAGTCCCTCTCCTTTTTACATGGAGGTAATTTTTTTCTGGACATTTATGCCAGAAAGGGCAAGACTTGCCCTTGTGCAAGTGACTGCATTTTAAAACAAGGAAATTAATTTTCTTAATGAATGGAGGAGGAAACAAAACTCAGTAACTTGGTGTCACAATGTCTTGGGCAGAACAATAGAGAAAAAATAGTAGACAAGCTGTACAGACCTGACTTCTGCATGTGGGGGTGTTATTTCTGAGGTTCTGTCAAGGGAGCTATAGCTGTGAATTGCAACCTTTGTTACAAACCAGAATAAATTCCACTTGTTAAAATCAAGTGAGCATTACAGACAGTTAAGCAACATTAAGTAGGCAGTGTATTGACAAAAACAAATTAGGCTTTGAAAGAAACATTTGTTAAATATAAATTAGGGGCTCTCTGCAACAACCTCCATAATATATGGGAAGTCTGCCTTCACAAGCATAATAGGATACAAAGGACATACATCACACGTGGCAAAATAATTATGAAATGCAACTTTATCACATGTGGCCAATGTTTCCAATTATTTCTGTAAAATAAAGCCATTTTTTCTATTAATGATGTTGCAGATAACTCACTCAGAGTATCATTATTGGTTGGAGAACTCTCCATCTCTTTAATGAGGAGCTCATGGGCCTTGAAATGATACTGAAGTAATTATAAGATTGACTCAAAATTGGGAGTGAAAACTTCAATGGAGACATACACCAAACTAACATGGAATTGAAGAGTTCCCTGGAGAGTGAACAAATATAGGATGGCCTTAATGTGTTTTCACTTCTTGCTGAATATTTAATTGTGAGTATATGTTGATAAACTGCTGCAAGTTTCTTCATTGGAAAGCACATTCTTTTCTCACCCATGAGAGAAAATTATGAGCAGGTACAAATATGTGGGGCAAAGTGAAAAGGCTTGCATTTGACAGCAAGATAATAAAGAGTGCATTTCATTTGTTTATTGCGATTTACAACGTCTAACTGTTAAAATAGAAGAATCTGAGTGAAGAGACATGTCAGTGTACCTTCTGTAATTTAGAATGCTTTCAGATCGGTAGGATAATTTACATTGACAATATGTTACTTTAATGTTTACTGCCTTTGTATCTTGAAGTAAATTTCTTTATAGTCTAATGTATAGGGGAACAGATGAAACCATGTCAAAGGTTTCACATGATTGTTGCTTTCACTTCAGATATTCATATCTGGAAAAACGAAAAAAAGAAGGGAAACAGAAGGTAATCAATGAAATCAATGATAGTGTTGAAAAATAGTACTTAATTTATTCAGGAATTACATTAGGGAATAGAAAATATGGCACTGATGTACCATCAATTCAGGCATATCAGTAAACAAGCGTGTACATAAATGTGTTTGAAAGACCAACTGCAACTTCATTACTAACTATGGATGTATAAACGTTCTACAGACATGAAAGAGTTTCCCCAAAACAGTTTGTGATTACATCAGGTTAATATTTCTCAACACAATTAAAGATCATGTTGTGAAATGAGTGCATTTCTAGCCTTTGCTAATCTAAGCATCTTCTCCCTCTTCAGCTGTCACACACAGATCCAACCTTATTTCATCTTACTGCTCTAGGAAATGGCATTGTCATGCTAAGGATGTAAGCTTAGAGACTTTTTATATAAAGCAATTGCAATCCAAGAGAGAAAAAATGACATTGGACTACCTTCATATTCTATATAATAAAAAGGAGCAAAACCTGCTTAGTTTCTGATATAAAATTTTAGCAATATCAGAGCTTCTGAGATGACCCAAGCTCTATTCACAAGAATTGCCCACATAGTGCAAAGTTCTCATACTGTAACTCTGAATCAGGGCTATAATGTTGTATTGCTGGAATTAAATGAAGTGAATATCCATTTGTTTTTATGAGAATACTGCAAGTGTTAGGTTTGCAAGGTTAAGTTTGAAATAGTATGCTGGTAAGCGATACTGCAATGACTAGACTTTCTGGTCAACTAAGCAGGACAGTAATAGTTCGGGAGATTTTCCTCTTCAATCAAGAATTTGCAAGCCAGGCAGTGCATGCCAGAGCAAAGATAAGTATACAGGCTCATTGCATGTGACCTCTTGGTAGCCCTAAGATGGAGTGTTGAGCAATGCACAGATTGAGCCCAATTCACTGGGAATATTACTACAATTTTAACAAACAATGTCATGGGAAAGCTGAGGTGTCTGGTCCTCAGTAATAAAGACAGCTCTTATAAATCAGAGATAGTATCAGACAACTAATATTGTCATGGATTTAAGACAATGCAATAAAAAGTATGCTTGAAAGAGTTAATGAGGGAGCTCAAAAGCAATAAAAGATCACAAGACTAGCCATTTAGTGCAGCCAAAGAAAATGGTGGTAAATTGTAACCAGGTGTTTTTATTTCCTGATTCACTAAGTATTGCAAATTCAGCACTGTGTGCTAGAAAGTGCAAGAGGCAGACTCACATACACAGAACATTCATCGGATTCACGTAGCCCTTATAAAACTTTAGACTTCCCAGATAAATTTAATCAGTTGCAATTGATGCATGTTCCAAAACATTCTGAAGAAGTTGATGGAAGAACTCACCAAGCAACTTACCATCATTTATCATCAGTCCTGGTTAACTGGAGAGGTCACAGATGGCTGGAGGCTGGGCAATGTGGCACCTGCCTACAAGAAGGGTCAGAAGGATGGTCCAAGGAAGTACAGGCCTTTCAGTCTGACCTCGATGCCTGATAAGGTTATGGTGCAGATTGTCTTGAGTAGGATCACACAGCATGTACAGGACAATCAGGGGATCAGGCCCAGCCAGTAGATGTTTAGGAAAGGCAGGTCCTGCCTGACCAACTAGGTGACCCACCTAGTGGATGAGGGAAAGGCTGTGGGTGTTGCCTACCCAGGCTTCAATAAAACCTTTGATACTCTCTCCCTCAGCATTCACCTGGGTAAGCCTGTGGCTTGGACAGTGCACTCTACACTGGGCTAAAAACTGGCTGGATGGTCAGGGAGTGGTGGTAAATGGTGCTACATTCAGTTGGCATCCAATAACAAGTGATGCTCCCCAGGCTCAGTACTGGAGTCAGTCCTGCTTAATATCTTTGTTGATGATTTGAATGAAGGGATTGAATGCCCCCTTAGTAAATTCTGCAGATGGCTCGAAATTGGGTCGGAGTGTTGATCCTACCTTGGAGGGTAGGAAGGGCCTGCAGAGGAATCTTGACAGGTCAGATTGACAGGCCAAGGACAGTGGTAAGAAGTTCAAAAAGGCAAACTGGATCCATTTTTTTTTCTTTTGAGTTTTTTTCCCAAACCTTAGTGATTCAATGATTCTAGGATTCTAAGACTCTTGGAAGTGGTGTAACTGATAAATAATAGCTGTGATGATACAGGTGATTAGGTATGTACAGCGTAACATATTTGTTTATTAGTGTTATGCAGTTTTCTATATGCAGCTACTTAGTCACAGGGATAACTAAATAGTACTTCAGCAACTAAATTAAAGTATCTTTGTACAGTGTGACTTCCTAGCACTAGACTGGATACTCTGTGACAGTATCAATTCTAAAACTCCACTCTACTATTTTTAAATGGCTTTTAGAATAATAGAAGTATAGAAGGATTTCAAAACACAGTTGATAAGTATTTCTTTTAGACAAGCTGCAAGAGATTCTAAAAAATCTGAGCTTTATATTTTCCTTAGCTAAGAAGTCTTCTTATTTGGAAATTGCAGTGAAAATTCTTTATTTTCCTTTTCAGCATGGTGGCTTGGGTGTTTTCTTTCCTATTTAACTTCTTAGTAGTTAAAAACTATTCATACTTAAAGAAATTTTTGCTCATATCTTGGTAACCCCACCTTGTTGCCTACTGGCAATCTGGATGGACAGAAGTTTCCTATATATCCTGAGTTGTATTTGATGCCCTGGCAAATGGATGGCATCTCAGTAAACATCGCATGCCCATGTTATGAACAGTGATTTCTGCTAACATCAGGTAGACATCTGATTATAGTAGAACACCTGCAGTTTGATTCAGCTATGTTCTTACAGCCCACGTAGATATACAGATAAGCAACTGTAAGTGTGTTAAGGGTGAACTGACTTCCCAGGGCTTGACACAGCCTCCTGATTTCTCTGAAGCTCTAAGTTTTCCAAGATATCTTCATAAGTCTGGCAGTTATGGTACACCATATCTGGTATCTATACTGCTCTGGAGCACCGACTAGAAAACATGGCATCCTAAAATATCTCACATGGCACTAAAAACCTATGTGTAAGCAACTGAATCAAGCCTTTAATTACTATATCTCAGTGGGGTATTTAACTGAACTGTTCAGCCCTGTCAAAAGGGAATTGTCTTGGCCATGTTCAGAAGCACGTCTGTAAATGGGAACTTAAAAGAAAAAAAGAAAGGATCCCTGAACAGAAATTAGATATCAACTGGGAAGCAGTTCAAGTGAAATAATATTTCATTCATCCCTGATTTGCTTCTCAAGTTTTTATGGGATCTGATTCTTTAGATTGAAAAGAAGAACTAATCTTGAAGTATGCATTGGCTCTGCAGAAAAGCACTGGCAGTTTTGCACTGTTAGGCTGCTAGAAATTTGGCTTCCATTTGGCTTTCTTCTGACAAAAGAACATGGTTCTGTGCACATTAAAGAAAAGATCAAGATATAAGAAATTTATTGAGGAACTAAAGAGCTGATTCAGTCAAAATATCTCTTTGAACTAAATATTGAAATTGCAAATTTGTGTCATCTTCACTGATGTGAATACAGCACTGGTATGAAACAAGCTGATTAAATTCATATACTTGAGTTAACACCTGTCAAATTGTAACAACTGTTGGTCATTAATTCACAATAAAAAAAGTTTCACATTGGGTAAAAAAGCCCATTCAGAAACAAACGAGGTATCCACCACTTGGAAGAAAAATTCAGGGATTTTGTACACACACACACACACACACACACACACACACACACACACACACACACACACACAAAAAAAAGTGGTATTTGGTCAGATTGTAGTGCAGCCTCTAATCCTTTTACATTTCTTTTTCTTATTTAACCTTCAGATTGAGGAAAAAAATTAATGCCATTTTCTTATCATATATAAACAAATAATTCCACATACAAAAAGATTGTTTACATTCTGACATGAAATAAAGAAAAGAATTCCACAGTCTTGAGTAAAATTTGCATTATGTTTCTTCACACAGCATCTATATCCTCAAATTCAAGACAATTTAGTAGGATTCTTGAATGCTTCAGAATTAACAATTTATAATTTAAGAATGCAAATGATCTTGTTTGTTTTCTTCTCTTTGCACTGCTCATCTAAGAGTTGTAAATAACAGAAGAGACACTTCTATAACTTTTTAAAGATAGGATAACTTTATAGAGAAAATGATCTTACAATAAACTCATAATGAAATAAGTTGGTTTCTGGTTTTGTTTGATTTGTGGAATTTTTCAAGTAGCTTGACCACCATTTACACCTTATTGAAAGAGCAGTGTTAACAATGATATCCACAGAAATGACTCTGTAACTTCCTTCACAGCATCACGTTCTTTGCAGCCTAGTTGATGTTGAATTTCTTCCCTTAAGGGTCTTGCTTTTAGAGAAACTTAGCTTTCTGTTGAATGTCTTTAATTATATACTGGGAAGGAATAAAATATTTTGAAAAGATGATTTGGGGACACTGATGGGCTGGTTGCACATTTCTTGTTTACAATTCCTTGTGATTCTTACTGAAGGCATGCATCTATTTTATGATACTACGTGCATTGTAACCATTTTTATTGCAATGGGAAATTTTTCAGATAAAATTATGGCTGTGAAGCACCACAAGTTTTACACTAAACTTTCAAATTGCAGAATCCCCTTATCTCTTCTTTTAGCTGAAACGTGTCATCCATCAAGGTTGTATGCAGCCATATATGAATACAAAGACTGTGATTTGTAGCATTAGTAAGAAGCACAAGGAGATCACAACCTCTCTCTCTTTCTCAGTCCTTGCAGATAATCCCTGTCTGACTGAATAAAATATAAATCTCTATGGTAAAGCACATAAGACAAGACCTAGTGTGGTATAATTAGCATTCCTACTGTAAGCAAGTCATTCGATAGTTTTGCACTGAAGGTTTTGTGTCCTCCTCTTAAGCATTTGTCTCAAGATGCTGTCAGAGACAAACTACAGGACTAGACATTTCTTCTCACTGTTCACCATCCATTGAACTTATCCCACCTAACTACTCTTGTAGTTTTGAATAATTTCTTGCCCATTTTGAAAAAATAATCACCAAAGTTTGACAATGTATATTGTGACTCCTTGTTTACTGATGAGAAAATTGAAATATTTTTTGATATTCAGAGTGCCACGGTCACCTTCAGATAGGAGTCTTGATACCAAAATTTTAAGTAAACACTCAGACTGAATTAGAAAAAAAAATAATGCTTTTTAATTCTACTACAAGTACCTAATAACTAGCTCAGATTTTGGTGTTCCTATCACTCCATCTTGCTAGCTCTAGATGAGGCACAAAAATTCTTACATTTAAATACCACTGAAACCTAGACTGTATATGAGTGCTGATTTTCTTCACAAATAGAATAGCAAAGGAAAAGCAGCAACACCAGTATTTAAAATAAGTATGATAGAATCCTTGTTTGATATATGTTTTGATATCTTTGAGCCTAATGAGACTTGAAAACAGTCAGATAAGCATAAATCAAACATGTTTCTGAAAAACAATACTAATTTGTTTTTCTTTCCAATGAATAAAATAATAATGAGCTGCATTTTAATATTTTTTTTTTAATTCCCAAGAGAAAACTTATAGTAGGATGCATATATTAAGGTATGAATAAGTTTTCATTCATGCAGAGAACTAATAACAAATTCTGAAGGCAAAAGTTTAGGATACAGCAACTCTAGGTATTAACGGCTGGAACAAAAATTTAAATAGAGGGATGATAAAGTCTGCAAGACACTGAGCAGTATAAACCACCCTGATTAAGACAGAGCACATAATTAATCTTTGTGGTGCTCTGGAATTCTTCAAGTAAGATTCAATTTAAAAAAAATCTCTGAGTAATTGCACACCTTCAAAAGATCAGTCTACAAAAATCCAGACCTTTGTCTGTATATTTTAACTACTGACTGGACCAACTTCCTTGGATCTGCACATACCCAGAGGTGCTGTGCTTAATTACAGTTTAGAGTTTGGCTCCAGAAATCTGTTTTTTCAGGGTGATAACCTTCATTTACTGACAAACATGATATTACACAAATGTTTTTTTCAGTTCCTCTCCTCTGCACTTCCTGTTCCTGGAAAATGAATCCAAAACCAGCATATTATTTTTTTTTCCCCAAAAAAGACACAATATTTAATAAACAAAATTCTTGATTGTTGAGTTATGTGGCAAAAACTCATCTGCACACCCACAAAGGAGCACAGAGATGCAGTATCATCTGGACACTTCAAACAATCTCCTGGCAAGTTGCATGAACCGTAATTTCATCACAGGGTTATCTTCATAAATCCAAATAAGCAGAGAGACACCGTAGCAGGCAGGGAACCCAAACTGATGTTTCAGAGGAAGAGACATCCCAGGTGAGCCCATCCCAGATGTGTCCGAGAAAAGACTCAGCATCAATGTAGAGGTGTGAAACCATCAAGATGAGTCAAGGAAAGAGGAGTAGTGGGAAGGACTGACCAGATTGCACCCAAGCCCAGCTGATGGAGAGATTTATGTGCAAAGAAATAGATGTGTACTAGCAGACCTCCACCCTGCTCCGGCAGAGAGGGGAGGAGAATGATGCTGTAGATGCTCTTTGTGTCTGTGCGAAAGCTCAGTTTTTGTCTCTGTGTAGCTGGCTGTGTACGTCTGCATATATGTGGTGTACACACATGCTGTCTGTGCATGGCTGCATCACTTCTGGAGCAGGGACGGTGGACCTGCAGCAAACTTGTCTCTGTTGGGCTGCTAGATTCTGCCCTATTCACTAGCACCTGTATTTGGAATTGACCTGTATCTTTATAACAGTCTGTTACTAATCCTTTGACAGGCTTGTATTATCATTTGTATTTGGTCAGCACTGTTGAAATCTCACGACAGCAATAGGGTCTGTTTTCTTCCCCAGTTTGCTCTCCTAGAGTTAAGCTCCTTGCCTTGCTCTGCTGTTTAATTGGTCTTCTCTGACACAGAATATAAACCTTTATGTTCCTTTTCCTCTGCTTTTCCGGAAGCTAAAGTTGATGTTTGGTGCTCTGGTACCCCATAATGGTTGTGGTCACAGACATCTGAGGCAAAAATATAAAATTAAATGCAAAATTACAGAGTATTGTGGAAGAGAAGGAATAACTAGTGCAATGGTTTATTCTTTTTATTGGTGAACTAAAAGACCTTAGCAAAGCTTTTTTCCAAGTCTACAGAAAAATTAACTCCTCCTGTGTGGAAAATAACCACAAAAATACTGCATTTAATTAGTGTGTGGGAACTCTTTAGGGCGAGTATGTAGAGAAGGAATGAAAATTTTCCTCACCGTGCTGAAAGCAACTCTTCTGTTTCAATTTTTATAGTAACTTGTGACTGAAATTATGTATTTTTATAAGCCCCAACTTTATTTTATTGGTCATTACTACTACTGTATGTGAGTGAATCTCTTCCATGATAAAGGATGTATTTTCTGCCTGGCTAGAGTACTGTTTCAACTTTCAGGTGTCCTTGCCATATTGCATTATTCATTCAAGAAAAAAAGATTAAGATTTTCCCTTGAAGAGTTTTAAATAACTTGTTGAAAATGGAATTATTTTCTTTGTCTTTATGTCTTTGGCTTCACATTGCTCTTTGTAAGTACTTTTCTCTATGGAGGTTTCTCTATGATAAATTGAAATTTAATTTTGGTATAGACTCTTCCATTCAACCATCACCTTGGGAATTCACATTTATATCACTTATATTGTTTCATGTTCAATTCTAGGCTTTCTCTTTTCTCTTGAGCCCAATTACCACTGAAACAAAATATATTTGTTAGGAAGAGGGGTTTTTAAAAAGTGTTCTGTCAGCTATATAGAGAGGGGCCAACTTATTACAGGGTTTATATATATTCAAATAATTACTTGTGTATATGTATTTGTATATCTGTATGTAAAAGGAATGTTGGAGGTTGTAGAAGAGTGTAAACAGAAATGAGTAAAGATAAATGACAGGAAATCATGCACATGTTTGTGTGGGAGGAAGAGAATGAGTACGAGGGGGGAGGAGGAAGAGGATAATATTTCATCCTTTGGTTCGGAAAGTTTCTCTTGAGCAAGCAGAAGTTCTTTTTCTTGTAATCAGCAGGGATCTCAGTACATACAAAGCGCAGACCTGATGTGACAGATTGGGAAAGAAGTCGTTTAGTTGAAATAAGTGATGTTAATGCAGAGGAGAAAGTTCCTTTTATCTTGACTCATAAATGTAGTTCTTTCCTCATCTGTGCAAATCAGGTAGTTTCAGGAGCTCCCTTCAGCTGGACTTGCTGCTTGCAGCTCATGTTACTTTCCCTCACTAATGCTGAAGCTAGCAATGTGAAGGTTCCCTGTGCAAAGCACACTTTCCTAATGTACAGTACCAATGTTAGAAATAAATGCTTGTTTACATGACAGTATGAGAATTTTAATATGTACTGCAAGCATACTACAAAATGCTCATACTTTAGAGAACATTGTACACAATACCTCAGCAAAATTAACCAAAGGCTACTACTCTTCATGAAAGAATGAGGAGTTTGGGTTTTTTTAATGCTAATAGCCTAATGACTTCTGTGCTCTGGGTAGAAGTTTCTACAACTATAAAACACATTTTTTTTTGCCTTTTTGCTAAGAAAGTGAAATTTGGAGCACCGTTGAAGGAAAACAATGCTACGGGTCAGGTTTTTAAGACAAAACAAAGAACAGAAAACTTAATACTATTCATTTTCATAGCAGTTTTATCATTATACATGTATCTAAAACTAAGGAATAGAAATTGTTGTTGTAGAGAGATAGACATGAAAGATGGAAGAATTTAAGCTGCTGTGAGAATCATAATTAAATTCTCCAAACATTATGTAGAACAGCATGTGCAACTGTAGCAATTTTACTATCTGAATATAGAATTTTTTTCTTTTAATAAATTCTAGTCAAATAACGCATGAAACACAGGATTTGACAGTGAGCTGTTCAAAGTACAAGTGCTGCTATGTGGTAAATTCTCAAAACCTAAAACATGCAACTGAATCCTCAGTATGGATGAAAGGTATTTTCCAAGCTGGATTGAGATCCTGAGAAGCAAATAACTTGTGATTTTAAGAGTGATGTCAACTAGAAAACTATCTTATCACTATGTTCTTTGTCTGTAGTTATCTGTCCTTGGTATTTCACAATCATTTTTGTAGCTGTGCCAAGGCTCCAGAGAGGCAAGAAAATGCTATTCTCAGTCTAGCTAATGCAACCTTTCCAGGCTTACTCAGAGCTTCTACAGTGAAAGCAGAAAGTTGTATTTCTGAATCCAGTCTTAGGGCATAAACACCGAAAAGATTTTTGCAACCATATGTAATACAACACACAACACAAGACCATAAACTACCACTGAAAAATACTTTTAAGAGGTCCTTTCCTCATCAGAGGTCACAATTAGGTAGCTGCAAGTAAAGTGAGTGGCCAGTTACAAAGTTTTCATGGTAGCAGCTCCACCACTGGTTTTGTGAATGTTCATTTGTACATCTTGTAGATGCAGTAGTTTCCTATGAAAACTCCTGTACCTTGATGGAGTTTCTTTTTCTAAACCACATTGTGTTCCTCCTCTGGAACCAGATAGGAGCTCAATTACACAGTATGCCAAGCATACCTGCAGAATATTTTTGGTTCTTGTTGTGCATGTGAATTTTAACTTATCCAGATAAAAAAATGTTTTTAATAGCTTTCGGAGCAGCATGGGTTGGAGAGGTACTCAGATCTCATCAAAAGAGATGTATTTTGGCAATTACTGAGGCCATATAATGTTTTTTTAAATGAAGACAGGTATTTTGGAAGTGAGAAGTTTATATATGAGGTCATGAAAACACACCACAGATTAGTGCCTGAACTAATATCCAATCTACTCATTGTAGTAAAACAAACTGTCCTGGTTATAGCAGCCAGGATCAGTTTGTCACTGTGTGGGTGTGTATTCTAAACCCTCCATGCCGTTTTTCTTATGAACAGCTCACAATGGACCATTTGCAGCAGCCGACTAAGACACATCCAACCCCTCAGGCTACAAGATGGGTGTTTAGGAATTTCTCTGACATAATGAAGTTTTCCTGCCTTCACACCCACCTGAAGGGAGAGTGCCAAGAGCGTGGAGGCAGGGTCGTCTCGGTGATGCCAAGCAATAGGATAGGAGGCAATGGGCAGAAACTGATGCATAGGAAGTTCCATCTGAATATGGGGAAGAACTTCTTTACTGTGCAGGTTAACACAAATGAACAGATTTCCCCAGAGAGGTTGTGGAGTCTCTCTCACTGGGGACATTCAAGAACTGTCTTGACACAATTCTGTGCAATGTGCTCTAGGATGATCCTGCTTAAGAAGGAGGTTGAAGCAGATGACCCACTGTGGTCCCTTCCAGTGTTTGATCCATTTTGTGATTCTTTGTGGGAAATAGAGGTGAACCTGAGAGAAACTCAGATCTGTTTCTCAGCTCTTTTCTCATCAAGTTTCTTACAGCCTACTTTGGGCAAAATCATCTCACTCATTCAGTTAGTAAAATTGATTGCTTTGGGAACAGTTGTGTAGAGACACATGCCTCACTTTGGATGAGCCAGCAGTAGCCCAGGGTAACACCAACCTGCTGATCTCACAAGGAAGAGCTTCAGACAGGCTACTGCAAACACCAGGGAATGACCCCTCTATACGTCTTATCTTTGGTCCATCCAACTGTCAAAACTCGTTCTAAGACCTTGCAGGTACAGATATGCTAGTTTAGAAAACACTGCAAATGTGGTAATGACACATCTAGAATATTACAACTAATACTGTAAGACAAGCTACCCCACTGCCTGCTGAAAGTTGGCAGATAGGCAGTTAAATCTCTTTTATTATTCACAACATTTCAGTCTTAGACCATGTCTACTTCTGCCTGCTATGGGAAGAGCTGTCACAATCTAATGTTGTGAAGAACCAAGTGATACTCCATATTTCCACTGACTAGTGGGATATGAATTTCACAGAGATAGTTTGACATTTTCAGGTGCAGTTCTGAAAGGCAACTTCTTTCAGACAGCAGAAGTGTGCCTTTCATTGGAACACGAACTTTCATCAACACTTCTGAGTTTTAAGCTTATGGCAATTGAACCAGGTAGTATCAAACACTTTTTTCTGATCTGAGTTACAGTGCTAGAGGTAGATCTATGTGGGTCACACTGCCTTTGATACCCTATACAAAGCCTCACCATGTGTTCATTAGCCCTCATAGCCTTCGTCTAGATCATTAGTCTACAAGAAGAAACATAGAATGGAGAAAAATTCTCATGCCATTTCCTAGCAGGTTTAAATTGGGTTTCAGCATCGGTAGTTTTTTCATCAATTTACGACATTAAAACTGTTAAGCTTCAGATAGGCTTGTAGGAAATGGCTCCTCAGACTGTTAAATGGCTGTACTTTGGACAGTCATCAAATTGCTTCACTTTGTGAGCACAACTCTCCACAGCTGTAGGTAGCTTGTATCAAATAACGTCCTCAAGCAAAAAAAAACCAACAGGCAAAATGAGTTATTTCATAAGTAAATAAATGGTTTAAGTATTCTCCTTATTCTGACCTCATTTGTGGCTATTGCTGCATAATGAAATTTCCTATCAAAAATAATTTTGTTTTCACAGTGAAAAATGGGAAGATCACTTCCTCCCAAGTGAGAGACTTCCAGTTTGATTTCAAAATCAACATAGACCTTGAAATGTCATCACCAATTGAGCTAAATGCTCAAGTTTTACCTTTCCTAATCATTGCCACTGTCTCACCACTCCCTCTTTTTGCTTCAAAAGTGAAACAAGGAAAAGACAGAAGCAATCTCTGGTATTAAGGAACAATAGCTACAAAGAATATACTGAAAAGTGTAACAATTCAAAAGTTATGATGTATGAAATTTGCAGGAAGCACAAGTGTTAGGAAGAAGTTTGTGATGATAAAGGAGACTGTGGAAGGGTGATGTGAGATAGCACCCTTCAGTTGTTCCCCAGTATCAGAAGGACGAAAGCTGCTGTGACTCTGTCATTGTGGGAATGACACCTGCTCCTTTCAGACTGCAAAAGCAAGTCAGACACCAGCACAGTGGAAACAGAGGGTTTATCCCTCTGTTCCAAAATGCATGGCTGTCAAATGCAGACCCCAAAAATGACCTATGATGTGGTTTGTGACCTCTTATGTTCTCTTATTACTCCCTGCCAGAGTTTTCCTTTTTAACTCACTCACTCTTTCCCTAAATAAATGTTCACCCCAATTGCATCTCCCCCATTGATGCTAGTTGTGAGACAGTTTTTTGGCATTTCTGATAATTCTTCCATATCTGCTCCCTGAAAATTCCCTGATATTTCCCATAAGCTCTCTGTAAAGTTAGCCTGTACCTCACATAATCCCCCTTAATAACTTGTATAATCCATCTGTTCTTTATGATGTTCGAAGTAACTTTTTTAGTGCGTCACTCTGTTGATTGTTAAACACAGCAGTTTTCTCATGACATGCCCAGTTCTCACAACCTGCTCAACTGGCTTAAGCTTAGGCCAGGGTCTGGTCAGTGACCTATTCATCTGTCTCCAGACTTAACACATGGGCTCAGAAAGATTTTATAAATCCACATTCCATAGGAAAACTTGAAAGAAAAAAGCTTTATTCTTCCTGAAACAAGAACTTCAGTACGCTTTGTATTACCTTGGCTGAGCTCTCAGGTACACAGTGTGTTGCTTTAAATGCATATGGTGCTCGTACCTTTTGTGGATAAGGATAATTTTTCTGTACTGAATATATTTGTTTAATTAACTTAATAAAACTGGTTTTACTGGCTTTACTAAGTGCAAACATGTATTTCATAAGGCAATACCAAAGGGTAAGAATTGAAATAGAAGTGTAGATTTGGGAAGTAGCACAGCTTGAAAGACTCCATTCATGAAAAGATGGACCTATCGATACAAGAGAATGGACTTTTCTGCCCCACTCTGCCCTTAGCCTTTTCCTCACAGACCAACCCCCTGCCCTTTCTTGCAGGGGGAACAAGGGCCAACTTCCCCAAGAAGGGCTTGGCAAAGTTTTAACAATTTTTTTATCAAAGTAAAATTTCTGCCTTGAGTTCCAAACTTGAATATGTAATGTGTGTTTCTGAAAGTGCAGTAGGCTTAATAAAATGTGACATCACCACCTTTGAAATGAGGAATAGTGGGAACAAATTATTTGAGTCAGTTAAAATCTGCTGTAAAAAGAAAAGGAAATAAAAGCAGGGTAAAATCTGTCTTATCTTTGAGTAACAAACAGCTATTAATACACATTTAAAGAACAAATAGCACACACACATAAAAAGAATCCCATTCACATTACCTACAGTTCCTCAGTAAGGGAATTATAAACTCAGGAACTTAGATGGGGAAATAGCTAAGGAGATTCATAAATTTTTTGGCTGTTATCTGAACCTGTAATTCAAAAAAATCCCCAAGCTGCTTCTCAGTAATGCTTTGTGGGTAAGGATTAAATTATACATGTGATTCACTGCCAAATAAAAAAAACTGGCAGAGATGGAGATCTTGAAAATTCCTTTTTGCTCTGACTGACAGTTTTCTTTATAATAATCATTTATCTTCATGTAATTGAAACAGAAAGCTTCTGAAATAGTGTCCAGTTGTTTTGCTAGATTATCTCAGCTACTACTTAAATGTGATTTTACTCACTTGGATCAAAATATCGAACTTCAAATTGCATAATATGGTTCCTTGGTCAGCCTTCAGCTATGCAGAACACTTTCAGAGCCAAAGCTTAACCTGGATATAGCCTTAGACTTAAGGTAAGAAATGTAAATTGCTTTTAAAAACCTTAGATCTATTAGAAAAATGTACTACCTGAGTGCATGTTAAACACATTGAAACTGTCTTGAAAGACTAAAGCAAATAGCATGTGCAGAATTGTCCTTATGCATGTTCTTAGTCTGTCCTCCATTTTTAAGCCATAAAGAGAGGAATTAATTTCATATAGACAAACATACTCTTAGCCAAGGTGCAGATTTTTCAAGATGTGAGGTAAACTGAAGATAAGGAGACTGGGTGATACTCTGTAATTTCTCTAGTAGTCTGAAAGTAGTTCTGAAGAGGGAAAAGGAAGGAAGAACAGGATAGCAAATGAAAATGCTCTCAAAGAGACTTCTTGAAATATGCTAAGTTCAGAAAGAGTTGAATAAAATGGGGTTCTTTGATGATCATAGCCACTAAAGTTAAGAACTACAGAAAAACTGATCTGCAAAAGACTTTATGAGGCCACAAATTCCACTTTCCCTTGAAGCATTTAAGCCTAGAAACAAAAAACATATGCAGACTGAAATAATAAGTTGTCTTCTGTTGAAATGACATAGATACTTTTGTTAATACTTTTCCGACTTTCTCATTTGGGATCAATGAATTACTACTAGTGTTATGAACAGGCTAAGGAGGACAGGGTTTGAGTGAAGTCATGATTAATTGATTAATTAATTGTTAATGGTGCCATATTAAGGCTTTATCAGTAACTAGTCCCTACTTCAGTGTCGCGGTCCAGAAGGGAAAGAAGGAGCAGTCCACACAGGGGAGGCTGTGAACAGGTGTGCACAAGTGTGAACACGTTATTAGGGGTGCATGGGACTCTTATAGTTCAGTCGGAGGGTTCTAGAACTTGGGTGGAGTTAGGGGCAGATCGTGACACAAAAGGAAAATGGAAGGAGGGTTTATAACTTATAAGGGAAAACTGGGGGTGTCTTAGCCTTATAGGGTGGTGCTGCATTGCCCCACCGGCCAGCCAGTGAGGTTTTAGGGGTACATGAACCAATCAGGGGGCTGTAACCGGGGTTTCCATAACCGATCAGAACATTTGAACATACAGAAGTAATAGAATGGCAATAATCACCTATCTAATACATCTTTTATCTTAACTATAACATCTGAACAGTATAAAAACTTGCAAAAACAGCAGCTCTATGGCAAAGGGTATATAGCTGGTGGTTGTGGCAGTCTCTAGTTAGCAGCAGACAGTTTCATCCATTGGTAAAAATTATCCTCTTGGCAGTCCCCGACAGGTGCCTCCCCCGACACTTCAGTACTATAGGGTCCATTTTGCAGTTAAGGTCATAAGAAAATGGCAAACTCTTCCACACCTCTTGAGTGGGTGGAAAGCAGGATGGGGACTGTGGGAGCGAAATGCTTCCCACTCTGAGTAAAGCCAGCAGCTCAAGAAAGGTGTCTTTGCCTCTCTACTCCACTCTCATGACACCTCATCTCAAGTACTGCATTCAGCTCTGGGGTCCCCAGAACAGGAAGTACATGGACCTGTTAGAGGAGATGCACCAAGATTCAGGGGATGAAGCACCTCTCTTATGAGGAAAGGCTAAGAGAATTGGATTTATTCAGCCTGGAAAAGAGAAGACTTCAGAGTAACCTAAGTGCAGCCTTTCAGAACTTAAAGTGGACAGATAAAAAGGAGAGAGAGACTTTTCACAAGGGCATATAGTGATAGGACGAAGGGCAATAGTTTCAAACAGAAAGAAGTTGGGTTTAGACCAGATACCAGAAAGAAATTCTTTTTTGTGAAGGTGGTGAGACACTGGAACAACTTCCCTGTGGATGCCCCATTCCTGGAGATGTTCAAGGCCAGGTTCATCAAGGACAAGGTTATTAAATAAGTTTTTCAGTTCATGTGTATCTGTTGCATAACAACTTTTAAGAACAGATCCTTTCAAAGTCATTTCCAGCAAAGATGGCAGTCCATCCCTTGTAATCTGATGATGGTAAGGGGGAAGTTTATATGACTGCAAAAGTCAAGAGTAATATCTGTTTATTAGTTTTTGGGTAGGATTGCAGAGTGCACTAATATATTTATGTAAGACTGTAAGGACAGGCAACCTGAGAACCTTACAGTGATGGAGAACTGTTCTAGAAAGCAGTTTTTAGGATGAGGTGAAAAATGCAGGAACTTTGGTCATAAAAATAGATTATGGCTAGGCTGTAATGTGTGAATATATTTCTGAAAGACATAACAATTTATGTAGCATAATAGTGATTTAAAGGGGGGAGAAAGCCTTTTTCTGAGATGTGTGTGGGTTCCCTCTAATTCAAAAAGGGATGGAATTTTCATATATACAATATCTTATTATGAACTTCTGGCACACTGAATCAGGAGTAATCACTGTTACAAACAGCTTACAGACTAACCATAGCATTACGTATTTTCTTGAAAATGTGACAGCTTAATATAAACTACTTGAATAAGGGTAGATTTTTGCTAAAAATTATGTAAAGCTCAAGACACAACTATTTTGCAATGAAAAGACATGAAACCAGGTCAGAGGGTGGAAAAGTATGAAGGCTGAGTTGAAACAAGTGTGCACAGCCTGTAGTCCCTCTCAGAGAGGTAAGTGCAGCTGTGTACATTGCTGGCAGGATTCCCTCTCCTGTGCAGTGGACTAAGATTTTTTTATGTGAACCTACTCATCAGTGAAGATATTTACTTTGTCACAAATGAAACACTCATGATTTTAGCTTTCACTTCTAAGTGTGATCTAATGGGTAAAACACTGAACTGGTATTGTATTAAATTGTTTTCTAATACAAGGCACAGAGTAAATCAAGTTTCCATTTCATGTTTTAGTATGCTAATCTCAGAGCACTTTGAGATAAAGGAAAAAAGCAAAATATCAGAGAATATAATTTTTATTTCCCCTAACTCTTAACCGACCTCTTTCTCTATAAAATCAGTATCTGATACCTGAAATTAAGGTTTTTCACAGCATATACTGATGACTATCATCCTCATTTGTGTATATGTTAAACACTACATTGGAGAAAACTTTTATTACTTTGTGCAGCTTTGGTAAGAGTCAAGTCTTATTCAGTTTTTCCATTTTTCTTCTCTGTGCCAGTGTCAGCAGAAGCACTGTCCTGGCAGATCAACATGTTTATTTAACTTGTTTCCATATAATTATTTTTTTTTAATAGAAAATCAGCACAAAGTAAACACCATACAAATTATTGCATCTACCTTATTACTGGAAAAAAAAAAAAAAGTTAGTGTGGCATAAATTACTATTTTTCCTTCACTGCAAAGAGATTCACTTTGTGCCCATATGTTTTTTGAGCTCCAGCAAGTAACTAAAATATTTTTGCTTTATGGTTTAATTTATGTAAAAAATAACACAGTAGCTTGAGAAACTGACATTTGTGCTGAAGCTGAATGAACAAACATGAAATTATGAAATCACATTAATTTTCTCATTTGCTGGGAAAAGTTGAATGATGAAAAACTTGATCCTTGGGATCTCAAAATGTCTGGAACTGGGCAAAAGGGGTACAAAGAGTCGTCTGTGTTGGTTTTCTTTCACAGCTGCCACGAGAAATAGAACTTGGACGTAGTGACATTACTCGTATGCCCAAAATTAAGAGACCATATGGAGTTTGGAATAATAGTTTATTTGGAGGAAGTTTTTGGAAGTGAGAAGTAATCTACAAGCTAAGAGAATGGATATTGCAACTGACTATTAAGAGGATTTTGTCTGTAGTTCTTGATATTAGCCTAGCCATAGGAAGAACTAGTGGGAAGTTAGTATGAGGCCATGGAGGTGTGACTACCTCCTTCTAAAACAGAGGAGGACCACCACCATAAGCCTGTTCTGGGAGAAGAACAAGGGCCTGAAAAAGCTACTTGTGCAAAGATTTTCACACTTCTAAAAAGAAATGCAAGACTGGAACTGTAAACATGCAGGATTCCAGGTTAAGATAGAGGCTCTAGCTAAAAGTGAGCCCTTTTTTGTTTTAGTGTTTTGGGGTTTTTTGGCGTTTTTGTGTTGATAATTGAGATTTTGGTAGAAGCATTAAATTCGATATCCTAAGTTTAAACTAATGAAATTTCAGGAAATGCCAGTTTCTAAAATAGTGTTGTATCTATGAAAACAATTGAAAGAGAACTTCAGGTCCTCTCCCAGAACTCTGGAAAATATTAAATATGTTTTAGATTAAGGCATTTCTTTCCTGTCAAGAGGTGTGCAATACCTATAGCTAGCAATAAACTTAAAGATACAGGCATGGAAGAAAGTAGTACTACAGCACTGAGTGTTTAGTTCTAATTCAAAATAATGAATACCATATCTTGTCAAGGTTTCACTGATTTTCATGGATGAAAATGAAGTATTTTCATTGTTTGTCGTTGTTGGCTGGTTAGGTCTACACTGTTGCCCAATTTGCCCCTAAAATTTACACCAAAAGGGAATCTAGTACCTGCAATTCCTGGCCAAACCCTCACTGTATCACAATAACACACAACATTAAGCTAGTTGCTGCAATATTTGGCACCTCTACCCAAAATTATAACATGATGTCAAGAATTGTAACATAGAGAGGGAAAAACACTAGCCTATACAAACATCAGCTATGAAAAAAAGTAAGATTGCACTGTGCATTGTACATTGTACATTTTGTTGGCCTGACATGTAGAATCATAGAATACCATGCGCTGGACAGGACTTGTAAGGATCAGTGGTGTCCAGCCCCTGGCCTTGCACAGGACAGCAAGAAGAGTCACACCATGTTGTGTTTTGTCCTGACACTTCTTGAATTCTGTCAGGCTTGGTGCTGTGACCTCTTCCCCAGGGAGCCTGTTTCAGTGCCCAACTACCCTTCAGGTGAAGAGCCTTTGCCTAATATCCAACCTAAAACTCTGCTGACAGAACTTCAGGCCATTCCCTCTGGTCCTACAACTGATCACCACAGAGATCAGTGCCTGCTGCTCACTTCTCCTCATGAGGAAGTATCTAAATGAGAATGCATACAAAATGTGACTTCATACCTGCGAAGAAAAAAACTATAGAAAATGTATCCAATGTTTCATAATCCTTTACAACTTGGATGGCCTAATTTTCTTCATTGTCCTGTGAGAAGCTGACAAGGTTGCTGCTGCTCTCCTGTTGATCCTGGTAGCTCTGGCACCTAGTAACAGAAGAACTCTTGGGTTCTAGGAGACTCAGGACATTGTTTCATCTGAGCCTCAAGGATCAATGCAATAAAAAGAATGGACTCTCACAATATTTTTAAAACCTTCTCCTTTTCCAGCAATCAGTGGAACACATCTGAAACTGGAAGAACCAGTACATGCTTCCTGTCTGGCTATATATGTGGGTGTCATCCCACTGCGTAAATGTGATATACATGAATAAATTATTTAAAGAGTCTTTAAAACCAGTACACATTCTAAAAAAATGGTCAGTTTTTCTTTCTTTGGCATATTTATTGTTTGAAATATTTATTAACATCTTTTTACCTGTTTAATTTCCATAGAAATTTGTCAGAAAAAGAGACATGCAAGAGCAGAACTGAATCGCATGTTAACCTATTAGTAGTCCATTTATTGATGGGATTCCATCATGCATTTAATGTTATTAGTTATTAGTCACCAGACTAATATTTATTTGATTCAGCAAGTTAAAGTAATGAGATGAGCTAGGTTTTGTATTTTTTTTAATACAGCCTGAATTTTCTGTGTGTCATTTTCACTGACTGATAGTTTCTTCCTGCAGCTGAATGCTTTGGCTGCAAAATATTCAATGAAAGAAAGAGAACATCTGCAGCAATCCTTCAGGCATTGAAATATTTGGGTGGAGATAAGTCAATTGTACATCTGAGCAATTTCTGACCTGGCACAGGGATCTGTCTTCCTTTGAACAGTGAAAGGAACTATATGACTTTTAACCTGGACTGAACTTTAAAGAGCTGCTGATGACTACTGGAAAACCTTAGACAGAAACAATTCTCCTTGTGTCTTATTGTCTTTTCAAATGTGCCATTAAACAGAAGAGTTCAATCTCAAATATGTAACACAGAGTTTTTCCAGTCAGAGAAATAAAATATTAGGCCCATTAAATAAGGCATATGTAAACCCTAGTAGGAAGTGATCATTGTTTTCATTTTTGTATATGCTTCCAAAAAGTCTTTCCTTGATGGCTAATAAATAAGATTTGCAGCAGAAAAATATAGCTTCATTGCTTCAAATCTCTCCCTTTTTTACCAGCACCTACAAAACATTGGCAGCTCAAGCACAGAGACTATTGTCTACAAGGATGACTAATACATAACCCATTGTTTCATTGTTTACCTTCTTCGTTTATTCACTTTTTTTTTTTTTTTTTTTTTTTCATATTTAAACCATAAAATCTTGGGAGAAAGTTTTTATTTTCATCCTGTGTTTGTCTTGATCTTGGTGTCTGGAGCTGTATTGAAGAAACAACAACAAAAAATACTATTCAATTGTCCAATAACCAGAAGCAGAATATCAAAATTTTACTGAACAAAAGGTAGAATCAATTTACTTCAAATATGTTGTGAACTTGTGGGTTTATGTCAGCGTCTAAGCTCTACACACAAGCCTTCCTTGATTTTTAGCTCTGTAACATTACAGTTGCATTCAAGTCCAGGGGACTAGGGTAGAAAGTAGCTGTTCTTTATATTTTTCTTTCTTGTGGTGAGGTGCTTATTTAGTCAGGTAAGACAGAGTTAGAAAAATGATACCCTCAGTGAGTGTGACGCTTGTTCTTGAGTTGTATTATCTGATTATGCTGCTACACAGATCCCTTTTTTATTTCATCCCTAAATGTAGATGCATATTGTTTAAACTCTAGCTCTTTTTCCCACTGTGATTTGAGAACCTGCCATAAAACAATGTCTGTGGGGTACACATATATCCCTTAAAAGATTAGAATAAAAATTCATTAAAGGAGTTATACACAGACCTCCACCCAAATTAATTAAATAGGGGGAGATTGGCATAAAAGGTGGGACTTGGTATTATAGCTCCGCTTTTTTAAAAATACTCCGAAACTACTTTTGCATTTGAATTACTCCCCATAGGAAGGAACTACTTTAATTTCTTAAAAGGCAATCCTCAAATTTTCCTGCTTTGAACTTCAGTAGTAATCACCTCTCCTATTTCTTCCCCAAAGTAGATTTACAGATACAGTGATGGGTTAAAGTAGTTCTGTGTCCTAGGGGCTGGGACTAGTTTATCACTACGTGGGTATAACCAAAACCGTGTGTTCTATACCCTCTATGCAATTTCTGATGGATTGTTCATAATGAATCATTTGCAGCAGCTGCCCAGGGCACACCTGACACCTCAGTCTACAAGATAGGTGTTAAAGAACCCTAAGAGTCAGGACAGTGTTTCTTTGTCTTCACACAAAAGACTCAGCTGTGAGAACTCCTATCCAGGGAGGCATTAGCACCTTCACACCCAGTCCGAGGGGTCATCTCTGCTAATGGGCCAGTGCACTGGCAGGGGCAATGACCTAGACCATCAAAGATTCCACAATTATCCCATGACTCAGAGAGTCAAATCACCCATTGTGAAACTCCCTTCCCTGGGGGAGGTACTGGGCATTCCCACCTGACCCTATGTAATCTTTGGAATTTAGGACTTCTGGTACCACTCATCTAAGCCAGAGGAGGACCAGCACCTCAACAAAGTTGCAACTACCACTCCTGACAATACAATGATCATTACTTTGACAGAACTGCAACCATCACCCTCACCATCAGGTTTCCTTTCCTTTTACTTTATGCTCAGGGGGACCAGGTGGTGCTCAGCACAGGGGCTAACAAACACCATTCTGCTCATGTCCCAGTTATTGCATCTGTTTTTGTGGGTTAGAACCAGGTTTTTCTCTGTATTATTGTATTTGTTGTAATCTTTTTAGTAAATTGTAACTTTGACTTGTAATCTCTCTTGAGTTGGGTTCATTTCACCTGCTGGTTCACCTTTAAACCAGCATATTCTGAAAACTTTTAGAAGGAAACTTCACCTAACATACCCATGGATTTTAAATGTCACAAAAAATTACAGGCATTTTGTGTAATGGCAGTTATCATGAGGCCTCACATTGTAATTCATTGCAAGACTGATGTCTAACACATACCTTGAAGTTTATTGTCTATCATAC
This sequence comes from Formicarius rufipectus, assembly GCA_013399695.1. Classification (NCBI taxonomy): domain Eukaryota; kingdom Metazoa; phylum Chordata; class Aves; order Passeriformes; family Formicariidae; genus Formicarius; species Formicarius rufipectus. The sequence continues at coordinate 227,232 of VXAU01005044.1, read as the reverse complement.
TAACACAGAAAAAAATTATTCCTATGGTAGCTGTAGAAGTTTCCAGATTTTCAAATAAGGCACTGCCTACATAACAGGGTCATTTTTAGCAATCCAGTTTTGAAAATGTTTGCCTTAGCTAATAGATAGGTTATAGTAATAAATCCATTATGAACTACTAAGTGAGTGTAATTTGGAAAGAAGTAGAGCAATAATATTGCAGTACATTTTCACAGAAGGATATAGAACAATACACTATAGTGTACAACACAATACACTGTATTGTACAACACAATACAGTATTGTTTGAAAGACACTGTGTGGTCAGATAATTCAGGAGCAACATGTTGCCTAGACACGCTGGATTATTCACGGGATCTAAACTCTGGCATTTACTTTAGAGTTTAACTCTGTGAACTTGACTTTCCTTGGTATGGAATACATATGAATACAGATGGCCTTAATACTGTATGCTGGAATGACTGATTTAGCAAAGTTAAAAAACACATTCTTTCAATTATATGGAAACATGAAAAAAAATTTTAAAAAGTTGCAAGGTATTTGGCCTATATTGAATTACATGATTGATACTCTTGCATAAATATGTTTCAAAATTTGGGGCCCACTCCAGCAGAAAATATATATGGCCTTCCGGGTCGCTCAAACCCTATTGGTTGCACAGGAAGCCAAGGGTGTGGGAGGAGGCAAAGAAAGAATGCTAATGGTTAGAGGCTGTATGGCTCTTCTTGAAGGGTACTCTGTTGAACTGTGGTCCTGGCTTTGGTTTTATACAAAGAGAAACACAAAAGCCTTAGGCAAATTACTCTTTTTTTTTTTTTTTCCTCCTGTTCCTCATCTGTCATAACCAGTGTCTTTAAATTGATTTTTAGCCCATCTCTTCAGAAGGCTGACCACCCTCCATTGGACTGTTTGGTGGTACATGGCTAGCGAGTGCAGACAATTGCAAAACCTTGTCTTGGTAATGGATCTTTACCCTTACCATTCTAAGAAAATATGGAGTTGTATTCAACCCATTGCCACTACCAAACTTCTCACTGAAGCATTTCTGATTTCATGTCAGAAAAGAATACACCTAGTCTGGCTAATACAGGCCATGGAACTGCATTCCTATGATTACCCCACCAAGCCTATCACTTCTGTTTGGTATATTACCTTGCTTGACAGCAGCATTGTTAATTATTCAGCTCAAGAGGATATGTCCTCTTCTTACAGTTAATTTAAATCACTCTCCTGAAAATAATTGACTACCTAGCAATCAAGTTGGAGAACTCACAAAAAAAGAAAGTAAATGTTCGTATTTATGAGTGCATTCAGCAAAGCCTACAGAAAAAATTCTTAGTTTACTGAATATTCTGCAACAAAGACTGAGGCCAGATGGCATTTTATAATACAGGTGTTTTACAGTAACTGAGTCAAATTAGTCTATTTAATTATTTAGGGCATGGTTCAGGAAAGGAAATATCTGTTTTCTGCGTATACTAACTTTGAGAAGCAAATATTCATTTTTCTATTAACCTTAAGCAGTGTGAAAACCCAACACTTTGAAAAGGCTCTGTATTTGTATTATAGATATAAGCCATCTGTGACTTCATCTGAAGAAGTGGTTCAAAATAGCTTTAATAAGCACAGTCTTGTTAGCAATTTCTAGATAAAATATGGAAGAGATTTATTCAAAGATTTTCCCTTTGGCTTTAGGTTTTTTCATTGTATGGCAGCAGCTGCTGAAGAGGAAAGCAATGTGGTTTAGACTTTGCTATTCAGTTAGTAGGTCTCATTCTCAACAATTTTTGTTTGGATACTAAGCTAAGGAAAATAGGTCAAGTGGAAACTGGAAACACCAGAAATCTCAGAACAAAGACTGTTCTTAGAAAAGCTGCATCCAAAACAAACTTTGGAGTTTTTTCAGATTTGCCCATTGATATACTTTCATTATGATACAAATTATTTCTTGTGACTAATGTGACTTATCACTGTTATTCAGTGCTAGTTACAGTAGTCATAAGTAATTTATTTACTTTACGATACAAATAAAAGGACTACAGGTCAAAGTGACTCAGAGTTGCACATAGCCACATGCAAAAGTTTTATGTGCACTAGCTGTGCCAGATAAAGACTTTAAGAGTTCTGGCTCCCTGTCACTGTCTACCACCTGGAAGGTTACTGCCCTCACTTCTCTGCCAGAAGGCAAGAACTTTTCTATTTAACACATTTTTGGCAAAGTTGGCCAGGTGAACTCAGGTGACCTTTTGCAGTTGGTTTTGCCAGAAGTGGATTAGTGACCAATATGAAGCCATCTGCCAGCAGAGCTTCAGGGTCATTAAGTTTCTACAGAAGAGTAGTGCTGTATATGACTATGACTCTTTGTGAAGCTAATGTCTACCTGTGGACTGAGAAGACAATCCAATAATAGACTTGATGAAATAAGAGATTAGCATGTAAATGAGGGAATGAGAACAGGCAAATTTCTGAGTGAGAGTAGGCAAAGCCTCTCATTCCATTTCTGAATATTGTTCAGATAGCCTATTTTCACCTAAATAAGAAAAATTATATTTCATCAACAGAAAACCAACATATAGATATCAGTAAATACATTTAATTTATTTATTTTTTTTAACGAAACTTTTCACTGCATCCTACCATATTTGTAATCTAATACTATACTGAAAACATACAGACTGGGGTGATCTTCCACTGACTTAGTGTCATCTGCAGTCATTGCACTCTGAAGTCCACCTTCAGATGAACTTGGAAAATTGATTAACTTCAAATCTTATGTATTCATAGTCCTACCAGAAATTATGATCCAGAAAGAGAGAACGACCAAGCAGCATAGCACTTCAGTTTTTCAGCCAAATCAGTGAACCTGTGATTCTATCGTTGTGTACCAGAAGTCTTTTCAAATGTCAGAGTTGTTTCTCGGGTGAAGGGAAAGGAAATAGAAACAAATTCAGATTGTTTAATTATTACTCTGGACTGAATTCAGCAGCAGGGGAATTGACTTGCAGAAGTAGCAATTATATGCAAGAAGGGAATTTAAAATTATGTTTACAGCTCTGTGAAATAAAGCTACTCCTTGTTATTCTCATTGGTACTTACTATGTCATTGGCTCGGACAGGCTTTGTTAGCAGTGTAAGAACATGCTCTTCTTCACCCAAGAAAGTGCTCATAGGTAAATGTTATTGTTCATATAGTAACACCAGCACTGAACACTGTCTTTGTGGCTGTTATGAGCAAGCTGACTCCTGATCCCATAATAAGAACATGGGAGGTGTCACTCAGTGGTCTCTGGAGCAGGAAGCAATCTGATGCCAGAGGCAGGCGTGAGATGAAAATATGTTAGGGATGTAAGCATGGAAATATTGTTAGACCCAAAGCTCTAGAGAGATAAGCATCACATTTTTCTGATCTAACATAACGTTCAAAAGAATAGTCTGTTTGAGGAAAACAAATAAATAATTTTCCTGGGAATATTTCTGCTGTGTTTATTTTTGAGCAAATTTGATACCTCTTTCTTTCATTGGAAAAAAAAAAAGAAAAAAAGAAAGAAGCATGATGGCAGGACAAGAAAAAGAGGACCTGTATCTAAGTTTCAGAAAAAGACATGTAGCATAGTAGTGTGTGTCTGTTCAGATACGTAAGGAGAAACTCAAACCACTGACACAGAAGGAATTTTAAGAGGGTTAAATATTTTAAAGGCTATAAAGCAAGGCAAAGTGAAGTAATTCAATAGTTTAAATATAAAAACTATTTTATTACTGATTAATTGAGAGCTGAAGATACCCCAAGTTATTTTTTCACCTTTTAAAAACCAGGCTGGATGGACCTCTGAGCAACCTGTTTAGTGAAAGGTGTCCCTGCCCATGTCAGGGAACTTGGAGCTAAATGACCTTTAAAGTCCCTTTCAACCCAAACCATTCTACGATTCCACGATAGTGAGACCAGCCTTGAACTGATCTAACCACCTCAGGTAAAAGTTGGTAATAGGAAAACTGACAATCAGCATCTTAATTGACATGCAATGGACTCAAACTAGGATCTGCAGTTCTGTCAGCAAATTGTTATGCCCTGTATTAAACAGATGAGATCTTAAGGCTTGGGGTGGGAACAACTCATGTAATCTCTGAACTGGCAGAGAAAGGAACCATCACACTTTTTCCTTTAAACCACTGAACTGTACTCTCTGTAGTCAATAGTTTGAAATAGAAGAAGTGTTGCCACTAATACTCATGAATATAGACTTCTAATACTGTTAATCCTCATAACCACCACAGATTTATCAGTGTTTCACTGACAGAATTAGTCACTCCAACACAAAAGTGATAGGCCACCATTTACTTTTTTTTCCAAGAAGTGACTGCCTAGTTTTTGTTGACTTTGATTTTGTACATGTAACACATGACCCCCTGCATTCCAAAAACCAGTCTGGTGTTCAGTTTCCATAGACTGTGGTGGCTACAGACAGTTAATTGAAGGTCTGGTGTGGCAAGACTTGGATGTTATAATGACACAGATCTGAATTTCATTAAAACTATAGAAAAATATTTAAAACCCGGGAGGACTTTTCTTGATCCTATTGTTATTTTTAAAATTGAATTTGTTGTACCATGTTGTTGCTGGCAACTCGTTTCTAAATTATACTATTAACATATAATAATTTTAAAAAATCACACCAATAACTTTGTCTCACTAAACCACATATTTATGCAAAGTGTACTTGACTATAATGCATTCTAATTACAATTCTATATTACAATACTGTCTTATATAATTCAATTCTTTAGGAAGCTTTTGCAATGCAAATTTTAAAGAGTTTCTATGAAGACTGCATCAGTCTTGGGACGCAGCAAACTTGGACACAACACTGGCTTTAGAATCTGTATCACATAATTCCCATGTACAGCAGCACTGAAAGTTTTTGCCTTTAACAACAAAAAAAACTAAGTTATTGAAAATCACCAGGGATTTCATTACAGCAAAACAATTCATAGCCACTACTTATTGATAATAAAGCTAATACACATTTACAAGTTTTGAGATAGTTTTTTTCTCAGCTTTTATTGGCTACAAGAAGTTAAACAAAAAAGAATCTTACATTTTCCATTTGTATTTCTTCACTTTTACCTGAAAGAAACTGGTGACTTGGATTAGTGATGGTGTTCTGTTAAGTCTTGGGTAGTTTCCCCGACAACTTTATTGCTCAGTGAATACAAATTAGATTTAGTATGGCTCTCTTGGATTTTATAAGTTTTTTGATAAAAGCCTGTGTGCTAATCTGTCAAGTAAACAGGGAGCATATATTAGTTTGTCCAGGAAATGACATACTTAGAGCTTGATCCATGTCACCTCACTGTTTCCATTTCCATGTGATTGCTGAGGACTCAGTAAACATGTTCCTATATTATTTTAGTCTAAGGTTGGTGCAAAATAGTTTTTCATTCTAACCTACTTAGCAGTAAATGATGTCAAGAATATGAGAAGATGGCAAATTTCATGTATCTAGTGAATTTTTCCCCATCTAGTGGGGAAAAATGATCCTTCCAATATGTTTTCTGGTCTCATGAGTCTAGTTCAATGTGTTGCAATCCACTATTCAATGAGGTAGAGTAAGATAATTTCCTTGTTCCATTTGCACTCTTGGGAAGCCTGGGGGTTTTGACTACCTTGTACACTTGGCCCAAGTCCATGACAGTATCATGAAGAACCTCTGATCCTTATGTCTGTGTCTCTAAACACTAGACTTGCTCCTTCTGTGTCTACACAATTTATGAAACAGCCCCAGGCTACTCTGTTCTTCGACTGACACAGGTTTAATGCATTGCATAAGTCTTCCCTGGGAAGTAGGTGAGTCATCATTCTTTGAAGTATTTAAAGATATGTAGATGTGGCACTTAGGAACATGGTTTAGTGGTGAATTTGGCAGTGCTGAATTGATGGTTGGACTTAATGATCTTTTTAATCTAAAAGATTCTACGATTCTATATTCTACTCATCAGACAAGAACGCCTTCACTGAGTTGCAAGGCATATGTTGGCAGCCACACTACTGCCTGGCACTGAGCTTCTCCTTAACATTTGGGCTGAAATTTAACTGTCATGGAGGAGGACACGGGTACCACTAGTCCATTTCAATGCAACAATAACCAGAGGTTGTTTGGCAAGAGTTAGCTGAAGTAAACCAGTTCCACTGGAAGGGAAACAATGGCTGCTTTTCCACAGCCATGATGCCTGTTAAGGAATGATTATATTTCTGCTCCTTGGCCCTTACTTTCCTCATGGCTTTCCACCTATCACCTACTGCCCAGTCTAACTGTTAGAAGGAATTTTGTATCACCCAGCAGAGCTGGTTATTCACTGACCTTTTCAATACTGCTTCAAGCTGTGATCACAGAGAACAGTATAACTTGTTCATGGGGGGTTGGAAAGAGGCTCATTGTTTAGTTAGGCACAATCTGGAAGACTCAGGCCCACAGAAAAGAAGAATCATAATACATCAATCAGGAAATAACAGAACAATCTTTGAAATCAGACCTTCTACTTTGTATGTTAAAATACTATGTAATGAATATAATTTTCTTGAATAAGGCTTTAGAAAATACTTGCAATTTGCTGAGTATATTCTACATTACTTTGCATGAGGGGCATAGATTTTGCTCTCCAAGTCTGGCTATGGAATTTCACCCCCATCATGATTCACTCAACTGGAAACTGGTGGACTTCATTCTCTGATTTTGAAAATTTAAAATATGATTTCACTATTTCTCAATTTACAGGTACACAGGACTTATAAACTAGTATGTAAAAAAGAATAACATGCCTGGATGGTCAGACTGGACATTCTGACAACTCAGACAAGACATACCACGTGGGTCATAAGAAAAGACAGATTCCTAGGTCAAGTGGAAGACTCCAGCAAGAAAGTAACTTTAAGCCCATGACAAGCCAACCTTTATATCCTCCTTCTTTGGCATGACATTTAGAGTGCAGTTTTCTTCAGGTCCCTTAAAGCTTTTAGGTATGATTGAAATGTAGAGTTTTCAATGCTGATCTTGGATAGTTCTAAATGTCAGTTCCCAGTTTTGTGGCAGGGTCTGCTGAAAAAAGGAAAAGGAATCTTAAAAACTGTAATGTTCCTTCCTCATTGCCCACTCTTAACCTCCAATACCTCTAGAACTCAAATTAGTAAATATCCAAAAACTGGCATTAATCATTCAACCTGTTGGTTGGTCATCCATATAACTCTCAGGCATATGAGGTATAAATACAGAGGTAAGTAATTCAGACTGAATAGCATCACGAAGTTTTTACCTTTGCATAAGCCAATGGAATATTTCAAAGTAATTTAAGGTTCGCTTCAATCTTTTTGACAGTATTTATCATATTGTCTGAACAATTAACTGAACAGTCACTGCTTAATCACTGCACAACTGTGTTGCATCTTGTTGCAGAGCAAATATTTATGTACACAAAATAAGAAGTATATTTCTGGCTTTTGGACAAAAATCTCTTGGTGTTTTTCAACACTGTCCAAAACTTTTACACAGTTCAAGGCCCCTCAAGAGTGGTGATAGGTATGTCTATATTTTCTAGAGCTGATTGAAACATATTCAGAGTTATTTTAATTTGCTTAAACATATTATTATGTCAAAGTTAAAAATATTTCAGTAAAGTTCATGACTTTTGAAAATAATCATGCTGGGAGGAGAGAAATGAAGTGATAAATTCTCCAGCATTTTAAGTGTTGGGAAACCAGTCATGAAAGGGGATTTGAACTGGAGTCTTTGGACAATGTCCCAGCCATCACCTCCCTTTGCAATAATGAAGTAGAAATTTTTGTGTCAGTTTGAAAAGTGATAATTCAATACCATTCCAGTGATAGAAAATACATTGAAAAGGTTTAGTTTGCATGCCATTGTGGAACAGAATATATTCAAGTTCCTCAGAAGTTGTCTCAGAATGGAACCGCTGTTCTTTGGTCAAGTCTGATATTTTAACACATTTGTTTTGTTCATCAGAAAACTGGCATAGTAATTTTAAAAGGTAAATCAATATGTCAGTGACTGAGTAAAAGAATGGGTACAAGGGTAATGATGTAGTTCAGGAGTGAAGAGTTCTCATTTGCAAAGAGTTGGATGTGGAGTATTGTGCTCCATAAGTACAGTTCTCTGAGTAAGCATCAAACCTGCACTACAAGGGATTTAGTCCATTTCCAGAGACTGCTGGTAAATGCATAGCTTTCTACTAAATTAGTTATTTGTAAACCCCTTGCTTCAGGGTCTGTTCTTGGCCATGGCTGTTCATTCTCCCACACACTGGGATACTTTTGCATTAGAGGCTCTTTTGTTGCTCTCATCTTTGCTTTCTCCCACGTATACAAGCCTTTGCTTTATAAGACAGCCTCTATTAAGACTCCCCAGCACCACAGAATTGAGTTTTACTAGGTCAGTAACATCTTCTAGTGTGCAAAGCTTTGGGGTCAACTCACAGGAAAAACAAACAAATAAACAAAATTATTTCCAAGGCTTTCCGTAGCAAAAGAAATTATGCCAGCTTATGTGTACTAGATGACATAGGCCTTCTACATTTCTAAGGCAACCTCAAATTTCCATCTTCATCCAAAATTTAAAAAAAAAAACAAAAAAACAAACCAAACCAAACCAAAACCACAAGAGAAAAGGTTTTCTGTGTTGTTATTTTTGTCTTTGGTTGCTTTTATAATTCCACACTGAAATGTGGTTTGCTTTTTTTTTTTTTTTCTTTTTTTTCTTTTTTTTCTTTTTTTTCTTTTTTTTCTTTTTTTTCTTTTTTTTCTTTTTTTTCTTTTTTTTCTTTTTTTTCTTTTTTTTCTTTTTTTTCTTTTTTTTCTTTTTTTTCTTTTTTTTCTTTTTTTTCTTTTTTTTCTTTTTTTTCTTTTTTTTCTTTTTTTTCTTTTTTTTCTTTTTTCCCTTTGAACTGAGTTGTGATCATCCTGATCACCTGGCAATGATATTGCACTTCTTTCAAAACTTCAGTGTGGTCTAATGAGATTTCAATTTTAAGATTTTTGAAGAGTTTTGTAAATAATCTACTCGAAATTTCAGCTGAAAAACAAAGAAGTGTGGATGCAGTGTACTTCATGTAGGTTGTATGTTGGCAGGAGGAAATATATTTGTTGGGACCAGCAATATTTTATAGAAAAAAGAGAAAGAAGAAATAAAATAATAATAATTAAAGTAGCACAAGAAATTTAAATGTCTTTCTCTAGTTTAACTTTGTTTTCAACACTTGCTACTGCTTAGGATTTCATTCCTCTCACTGCATAGCTCATGTGAGGAGCAAAAGTCAGTGCTTTCAGTAAAGGCACTCCTAAATAAATGTGCTTTTTCCCCTGGCTGAAATGATCTTATCAAGTCATCAGAGGAAGAAAATCCCAAGTCTTTCCCAGTCAACCATGTGAAGCCTTTGCACTAAAAAAAATCAGTTAAAACACTGAAAATCCATTCTGGTTTTATTAGCAGTGTTAATCTTAGCATCAGTACTTATAATGTTTTTCACACTTGTCTGTTTATATAACCAATGCTTTGTTTTCATTTTGTATGTGCTTTGTGTAGAGATGCTGCGGTCTCCAAAGCAAGAAATCTTACTCATGCATGCCAGGATCTATATGGATGTAATTGGAGACAGCCAGCACGGCTGCCCAACCTAGTGGATCTCTACGATGGAATAACAACATCAGTGGATAAGGGAAAAGCTACAGATGTCATTTATCTGGACTTCTGTAAAGCCTCATGGTCCACCAGAAAATCTCTAAATTGGAGATTGATGGATTTGAGGGGTGGACTGTGAGGTGAATTAGGAACTGGTTGCATGGTTACATCCAGAGGTTAGTGGTCAATGGCTCAGAGTCCTAGTGGACATCAGTGATGAGCGGTGTACTTCTGTAATTAATATAAGTGTTACTTAATAGCATCGTAATGGCATAGATAAAGGGATTGAGTGCACCCTCAGTGAATTTGCAGATGACAACAAGCTGAGTGGTGCAATTGATGTTCCTGAAGTATGGGATGCCGTCACAGGAACCTGGACAAGCTCAAGAAACTGACTCATAGGAACTTCATGAGGTTTAAGACCAAAGGAAAGATGCTGCACTTGTGTGGGGGCAACCTCTGGTACCAAAACAAACTGTGAGATGAACAGAATGAAGGCAGCTGTGAAGAACACTACTGGTGGAAGAGAGGTTGGACATGACCCAGCTATGTGCACTTGCAGCACAGAAAGCCAGCCCTGTCCTGGGCTGCATCAAAAGCAGACTCATCAACAGGTCAAAGGAGGTGATTCTGCCCCTCTGCTCTGTTCTGGTAAGATCCCACCTGTAATACTGCATCCAGACCTGGGGTTCCCAGCACAGGAAGGACATGGACCTTTTGGAGTGAGTTCAGAGGAAAGCCTCCCAGTCAATCAGGAGGATGAAGCACCTCTCCTATGAAGAAAGGCTGAAAGAACTGAGTTTGTTCAATAGAAAATAGAAAAGAGAAGACTTCAGGGTAACCTAATTGCAGCCTTCCAGTATTTAAAGGATATTGATAAAAAAGAGGGAGAGACATTTCTTACAAGGAGAAAGTGATAGTGGTAGCACAAAGGACAATGGGTTCAAATTGAAAGAGGGTAAGTTTAGATCAGATATTAGGAAGTAATTCCTTTTTTCTTTCTAAGGGTGGTGAGGCACTGGAACTGGTTGCCCAGGGAAGCTGTGGATGCCACATCCCTGGAAGTGTTCAAGGCCATGTTGAACAGGGTTCAGAGAAACCTGGTTTAGTGGAAGGTATCCCTGCTCATAGTAGGAAGTTGCAAATAGATGATCCTTAAGGTCCTTTTGAATCCAAACCATCCTATGATTCTATGATTCTATTTTGTTAAGGGAAAATTTACTACTAAGGCAACCTATGGAGTTGCATATAAATGCAGTGCAAGTAAGGTGTAGAATCTCTGGAGTTAATCTTCTTATAATTGTGGCAGAGTGCCACTAGAGGGGACAGGTACGGTGCTTTATAAACACTGGCAATGGACCTGTAGTGTAGAGAGTGACATTCTCTTGTTTCCTTTCAAAGTGAAGTATATTGCCAGTGTCTTCACTAAAAACTCATTACAAATGCCTGTTGTTACATTGTCTCCCCCTTGTCTTTCCTTCATGGAATATCTTTTTATTAGAGATACAATTGGTTGTTCCCTAATTTTTCTAAAATTCTTCCTGCAATTATCATTAATGTCTTTGAAACAGCTTCTGTGTTCTGGGGAAAGTACATGGGGTTCTCATAGTTGATTAATATTTCCTATGGTGGCAGTGAGGGCAATGAGCTATAACTCACTGGATAATTAAACAAAATTTGAGAGAAACAAAGAGAAATATTCATTTCCAGTGTTAGTTGAAAAATATATTTCACATGGAAGAAAAAATGTTCAATGTGCAGAGCTACAATAGCACTAATGGACTGGATGGAAAATAAGAGGAAATTATGATGAGAACCTCATAATTTCTTTTTACTTCTGTGTTTGTTCTTCTAGGTACCAATAATACAAGCATTTTAGTGAAGTTTGTCTTCCACACTTTCTGTGAAATAAGGGTATCATTCAGCTGCAAAAATCCAGAGTCTATATCCTTATTAGCACAAAAAGTTACAAAGTAAGAGAATCAAGCTTCACAGAAGACTATTTGAAAGAATTCAAGGGTATTATGGAAGGAAATTCAGAAATAAGGCTCATTTCCTCCACTGTATTTTCAATAAAGTATTTATGTGTTCAACACTAAAGGGTTAAGTGGAGTCCTGGCAGAAAAACTGCTAAAGCAATCTCTTGCATATGCAGTATGGCTTGTTTCTGCACACAAACCCTTCTCAATGTTGCAGCAAAGGAGGAGACACAAGGGCACACATGCATTGGTCCAGTTCCAGGAGAGAGCTCATATTATGATTTACTCCAAGACCAAATCTTCACTAGGCTGTAAGAATAATCTGTTCACATATTACAGTAACATCTATACTGTCTGTCATACTAGTCAGTTTAAAATACTTCACAGATGTCTGTATAATTTTTATTAAGAAATTGTGAATAATATTTTTGTTGAGATTACACTGTGTTGTTGAATGAGAATATGTACAATAACCATGAGAGAAAAACCCCACCTCATGCCAGAGATTTGATTTAGCAAGGCAGTCAGTGACACTTTCCAGGTACTTAAAATGTAGTAGTTCTTTGTCGAAGGCTAGATGAACAGGAAAATGGTTTATTTAGTTGAAAAATACTAAAGAAAACAAACAAAATTAGGTTTTGCTTTCATCACTTCTAGAATTTACGAGTCTGAAAATATAAATTCTTTAACAAATCTGATGGATAAAAATATTTATACGTATTTTTAATAAACTTTATGAATAAATTCAACTGATTCTAAGTTTCCTTCAGCAACTGCCATGAAGAAGCAGTTAAGGCTCTGTAGTACGGAAAATCCATAACCCAGGCATGAATTTGCTAGACTTGGCTAACAAGACTGTAGTGGTATCAGTGAGAACTATGTCAGTGCACTGCCACATAAGCAGATGTCACTGAACAGTATCTAAACATCACCATTGCAATGGCTTTCAGTCTTGAAGTACTTGTTTCCAATTCTTTGTGCAACTTCAAGAAGAGATCTAAACAATTCCCAGCTGCCCAGCAAACTTCAATGTAAACTTGCTACACATTGTCCTCTTTTTACTGCCATCTTCATGTACTCTTGGTGATCTCTTTCTGATTTGGCCCTAAAACTGATCTTACCTCCCAGAAACCTTGCTATAACAGCAACAAAATAAAAAAATAATACTGAAGTATTATATCTAATTTCCACTTGTTTAAATTGTATCTCCTGACCCTAATACATGGTGGCACCTTCCAAGAGACATTGCTCTACCTTGAGCTGCTCATAAGTGTGCTGTGCGTAAACTTGTAAGGAAAGTAGACTCATGACTGGCTTCTTCATTGCCACAGACTTTGAATCTTCTTTTTCATATGTGAAAAATGGCTTGCAAATTGTCTGAGTCTAAAGCGGGTAAAACATTTTTATTCTGATGTATTTGTATTTTATGTTCCATTAGGACTAACACAACGAAGAAAAGTATAGAGCCCTCAGATAAAGGTGGCACTCATTCTCTACCCTATGCCAATTTATTCTCATTATAGAAATCCTCCAAGAGAGGGAAATATTGTGTGTCATGTAGAAGAATATGTAGAGAGAACACCTTATATAAAGGAAATGAGTAAGAGAATCATCTTTAACTGTTCTCCGGTTGACTATAGAAACTGCCTCCACAACCCCGTTGCTGATATATCTTTTCTATGCATGTTATTATCAGTCAGGAGAAAGATAATGTTGAGTACTCTGAGGTACTAGAATTACTGTCTAAGCATTTCACATAGATTTTGTTGCTATTTGTTTTTATTCTGAATTTCCCGTTCAATTTAGTGCTTTGGCATCTTAGTACATCGAACCCTGGGGTGCCTCCAGGCTATATCCTTAGCCCATTCTGCACAAGAAATTAAATGAAATGAAGAAAATGATTGCTCTCAGCCAGCTTGTGCTATCTGGGAAATGGGATTTCCACCACCCTGCTGCTATGAAAGATGAAAACAAAAGGTTGACCAATATGAAAGCTAAAGCTTGAATATATTTTCAGCCCAACTCTTTTTGTGGAACAAAACGTTCTTTTAGAATTTCTTCTACATATTGACTTATCTGAGTAAACAGCCCTTAGTTAATAATGCAGAACACATGGTCCTGTTTTGATAAGCACGTCCCCAGGGATTTATGCCATTCAGTTTGAACAGAGCTACTAGTCATATATTTTTGTGCCAAAAATGGGCAGCTCTCATGTTAATTTATGGTCAACAAAGGCTTTTTGAATCCTTTGCTAATCACTATTGAAATGAAATGTGAAGTACAGTGATTTTAAGGACTATGTGAGGCCTACCCTATCAGATAATGTTTAAAGCTGTCATTCAGGTTTGGGGATGGAAATAAGAAAGTCAGAAGAACAATGCTGTGGATCTCATTTGGGTAAAAGGGCAGAGTGCACTGTGTCCATTTAAATTTCATGCTCCTCAGTACCAACATCAGGGTGTCTTAGTCTGGAGATGGGAGTTGCAATTTCTTTGAAAACAGAAGGAACTATTAGCTATACAACATTTCTGGGTCTGTTAAAAAGAGGAAATAAAGGGTGTAGCTGTCATAAAATAGCCCGATGATATTTAATGCAGTTAGCAAAATGGACTGTGGCTAATACGGCCCATTACAAGATTCTGCCTGAAATCATCCAAGATTTCACAACTGATGGACAGTGCACCTGATTCAATGCCACTGTGTCATTGCAAATCATTGCCTTAGAAATGTGATTAAAGGGTGTTTATTTTTCACATGAGCAGCGAAATTCTAGTAGAAAATGTTAGAGGTGACACATTTGAAGTCAAAGAAATATTCCCATTGCTCTTGCTGGAACTGAAAACTTAAAGAAAGCACATTTATGGTATCACAAACCATCAACAAACTACTACTTTTTCCAATACAAACTGTCTTTTATTGCTGTGAGCTTTTGTCTAAGTGATACTGAGCAAAATAGAAATACAAATCCCTCTAGTTTAACTCCTGGTTATGAGAATAACTCTTTTCTTTCTTTCTGATAAATGGGAAGCAAAAAACATGAGCTGGAAAAAATATAAAATGGAATGAATAGTAGAAGGAAAGGTGTCAATTTAAAAATAAAAATAAAAGTGGGACCATGTGGAGAGTGGCAACAGCAATAATTATTTGTATAACAGAGCTTATCTATCTTGCTGTGCAGGAATATGAGGTTTCAGAATCTTTCTGATAAAAGAGAAAGTCTCCCATAATTCTCACTATAATGGTCATCGCTGGAAAAAAAATTCTGGTTCGTATAGTCCTATTTTTTCATTTGTTTGTTTGTTTTGGTTTTTGTTTTGTTTGGTTTGCTTTTTCAAATATTATTTACTATTCTTATTTATTTTCCATTCCTCATAATGATTAACAATACTTTCTTTAAGAAAAGATCCATGGAAATCAGTGACTCTAATATACTTACCTGAGGTCATCTGGGAAAATAAATTGCAATTAATCAACAGGAAAAGTATCATAATACTAGTTAATCTTCAAGTTTTCATTTAGTGCAAGCACTAAGAAAGAGTTTTGTTTTGCAATTTTGTGTTACGATTAGTTCATCTAAACTCTGCATTTTTAATCTGCAGATAATTTTCTAGGAGAAAAATCAGAACCTATTTGTAATCTGCAGTTTCTATAACTGCACTGATTTAGAAACAATTTGGGTGTAAATACATATTACTTCTGTTGGGCAAAATAAATAATTTTTTATTATTGCAACATTAGCAGTAACAAAAAAAAAAGTTTAAAATTCTGCTAAGGACATTTCAGTTGAAGAATTTAAAGTTTCACACTAACCCTGTAATTCCTGTTTCACAGCAGTTTTAATAAACAGTTTTCTTTCTTATACTGTGCTCTTCTGTACCTACTGTGAGAGACAATAGACATCTGGGACAGAAATGAACACTGAGCTGCAGGTCAACTTGTATATGCTGATTCTTAGGATTATAACAAGGACTATTCCTGAATTTCAGATTGAAATACCCACTGAGATCTCATAAAGAACTATTTAAAGCCTCTACAATAACTTTGCAACAAAAAGGTCAAATAAGAATTGCAAGCAGAGAAGCTGCTGGAGATCAGCAATGAGATTGAAAGTAAGGAAACTGAAACAAGCCAGAGACAACAAGCCTGTTATCAGCCTCCCATCTACCCTGAGAGATTTGATAACAACTTTGAAGGTTCTCTGGCTAATATGCAACTCTGGCCCTTAACCTCTATGGGGTCTATATGTTTAGATGATTCTCAGTTAAAGCAAGTGTTCTGCAAAGAGAATATGTTTGCTGTTGGTTTTGGTAGTCGAAATAACTAGTAATTAATAATGTGTCACGTTTCATGGAAGCCACCCAAACCCAGAAAATTTGGCCAAGCACCCATGCATTTTAGGAAGTGTGCAGCCTCCTTACTTCATTCAGCTGCCTGCTGCTAAGGTGTGATGCACTGCATCACCCTTCCCTGCATTGTTCCTGTGCAGGTGCTGCACTGCCTCTTTCCAGAGAATCTGCTGTTTTCCTTTAGTGGTAGCAGAGATGAGCCACAGATTCACAGATGCACAAGACCAAATATTAAAGACTAAATGGGCTTGGTGAACTCTGTTTAAAGGGAAGCAAGAAGTTATTGTGATGTAGAGATGTGTATAGTGCCACAATGCCAAGATGAGGTAGCCTTCACTTTTTAGAAGCCTGTGATGAAGCAGTGCACTCATTCCCTGCAAAGATACAAACTTGCATAATAAACAGTGCTCTAGGAAAGAACTAAGATCTGCCAGAGTTAGGACGACTAGAAATCATACTTACTGAATTAAAGAAAAAAATGAATCCTGACTTCTGAGCTATTATTGCTGTATTTCGTAGTTCATGCCTACATGCAGACAGTGAGTTTAGTTTTAGCTAAAGCCATAGAGTAGAATTGGATTTTCTTTGAGTGATTTTAATTCCCTTAGAGAACTAATTTAGTATGTATTTGTGCAGCTTCCTTCTATGCTGCCCAGAATATCTCTATGTGGATGACCATCTTGCTCTAACTTATTGATATGCAAATCATATGGGGCCATAGGGAAACACATAAATCATGATGTTTCATGAAATAAGCAATAAAATAAGCATTTTCATTTTGATTTTATTCAGGATGTACTATGGACTGTTAGCAGTAGCTTTACTAACTCATTAATTAGGCAATCAAATGTTTTTATTTGATTTTCCATTAGGAAAGCATACAAAAGTTCCAAGGAGGGAAAAATTTTTTGCTGTTCTTGTAAAAGCTTAAGCAGCAAAGCCCCTTTCAAAAGCAATTACTGCTAATGTAATTTTACCAGAATCCAGTAGGCTATGCTCATGCTCTGATTTTCCAGCTGAGATGCACCTGGTCATCATTTGCTCTCCACGTAAACAGAGGGGATGCTTTCTTTCAGGGATTCTGTGCAGCTTATCTCCACAATATGAAACGTTTACTTGTTCCAGAGAACACATTTCATAACATTTATTTCTAACACAAATTCCTGACATCCATTTTCCTAGAGACAGCGACTGAAAAATACTGTGTCCTGACTGAGTATTGTAATAGACATAATTACTGCTGGAACACTAGAAGCAAGCTGGTTTCCTCACTTCCAGTTGTCCAAGCAAGAAAATTTTCCTTGGCCAAGATAATTAAATTGTCTGTCAGCTTTATCACCTCAGTGACAGGCTCTCCTCGTTTCATCTAGTTTGTTAGACTAGGTAGGCTTTTCAAAGAACAGAAGTCTTGCGAGCCAGCACAGAACACAGTTTATACCTCAGTGTCGTTTTATGAATAAATCTTAATCAATTTTACTATAAGATCATCTGTACAAGGGATCATTCAGGAAAACTGAGATGATTCAGATAAGCTTTTTACTTCCATGTGCATGTGCTTAAACAATTTAAATATTGTGGGGACGAATTCAAGTGCAAAGCAAACAGAATCTGGAGTGGGCTAAGCATAGTTTACTCCTGAGTGCCTATATCTGTGTAGTGTTAATACCCTTTAATTGACTTCACAGTGTCAAGCAACTTATGGCTATTTTTCTTTACTGTCCTTAATGGCAATAAACTCTGACTGATACCTGTGAATGAGTCTGTGTAATCTCCTTCGGCAGTTTTTGCTCTTCTGCAATAGTCTTTCATTTAGGAGATAGCCTAAAAGAGGAATCGATTCCTATATGCTTCTCTGAAAGAGCACTTGAGTGAATTCTACCTGAAGATTTTACTCATTTCAGATGTGGGAAATAATTTTGGTATTTCATGCTCACAGTTTTTGCAAAAATATAGGGAATAATACAAACACGGCTGTTTTTGAGATTGGATAGTGAGCTGAGGTGGTCTTGGTACCTTACTTTCAACACTGCTTATTGTCTTATTCAACAATGAAAGGAAATAGAGGAAAAGCTGAAGTCTTCACTCCTTTCAGGACTTCTGCCTTGGAGTATCAATACAAAATATGGAAAAAATTTTGAAGGGGTGTGATACAAAACATGTCTGTATTTCTATTGCAGGATTGCTAATGCCAGTGCTGATTGCTGCCCAGAAGGTCTATGCACAGAGAGGTTTGGCTTTGATGCCACTGCCCTGCATCTCTGCTTTCTGATTCTCAGAGATGGGACAACATGTGTGATGTCAGAGAAGAAGGGGTTGAAGATAAAGTCTATTTATCCATCCTTTGACCTCCCTCCTGTCGTGTCTCTCCTCTACAACAGGTGAGAGTAGAGCTTTTGTGTGTTGATATCAGTGACTGAAGTGCAGAGGGGTTGCAGGGGATTTCTTATGCTGACAGATGGATTTAGGGGATCCAGTGTCACCTTGTCTTTGACATTCTCTACCCAGACAGCTCCCAGACCTCCTGTACAATTAGATTATTTATGCAGTGGGGACAAAAAAGTTTAGTGATAGTAAGTTCTGGCATGGGTACTGTGTAGGATTCAATGGCACTCCCTATCATTTATATTAAAGAAGAGAAATGGGAGGGGTGCAGAGCTCCCAGCAGATGCAGGGAGTGGGGGGAATGGGCAGTGAAGGTGGTGAGGTAAGGCAAAGTTGAGATAAGACCCATCTGCCACTGGTAACGATTCAGTCACAGAGTTCTGTCCAGATTAAAGGGAAGTGTCAAGAAAAAAAGGTTCCCCTTCACACACTGGTCTCCTGTTGGGGCAGCAAAGCTGAGCTTTGCAAAAGGGCAAACCAGAGATGTATGCTTCCTCACCTCATGAGATGACTGCACAGGTTGCCTTCAAGAACTTGGGGAGCTATTTATTTATTAATCTTTAAAGAACAGAAAGGATTTCTTCCAACATGTGCAACACAGCTTGCCATCATGTTTAGGCTAAGCTAACCTGTGTTTGTATCTCAGAGGGAGAGAGATCTTTGACATGGGGGGAATTCCAAGCTGTTTCATTCCTGGAAGCTGAGACAGTGCAAAAACATTACATCACCTCTCTGGGTTGCTGTCTGGTGGAAGTCCAGTGTTGTCTTTGTGATGTATCAGGATGTAGATTTGTATTTAAGGTATAATTTCAGGGGCAGAACAACGCTAAGCAAATAAAGAATGCTGCAGGAACTGAAGCATTCACAGCTGAGCCAGGAGCTCCTTGAAAGGCCTTCAGTATAAACCAGCAGCATGGCTTAAACACTACCTTTCCAGGCAATACAATCTAACCACTGGGTAAAAGGTTTCAATAACAGAACACTAGCAGAGTATATTGACTGTTTATCATTGCACCAAGATGTGCACCAAAAAGACTTCACAAAAAGCTGTGCTCATATCAGAACAAGCCACAGAATGCTGAGGAAATCAATAGGTCACTTTATACACCTTGAGAGCCAGCAGTATTATGAGAGTCACACTGAACTGATGGTTATTAACCCTGCAAAATTAAAAACGCACTTGAGTGCAGCACTTTTGGTGCACCAAGGGAGGTAAACGTAACCCAAGGAAATAAGTTTACAGTAATTTAAGGATTTGTAGTTGTCCTTTTGCTTGTCTGAGGGTGATGCTTCTGAAAGGTGGACAGAGAAAAAGCAGCCTCTTAGAGATTATTGTTAGGTTGTTTATAACAAAAGTTAAAAAACCGCAAACCTTTACAATATCCTATCCTTGTTTAATTATATCAGATGTCCTAGATATTTAGGGACCAGTAAAACCTAAAGGATTTACTGTTAAATAAGCCTATTTTACAGGACATGAAAAAGATGTTGATGACAAAAATCTTGAAAATCTAAACCTCATCGCTGTCTGTCAGTTTTACAGAGGGGAATGGTTGATATGAGTTCCACAGTGTTGGACTGAAAAAGCTACAAACTCTCTCTTGTCCTCTCATTCCATTTAACATACCTGAACAATTTCTTGAGGGAATCTATCATATTTAATAGACCAAAATGCTACGGATATATTGTGACATTCATCTCTGTGTAACTTTCTCATTCAGTAAACGAACTTTTTACTCCCTGACAAGCAATAAAACAAACTGCAATAAACTACCACTCCCCAGCTGTCCCAGAACCTAAGAAGGGTTAGTGCTATGACTAGGAACAGCTGGCTGAACTAAACTTGGGCACAACATGAGCAAATTGATAGGCAGAGGAAAACATTTTGGACAAGCAACCAACACTGCAATAAAAATTTTACTTGAGGGACAGCTGTGCTCATTTCTTAAGATGGCAGACAGCCTCAGCATGGTTCTGCATTTCTCATTACACCATATGACAAAAAGCACCATAAAAGTCTTCTTTCATTTATGACCAGCAGTGAGATTGGACCTTCTCCTGGCAGAATCTGACCCAGCCACAGTTGTTAAAGCTTCTGTGGCTTGGTTTGCAGTGAACTGAATTTGAATGTATTGCACTAAAATGAATGTGTTGGGCCTCAGACAGTAGTATTCACCTCAAGCAAAGCTCTCTACAAAATTAAAGGGGTCCACAGATTAAGTCCATTCAATAGCTGCTTTTTTTTTTTTATAAATTCGTCAGATATTTTTACAATATCTTAAAGATATTCATCAAGAAATTCGTCAGTTTTTCAACCCATCACAACTTTTTGCACCAATAAAATACCTTATGGCAAGGAGTTCCACAGTTTAAAGAAGTGTTATTTGAAGCAGTCTTACCATTTTGCTTATTTTGAACCTTTATTGTACTGCTTCTTTTTATGTTCCTATTTTTCGTACTGTAAGATAGTGTTCTGTTGCCCTCTATTCACTTTTTCAATGTTGTTTATGCTTTTAAAGAACTTTATCAGTTCTCCCTCGTGCCTTTTTAGGCTGCAGAGATGAATTATACTTGTTGACCCTCCTTATGAATAACATTATATAATTTTGATCATCATTGTTTTCTTTTTTTTCTGTACCTGTTCCAGTTCTATTATATTCTTTTTCCAAAGGGATGACTGGAATTATACCTGTTATTCAAGATGTGAGCTTCCCATGGATTTGTAAAGTGTTTCAATAATGTTCTCTGCTTTATTGTCTATTTCTTCTCTAATAATTTTCCACACTTGATTTGTTTCTTCACAGCTTTTGAGCACTGAACTGATGTTTTCCTAGAAATATCTATTATAAACACAAGATCTCTTTCCTAAATGGTAATGACCAGGGCAGAGTATATCAAAGGAATTTTTTATTTCAGTGAACTAAAGTTTTTATTTCATATCTTTACATGTTGGGACAGCTGGACTGGTGATACTAATTTTTAAATTCTATTTTTTAAGTGAAAATATCTTATGTCTTCATTTAGTGGAACAAAGATTTCCAACCTCCTTTAAAAAAAAAAAATCAACAATCTTTCATGGTGTAAATGTAAAATAATGAAAGTATGCAAGAGCTGAAAATGCAATTTCTTCTTCATTGAGTGACTGTATTTCAGAACAGTAGACACAAGCACAGTGAATTTCCAACCACCTACAGGAAAATCGAAGTGTATAGACTGGATGCATCATAAGAGTTATACAGCCTTTCCATGTCAGCTTGCTCTTCATTGTGAAGTTGACATTATAAAAAAAAAGAAGTAGAAGAAGAAATACTTTTAGTAAAGTCTTAACATCTACCACTGACCTGCTTATTAGAAGTAAAAAACCCCACCATAACTTGAACAGTCTCTAAACAAAATCTCTGACTTCTGCACTACAAGACTTTCTTGAAGAAAGAGAGGCCATCTTATTAACTCATAGAGGTTCTGTGCCTACTTTCAGCACTCTATTCAGTGAAAGTGTCATTAATCAGCTTTCCATTAATATGGGTGGCTGTATCTTGGCAGCAACATTCAAATTACTCAGGGCTTGCAATTTAGAAATTTCCTCACCACTATATTGAATGGTGATTTATCATTACTGCAAGAAGATGTTAATTAGAGCAGAACTACAGGCCTCACAATTTAATCATATTTTAATGGGTTTTTAAGTCCTACTAAAAATATTTCCAAAAACTATTTGGTGACAGACTGTTGTAATTAGATTGATGCCTTGGTTTTTCAAACTTGGAAGGGTCACCAGTTACAAGTAATGTTTCAAAATCAAATCTCATTTTATAACACTCTGTACCATAATTATGGATGAATAATGGAAATCAATACAAAGGCAGGAACAGAAGCTGTAGAAAATTATTCTGGTTAAATCATTCATTAGTATAATCTGTTATATAGAATGAGAAGATGAGCAACAGCTAAGATTTCTTTTGCCTATATTTTCTTAAAAGAAAACCTTTAATGAAGCTGCAACAAGAAATGTATTTTCATAACTGTGACCTAAGATATTGTCTTTCTTTAAGTACATATCAATTTCAAACCCAAGTCTGCTCGGCAGGATGAATAAGGGACTCCTAATAAATCATCCATCCTTTCCACTCATGCATGAAATCAGTGTAACATGCATGACAAAAGATAACAGATTATTACACCAAATCAAAAAGGAGTAGAATGTACCTATATTTTTCAGGAAATATGTTCAAGTAGGATTGCTGCTCTCATTAACTCTTCTGCTTCGTGTTTGGTGCTGAAAGGTTCATAGAATTAAATTCAGTTTATGTGAAAGGAAAGACTGAGTTGTGTTAAGACATTTGGTCTGACATCATAACTAGCACAGAGAAAGTACCACGGTTGCCAGGTTGTTTGACTACTAAATTCTGAAAACTAGAAAGGGAATAAAAGAATGGCAAATAAATATACTAAACTGGTTTTAAAGTGTCAGAAAGGAAAAAGACATTTAAAACTATTTTTGCTAATTACACAATTGTCGCTGCATTACTTAATGTATTTGCAATCCGTGGCACTGCGCTGACACCTAGTGGTGCTCCTCGGGCTGCAGTGGGACCTTTGGGTGGACCACCAGGTCCTGGTAGTGTCCTCAAGAAGCCAGCATCATTTTAATCTTTAAGAAATCTGCTTCAAACGTTGCATGTAGCACTCGCAGGATGGATGTTTTCACCACCTTCAGCCATCCATTGGCATGACTTCATCCATATACGAGGATGCATTTTCACATTGGAGAAGACTCAACTGGAAGAGAAAATGGGAAAGCTCACCTGGACAGGTGCAGCAAAACAAAAGGGACTACAAGCCACAGGAAAGATCATCAGTAGAACACAAAATATTCTCCTTCTTCTGGCTAGGTATTCTTGCACACAGAGCACATAGCCTGAGATTATCACCATATAACAAAATCCAACCTCTCTCTGTGGTCACTATACCATAGTTATGTCTAAAGAAATTAAGGGAAAACCATTGAACCAACTCATGTATATCCCATTTAGCCTGAAATTCCCCTTAGATACCTCACAGTGACCGATGCAAATAAATTACAACTCTTTGGTATTACCAGGCTGCAGTACATTTATACAGTGAAATGTATCTGTAGGTGTAAAACTGGGAGATTCAGTGACAGGTGCATTATATTCAGGACTTCACTGTATTGAAAAGTTTAATACTATCAGCCTTTAATAAGTTTCAAATATTGAAAAAACATATTCTAACTATTCTGTTTTCTTCTTTCCATTAAGTCTTGTCTAGAGAATCAATTACTTGGCATTTTCTGGCAGAACTTACTGGCTGAATAGCATTTGGTGAAATTGATTAAGTATGGATTATGGATGAAATCATAAATTCACTCAGTGAATTTGAAGAGGGTTTTGCCTTTGAGTTAGGGAGGATACAACCTGAGCTTTAATTTAGTTACCTGACAGAAGTAATTTAATGATGCTCTCTCAAATACTATTCCATAAAAATATAGAAAGGCTGATTCTGTTCTCATTGATTATTACCTATTCATTGAATCTCATGGAAGTACTGCATCATATCTGCTGGGAAAGAGGACGTCAGAACCAACCCTACTTGATAAGAGCAACCAGAGCAGAGATGACCTCGTTAGAAAATTAGGTCTGGAGAAAGCTGTTTACATATCATTATTGTTTGTAGATCTGGATCTTTATGCAATGAACTCCACAATTCCACTAGCATTCCCTATATGTTATTCAGACACTATATAAACTTATCATGCGGCTCCTGTTCAGACAGGGCATTGTTAAACAGACCTTGCAGGCAGCATATGTGGAGGTTGTGAAGTGTGTGGTACTATTAGGTATGCTGAGGAAGAAAAAGGGATTTATAGGACCATTGTACCTCTGAATCAAATTTGAGTGGATATATCTCATCACTTGTGAGGGCTTCTGAACCATTCAGTAATTTCAGCCAATTTCATATAAGGACAGAATTGTCAAAACCATTAATTTCTAATAAGTCTTATGAAAATTAGAAGATTTTAGGGCTTCTTCCTGCCTCTCCCCAAGGGAGATACTGGCATACTTCTGCCCTGCTGGAACCTGCCTCAGAAATTAAACAGGGCCAACAACATACAGGTTGGCCAGCAAAATGTTGCTAGGAGGCAAGCAGGTGTGTGAGGAGCAGTGGATGCAGAGCGGAGAGTCTGAGGAGCTTTTGGGAGTAGGGATGAAGCAGATTTGAGTTGGCTGCAGTGAAAAGGTAATGCTTTTTGTTTGTACCTACAGATTTTATAAGGCCTGTTTGTTTCTGGAGAAATTCTTTCTGTTTGTAGCGTCAGATATGACTCTTTTGCACCCCAAAAAGGAGAAAAATGAGTTTGATCCATATTGTAAGGTTTGCACATTAAGAAATATGAGTGGTGGAATTGTCAGGGCCAGCACAGCCAATTTCTGCTGGTCTAATGGAGAAATTACTACTGCATAGACCATAGGATAAGATGGGAAACTTGGGGGAGATACCTTGCTCTCACTCTAACAGGAAAATACTGATAGATTTAAAGGTCTTAGGTTTATGTATTTCATAGAAAAGCTTCAGATGTTGAAATATTTACTATACTATATGAAGTTCAGTACTCAAATAGCTTATGTAAAATGATAGGCATTTTACTGAGAAATGGATAATATCAGCATTCACTGAGGCAGGGATGTCTGTAACAAAACAGTCTTATAGGGTTGATCCAAAGTACTGTATGCTTGCTGGCTTAAGGTAATGAGATCACAGTGCTTACAGAAGTGCTTTTAAAATACAAAATGCCATATAAAGTTTGGGGGTGATTTATTCCTTTAAAATGAAAGTATACTTTTAGGAGAAAAATAACTTCCAGCAGTAAAGGTGATAAAAATTATTTCTAACTATTGGAAGGATATAAAAGAAATAACAGGGAGAATGTGTTTTCGAGCTAACAAATAAGCCCCATTTTAAGAGAAATAATGAGGTATAAAGTGAAAGATTTTGATGCTAAATAAGAGCCCTTCCTAAGCTCTTTTCCATTCTACATTGTGCTTGGGGCAGATTACTAAAATTGTGGTAGGAAAAAAAGTGAAGAAAATTTTTCTCTTTTGGTTTGTCAGTGTTGAAAATATTTACACCTACATTTTTAGCAGTTTGAACAATGGTAATAGCATCTGACTATGAATGATTTTACAGATTTGTAGAACATATTTTTATAACTAAATAACCTGTTTGAATTGCACCCAGTTTTACAAATGCTGCTTTCCTCCTCATTTTTTTAACAAGGTAAATTTAGCATTGTTAATGAAAAAGTTAGACCTGTCACTTGAGAAGAGAAGGCACAACTAAAAATAACTATGTTGTTCTTTGGATGATTTCTCATTTGTTGTTGGTGTCATTAGAAGTGCATGAGGTGACTCACCTTCTCCCTCCTTCTTTTGACTAACCTTTGTGATACCTTCTAAAACACCAAAGAAGCAAATGTATTGCTTTGTTCATGTACAATACCAACTTAACACTCACTGAGATCAGTTGAAAAACTCAGTATTGTATCTACCGAGCCTGACCATCTCACAGATTTTTCTGAGACGTACGGATGTGTTCAGAGATGATACAAAAATGGATCAAGGTAATTTCTGGAGTAATAACTTGATATACTGTCCTGGGATATCTTACTACTGAAAGTATTTTTAGATTATATGCAAATAGCAGTCCTGAAGGCCGTAATATCACTCCAAATGCCCTAATACCTTTTTTCCTAACTAAAATAATTTTGTAAATCCATTATTATGCTTACTAATGTGTCTCCAGGTGCGGAGTGGGGGAAAACTGCTATAATTTGTTCAGACAAGCAGACTGAAGGCCAGATCCGGAAGCTGTTCTTCGGCAGATAGGAGACAGTCCAGAAGGGAGTCTGGACTCTGTTTTGATTTCAACCAAATATGCTGGGGGTCAGCTACTTTTGTTCTAAGATTTTGTATTTGATGCTGGTTTTTTTTTTTGAAGGGGATGTCTGAGGATCTTTTGAATATCAACTTTCATTTTTGTTCCTTTTTTAACCACTGACTTGGATCTTCAGCTGAAGGCATTGTAGTGCATACACAGACTACCAATGGCACTCAGTGATCTGTTAAAATAAAGATTTTTGATGGTATGGAGATTCTTTATTTTCTTTCCATTTTCTCTATGCTACCTGATAAATCCTGTGAATATCTGTTTCAAGCTGTCATTAATCAGCACTCAGGTGGAACCCTGCTGTGTTCTGTGTATTTTTCTCCCAGCAAAACACTCCGGACATTGTGCAAGGGGCACTGCCATCCAAATGTGTCATATCTCTACAGATAGTCCATGCCAAAATGATTTTATGCTATACTTCAACTGAAGAATAAACACCTTGGATTTTCTTTCAGCAACCTGGTTCCTAAAACTGAAAAGTGCTTTCTGAAGCAGCAATTTATTTTTTTTTTTTGTGAAAAAAGTTGTGGAAGCAGTCCCTCATATGTTTCTAAGAATACTTGAATCTTCAAGTTATTCAGCTTTGACTCTTTTTCTAACCTTATGGTGCTTGCCATTAATCAGTACCCTAATATGTTGGTTTGTTGGTAGGAATGCTGCCCAAAACAGGTCATTTGCAATATAGTCACAAGTACTGCTAAGTCTGATATATCCCAAAGGTGCTAAAAAAAAAAATAAAATCTGTTGTGCTGATTTTCAAAAGCAATTGTCTCACATGGCACAAATAAACCGCACACAAGTGTTTTGCTTCCATTGAGGCTCCCAACTGATACCCAGAAATGTTTAGTATATCTAGTAGTTCTTGCTCCCAATATTAGGTACAGAGAACATTTGAAGACTTGAATATATTTTTTATCTATACCAATGAAAGTCATCTCTTTAAGAGCAGGTCAGTTATTTATGTTCCTGAATAGTTATTTAGGTTCCCAATTTCCTTTAAATGTGACACCTTGCAGCCTTTGTACTTAATCAGAACATATCTGGGGAACTACAAAGCACTATTTAGGAATTAAGAGTGAAGATTACTTAGAATATTTGAGTGAGTGCTCTATGAGGGACAATAAAAAGTTTAAAACATAAAAAAAAAAATTTAGATAAAATTATTGAGCTGGGCCTATGAAAAATTGAATAGCACATTGTGACAATGCAGTTCTTAGGCAGTGATATAATGCTGTTTTTTGGTGCCAGGCTTTCTCTACTGATATTTATATTAAATGGACACAAATACTTGTGGTTCTGTGGCTCCAGCAACATTTTTCTCCAGTCTCTTCAGGTTCACTCTGTCAGACACATGACTCATAACTTCTGGCATGTAGAAATCTACGCAAGTGCCTTCCAGGAGCTTTGGTCTCCTTCCATAGAGTGACTCCACAGGAATGGGTGTTCCTCTTCACCATCCTTAACCACATTTGAAGACATCTTTACATAACTTCATTCAAAATCTGAAAAAGAAGCTCAGATTGTTCCTGGGTTTCTTGTAGGAGCATGTTTGACCTTTTCATCTCTATATTTAACTTAAATATTTATGCAGCAAAAAATAAATCCTGAGTATTTTTGCCCTGTTTTCTGGAAATTTGGAATAGGAGGTTTACATTTTCCTTGATTTTCTTTTCTTTTTCTTATGACTTGAAGTGGCTGGGACTATGCCACCTGGCTATGCTGCTCGGTTGGAAACAGCCAGCAGGAGGCTGGTCACAAGCGCCGTTCCCTGGGGCTCAGTATTGGAGCCAGTCCTGTTCAATATTTTTATCAATTATCTGGACAAAGGGATCATTGGGCAGGTGTGTTGATCTGCTGGTGGGCAGAAAGGCTCTAAAGAGGGATCTGGATAGGCTGGATCCATGAACAGAAGCCATTTTTATGAGGTTCAACAAGGCCAAGCACTGGGTCCTGCACTTCAGCAACAACAACTCCATGTACTGACACAGACTGGAGGAAGAGTGGCTGGAAAGCTCCCCTGCAGAAAAGGATCTGGATGTGCTGGTCGATAGCTGGCTGAACATGAACCAGCAGTGTGCCTGTGTGGCCAAGAAGGCCAATGACATCCTGGTCAGGATCAGGAACAGTGTGGCCAGCAGGTCTAGGGCAGTGATCATCCCCTGTACTCAATACTGGTAAGGCTGAACTTCGAGCCCTGTCTTCAGTTTTGGACCCCTCACTACAAGAAAGACATGGAGGCACTAGAGCATGTCTAGAGAGGTCAACAGAGCTGGTGAGGGACCTGGAGCATGTCTTATAAGATGCACTGGGGTTGTTCAGTCTGGAGAAAAAGAGGCTTGGGAAAGGTTTAGATATGATATTAAGGAAAATTTCTTCATGGAAATATTTGAACAGGCTGCTCAGGGAAGTGGTGGAGTCACCAAACCTGGAGGTATTTAAAAGATGTGCAGATGTGGTACTTAGGGATGCAGTTTAGTGTGGATTTAGTAGTGCCAGTTTAATGGATGGACTTGATGATTTTGAAGGTCTTTTCCAACCTAACCATGTCCATGATTGTACGACTCTAAAATATCTTCAGGAAAATGTGAAAATGTGTTGTTGTAACAAGATTAAGGGGAAAAAAAATAAAGTTGGGGTGGTTTTTTGTACTTTTCCTAAAAAAAAATTCCATTTTCAATTTTACTGAAAGGATGTTTTCAGTGTAGTTTTTGAATATTTTACAGATAATGCATTTCACCAAAATGCTCCCCTTTTTCATTCTATTCCAGAACAAAACTTGAAAACTGGAAGATTGAGTAGAAAACTGAAAATACAGTTTTGACCTAACTCAGGAAGAGAGGAAATTCAAGAAGCTCCTTGTATGCAGTTTTAATGCCTTTTATTTTTCAGTGTTTTTGGTTTTTGTTATAATTGATTAATGATCCAATATAAGAAGAAAAACTTCTCTATAAACTCAGAAATAATTTCTCTTATTTTCTGCATGGGAAAATCAAGCAAGAAAAAAATGAGTACAGAATTTGCATAAAGAAGCTCACCAGTGCTCGATGGTTCATATTTGGGATGCTCTGTGTTCTCTTAAGATCTGTAGTTCTGAGGCCTTTTCAAAAGGCTGACCTGAATTACTAACTCAAATTTTAACAGCAAGGGAGAAATAGTGGGTCTTTTGAAATTAATAGCTAAACTTTCAAGGTTTTCAAGGGAGCTAGTTTTTCATCACAAATCTATCTAATGTAATAAAATCTAGATCATTTAATCCCTAGTCCTGGAATTTAAGCACTGGACTTCCTTTTTTACACTTACCACTGAATAGTTTAGAATTGTAAAGAGAATATTTTTCCCCTATTGATGTTACATCTCAGGAATTGGCAAGTCTAGGTGGTCCTACCACCCCTAAGAGAACTGATTTTTTTTTAATGGAAATTGGAACATAGATGAATGAGTTAACAGCAGGGTTCTATTTTAATGACAGCAACAAGGAATTCTGTAATTAAGCACATTAAGGCAGAACAACCTCTTTGAATTTCAGAACATCTCTAGTTCATGCTCTAACATCCATTTTTTTTTACACTGCTTTAATCTGCATCCTCCCTTCAGGCATCTTACACTAAGGGCTTGACAGACTCCTAGCTGACAGTAGCTGGCATTCTTTTAATTGACAAGGGAGACCACTGTTGAAAGAGATTGGGAAGAGCATTCTCTCTTCCCTCAGGGTCTAAATGCTCTGCTTTTGCAGAACTCCTGCAGGATCTGCTATCTACAAACTCTATCTGAAAACACAGGTTTTGCAGAATACAGGGAAGAGTCCACCTGAGCTTCTCATACACTCTAGACCCTTTTACTTTGGATTTTTGCCAAGTGTCCCAAGGGGCAGAGGTTTGCTATTTTGTTCATCACGTGTCCATTATTTTAGGAGAAAGTGAAATAATTCTTTTTTCACAAAACAACGAAGCATATGCTTATGCCCCACTGAAAGCATATGCAAATGTGATTTTAGCTAAAACTTCTTGTGCATATGGTTATAAGATGTAAGGACACATCCATATTTTTAGCTGCATCAGGCCCATTGAAGAAATACAAAACCTTTGAGAAACATAAACATATATATAAAAGTGTTTGTATTGCTCATAAGCATTAAGAAAATATTTTATGCCCCATTATACCAAACTTATTCAGAAATTCGTCATGCAGTTGTAATGGCTTTCTTTGACTAAATTCTACCATATGCATAAAAACTGTTTAGACTGTAGGGTTCTGGGTTAGGAACTTTATTTTCCTGTTAGTATTTAATGCATCCAGGGCCATGTAAGTAAGAGGAGTGGTTTTAATCACTTGTTCTACCATTTCTGTGATCTCAGTTGTTTTACTCTGTTTGCTGCCTATGATTTATCATTTTTGTTGAGTGTACTCAGCTTTTTGAATAGCCATTACCTGGTGATCTGCTCAGATTAACAGAATTGATAGTTTCCAAAGCAGACTCTTTGACGTCTGTTGTCAATGTGCTCCACTTCTTGTCATCTTTTCTCATAACCAGTATTCATGGTTAGGTGCCACTGACGGAAACATAATACATGGCATTCAAAAAAGACTGAACTCCAACTTGTCAGGACTATTGTAATGACAGTAGAATGATTATGATTAAAGTTAAAATTATATTTCCACTCCTGCAGCCAGTGTTCCTGGTTTTACTATTTGAGTCTCCCAAAGAATGAAAATGGATTAGCCAGATGATTTTTTTCCTTCCCCCCTCTCTACCCCCGCAAAAAAAATCCCCAGCAAAACCAATGCTCTAGTTCCATTAATCTGTTCTTTCTTCATTTCTAAAACCAGCTTCTGTGGATAGAATTCTAAACAAAAGAATGTGGTCAAAAAAGCAAACTGATAAAGACATAAGATAGACATTGAACATTGTTATTAACAGGCTTTTGAAAATAGAAGCCTTGCTGAGATTTCTAAAGCCACTAATGGCAATGACATTCCTCATTATTGGTTCAACTCTGTATCCTATTTGCTAATCATTTTAAATTCCAATACCTCCCTCAATCCAGGGTGAGCACTGAGCTCATTACAGACTAAAAATGTAAACCAGAGAAAATACGAAACAGCAGTAACTATTACTACTTACAATCATTGTCCTTGTTTATCTTCCTTACTGTACCTCTTGGTTTTGTTTGTTGAAAATAAAAAAGTGGACCACGGGTTCAAAAAAGTTCACATTTTTCATCAGAAATATATGCTCTTGGGTACAACATTCCATTAGGAATTAGAAGCCTTAGGTTTAATACTGGAATAAAACACACAGAGTGTAGTGACAAAATGAAATAAATGTTACCAGTCATATTCAAGACGAGATGGACCTACCAAAGAAGAACCTCCTCAGAGGGAAGTGGTTTCCTCTGGCAGCTTATTCAAGGACTCTCAACCTGGACTCTGAAGCGTACAGGACTCTCCTGACACACTGTCCCCAGCAGAGGACTCCCCAGCACCGACAGATGTTCAACGTTGCATTTCCCCCTCTCCTCACCCACCTGCCACCAGGACAATATTTGTTTCCTCAGCCTGCAGGAAGCTGAATACATAGATAAACCACACTATTTTGCACACTTCTGTTTTGAAGAGCTGTCCAGGATAAGTAATGTTGACTGGTGGTGTGAGAGTCTCTAATTATTTTTTTTGCTCAGAAACCACATGCAAACTAGTTGGTCCTCGCTGTCTCTTGTCATCTAATGTTACAAAGCAATCTACACTGTCTGTGAGCTTCAGAACACATACTGACAAAAGAAGTAGTTTCCCTGGTAACAAGGACCATATGAAAGCTCTCAGAACATATCCTCCCCAGGAGTTAATTTGTTTCAGATGGGAAAGGTGATTACTTATAAGAAAAAAGGGAAAACAGCTGAGCTATTTAAAGATGAAATAGTAAAGAGTAAGCAGTGTTATTTGTTCCACTTTCACTGTTTTCATTTATATGCACATGACATATATGCTTATATATATATATATAAATACATTTCGGTACAAACTATCATTGTGTAAGTGCTAATACAAGCATGTAAACGACTTGGCAGTAAAGAACTTCTTGAAGGTCTTCATTATGGTACAAGAAGTGAAAAATAAGTCCTCAAATGTAAATTTGAATATTTCATAATGATACAAAGGATACAAAAAAGATGAAAACAATACAGGACATGTGCGTACAGGTCTAGCCAAAAGACTACAATATGCAATATAATGGGATTGTCAAAAGTAAAGAAATAAAGAGCAGAATAAATAGTGGCAAAAGTCACAACATTGTTCAACTATAAAGCTATTTATGCCAATATCAGATTTACACCCAGATAACTTTTTTAAGGAACGTAAACTCTTTCTCCTCTAGCATAACTGGAAGTATTGATCTAATGGTCTTCCAAATGTGGAGAGTGGGTTACTAATGGTTTACAACTCACTAGGCTTTTTGATCAAACGCTGTATAACTGTGATTGAAAGAGAAAATTGCCTGAGCATTCATGAGCTGGAGAGCAAATGGTGTCCACAACAAGGCATGGCAGAGGCAAGGAATGTTGCACAAGTCATGTTGTTAAGTGTGATCAGTGCAATGAACACTTAAGGTGGTTGCTGATTCAAGAATTGATATTTTTTTAACTGCTTATTCATTTTATGCACAGAGATCCTTTGTCATAACATTTCAGTGAATAAGGATTCCTCTATGATTTATAAAAACAGACCACCTTGGAAAAAAAAAATTAAGTGAAAGGCTAAGACATTACTGGGAAGAGGAGCAGCAAATTATTCAAATATCTTTAAGATGAGAACTATGACTATCTAGATGAGATTATTGAAACCAAAAAGTTTTCTTTGTTGAAACGTCATTGTTTTTCATCAGCTTGGTTTTTATGTAGAGCTTGTTCTTTTCAGTTGTTATTGTAGTTGTTATTTTGAGGGTTTTTTTGTTTGTGTTTGTTGGTTTGGGGGATCTTTTTTTTTCCTGGTTGGTTGATTTTTTTTTTGTTTGGTTTTTATAGACTTGTGGAGAAACCCAGTGCATAGGTTACAGATTTGCCTTGGCCTTCACAGAATGCTAAAAGTGTTAAAGTTGAAGGAAATTATAAAGGTCTTAATATCTATATGCTTGTCAGAACTGTAATTATTTATCTGCATTTTTTCAAAGAGAATATAGCAGTAGCAATTCCTTCATAAATTTATATATTTTTCTTATTGGTTCTTAACAGCATTTAGCTCATGCAAGTTTCCATAGACAGCGTAAATCTTTTTCTTTTCATCTGATGAAGGTGTGAATCTTAATATCTCTCTGAAAAAGTTACAAATAAGCAGTTAATAACAATGGATACATTTCAAACCATTTTACTCAGGGAAAATAAAAGAAAAAAAAGACATGAGAATGTCTCTTTAACATCTCTGTTACTGAAAGAGAAGACACGAGTTAACTGTTCCCATAATTTAGCTGTATATTTAAAACGTATGAAGGAATTCCTATAAATGGTACTTTCTGCAGTGTGCCACACCTCAAATTGTCTGGAAACCTGAGCTGAGCTCTGGCAGGAGTCTGTGGTTTTCTTGCTGGAAAGTTCTGCTTTCAGGGAGTATGTGCATTCCAGAATTTCCTCTTGCTCCCAAAGTGTTTCGGGTTACAAATCAAGATACTCTTTTTGTTTTCAAACAGATGTGACTGACTTGGAGCAAAACTGAGGAATGGCTAGAGTGACTTTTCTCAATTTTAAAAGTGATTTAGGCACACTACCTAGAGACAGATAGGTTCACTAAAAGGTTTCAAAATGTCTGAGAAGCTAAATCTTCTTGCTTCATGGACCCATACTCAGGACAAACTGTTCTATAATCTAACTCTCCTAGATTCCAAAGTGAATGATAAGATATCATGGTTTAAGAATGATATTCCCCAATTTAGTGTTTTTACTGAAACACTCCAAGCCATGTTCCACTTGCACACTCTTCCCTCACCTTCCTTCTCCTCCCTGTGGTGGGATGGAGAGGAGAATCGGAGGCACAAAACATAAAGATCACAGGTTGCCATAAGAACAATTCACTGGAAACAGCAATGAGATAAGAAATGAACCATAACAACAACAATATTAATAACAGGGTCCATGAGAGAGATGAGCAATCCACATGGAAGTGCTCACCATGCAGAGCTCAGAAATATCTGATGGCTCCTCACACAACCTGACTGGAAGGGACCCCATCCTTCCCTGTCCCTTGCGTGCGACGTTAGGTGGTATAGAATAACCTCCAGGTCCCAGCTATGCCCCTGCTGCCTACGGCAGAAATTAACTCTGCCCTGGAAGAACATGAAATGTCTAAACATTCCCATAAGCTTTTCAGTCAAACTCTTTGTATCTGCTCACACACTGGGGATGTCTCAACTACCTGTGACTAGGTTTGCTTTTATAGGAAACACTGGAGATAATTTGAAAGGTTATCTTTTTTTTTGCCTCCTCTTTAGAGCACAACCCCTATAATACTAGATAGTACAAGCATTTACGAAGTGTGTTGGCTAATGTAAACAAAACAAGAAATCTGACTCCTGTCTCCTTCTCAAAGTCTTTCTTGCTACTAAAAGTGCTTGGATTCTCTAGAGAAGATAAAATCTCCCATATATTTATCTCCCCACTTTAGAATCTACTAATGCCACTACTAAGAGTCTGTGGGCTGAGGAGCCCAGTCTCCTTCACGGAAGATAATATCACTTATACTGTCATTTTTACTACAGTGCTTTTGGTTTCTGAAGGGCTGTCCTCTTACAGAAATGATCTCTCTCTCCTAAAATAATTTGTGACACATTTTTCATTTTTGTTCTTTGCCTGGCAATTTCTATTCCATAGCTGCCTTCTCTCTCTCAGTTATTGGCTCTGGACAAAGAGTCATTAAAAGTCAACGACACAGTTAGTAGCAACCTTATTGCCCTGCCACTTATCACTGATGAACACCTTCCTGTCTTCTTTGAGCTTTTATTTTTGTTGCAATGTGGAGGTTCTGAAATACAAATGACAACAGCATAAAGGAAGATGCCAAATTGAGAAAGTAAACATTAAAAGTAAGTACTGACTCCCAATACTCACACTGAAATATCTTTTGCTCTTGCACTGAGTATTAATTATTATTGTTGCTTTTTAGGATTTATTCCATCCTAAATAGGTATCTTCGGGGATTTTCATGCAGTCCAAAAAGAACTGAGACATATTATTGAATGAAAAAGTTAATTCATACTATGATAAAAAGTAATGAAACCTCATAGTGAAGAAAATCCTCTACGTTAATATCTAAGCATAGCTTTTTTTGTGTCCCCAAAATTGATTCAAGATGTGTTTTATCCAGTTTTTCCACGGGGCAGAACAAGAATATATGCCATTAGAATAGCTGTTGATACCATAAAGCCATCAAATAAAGAACATAATTTCAAACTAAACAGTGGAATCCTGTCACAAACTAAACACTCCATCTGGTGCCATTTAACTGCAATAACTTCTTCAAGGCAACACTCCCATGAAACATACAAACTTCAAACAACATTATTTTACTACAAATGTGGGCTATAAAACTTGATAGAAAAAAAGGAAACCATAAAGTCCTCAAGTTCCCTCTGAGCCTGAGCTAGAAT
This sequence comes from Formicarius rufipectus, assembly GCA_013399695.1. Taxonomy (NCBI): domain Eukaryota; kingdom Metazoa; phylum Chordata; class Aves; order Passeriformes; family Formicariidae; genus Formicarius; species Formicarius rufipectus. The sequence continues at coordinate 191,246 of VXAU01005044.1, read as the reverse complement.
CCAGATCTTCCTGAATTAAGTCACTTTCAACATGTTGCAACAGACGACTGAGGGTCCCAGTAGATCTAAGTTTTATTTTCATAATTCATTCTCAGCTTGGCTGGGAACAAAGTAGCCACCTCCACATTTTTGGCAAGAAAACTTTCTTTACTGGAATAAAGGTCTGCCTCTTCAATGGGGTGTTTGGCGAGATACCAGGAAAAAATAATATCTGATTTCCCTTACACTTCACTTCCTTTTCTATTTTTTTTATTTTCAAACTTTAGTAAGAACACTCTCTTCCTCCTTCAAATCCTTCAGTCCAGCTATAATTGCTTTGTTAGCTCCTTTTTGATCCACTCACATACCAAATATTATATATCTGCTTTACAAATATTGTGTTTTTAATGACACAAAAACCTGTGAGGTTTGGAAGTAATTTTTTTTTTCCTTGCCTCAGCTTCCCAGTTTACTAGAATAATAAATTCTTTTACTCCCAGGAAGATTATTATGCCAACATCATAAACCTGAATTTTATTTTCCAGCATAACAATGAGGGTTTTTTTTTTCTTTTACAAGACTTCAAACATTCATTAAAAGCTTCTGCTCAGTATATAACTCTTGTCCCTTCAATGTCTTTGCCTTGAGTATTTTTCTATTCTAATTATGCATCAATGCTGTGGACCTTCTTTTCCCACTAACCAAATTTAACCTCACCACAGCCAGCAAAATATTCCTTCCATAGTAAACTCCCACATATTTATTACTATTTTAAGGAAATGTGACAGGATTTCTACAATAATTCACCCTTCATAAACTAAACATGAGTGCTATTTCTGCACTCACCTGAAAGAAAACACTAGAGATTTTTGGTGCTAGCTCATAACTGTAAAAATCATTCTGTGCAAATTTGTTTTTACACTAGTCTGAGCAAAAATGAGAAATGCTTAACTACTCAGATAGCAAAAGTCACAGCTTAAGAACATGGGATCTCTGTAGACTTCAACAGAACACCACAAACATACTGCTATCTACAACAAATTTCCCCTGACACAGATCATCTGCCTCATTTCCCTCTGAAATAGAAACTGCATAAAATACTGATGGAAATTCTCTGGCTTAGGAGACTAAACTAGGGAATTAATGATCTGTGTGGAGCTTGAAAGAAGCCGTGTTTTACCTTAAAGTTGTGAAAGAGAGTGGACTGGAAGAATTTACGTACTGTGCTGGAAAACTCTGTGCTTCGAAAAAACTGAATGACAAGAAAAAGCTACAATTTTCACAGTGGTCTGCTACCCTTGATATTAAAGCTAGGATGATCAACAAAAATTAATCTACTGAATATGGTACAGACCAGTGTGAAAACTTGAGTAAAACCAACAACAGCAGCAAATTAAAAAAAAACAAACTTTTGAGGAAGTTGAAGCAAACTGAACAGAGAGTTTTGCATAACATTACTGTTCTCAACTTTGTCCCACATGACCTACAATAGAGAGGAGTAAATTTGTTATTAGGCAACTCCATGGTGCTACAGGGGAATTGCATATAATAAAAAACTAATAGAAATTTTAATAGTGGTGACGTACCACTGCCAATTTTAAAATGCTTGTAACTGTATTTTAAATTCCATAGTACTTGTAGGAATATATCTAAGGTTTTAACAGAATGAGAAGCTGAGGGAAGCTCTCAAGGGTTCCTGGAAGCAACTTGTTAAAATTCTGTCACCAAATTGAAGGGAGATTGAGATTAATTTTAAAGCCTCTAACACAAATCCTACTTTCTCTGGGTAGAAAAAAACCATCCTCAGTAGAAATGATTGGTTCCCACTACTCATGAAAACAACTAACAACGAGTAATTTATTTTTCTTTTGGAATGCACAGAATTAGTCCCAATTACATTATCTACAATGTCTTGGGGATAATATAACCGAGGCACTTACAAGGTCTTCACGTATGCCCTCGTTCAATTACATGAGCTGAAGTTTATGATGTTGTGTAACCAGAATGCATATGTTTTTGTTTCCTTGGTTGAAGGAAGGCTTGTGGGGTTTGTTTATTTATTTTAAAATGCAAACATATCAACAGATTATTCTGGTTTAGCTTTCTTCTTGAAGTATGAGGATGTGACTTTAACAGAACCTATATGAGAAAATGCATATTGGTGCCTGATAGTCATAGAATTAAAAGAATTAATGCATTACAGCATTATACCCTTGATGTATCTGAATATACATTGCTTTGCATAAAGACTTTCTGACTGACTGGGAAACAACTTTGTGCTTTCATTCCATTTTACTCTCTATACTACTGTGCTTTTTACCTATAAAGAAGGAGCTCTTGTGTGAAAATTTAGACTCCCTGTAAACACATAGGCACTTAAGAAGTTGAATAGTCTCACTGCTTTCTGGCGACCACTCATGTATTTGAAGTGAAGCATTCATATCTGCATTTGCAAGGAAGTAGTTTAATGAAAGTATTACGGCCAATGTGGATTAGCATTATAAATTAATTTCTATTACAGCAGAAGAGACAGTGGTAAGAAATTGGAACTCAAAAGTTTGCTTGCTGTGTTTTCTCAGTAGACATATAATCCTAGCTATTGACAGACCTCATACATTGTCCTAAGTCTTAGAAATCATTGTGGCTTTTGCAGGTTACATCAATATGAAAACACTAGTGGATAAATCATATTTTTCCAACACAAATTTTCTGTACCTTTTGTTTTAAACTAGGGCAAAGTGTGAACATACAAAAAAATGTTTAAAGCATAAGCAAGAGAGAATAGTTTAGAGGAATACACTACTAAGCCAAGATCAATAAAATACCTTCAACTGATGATATTATAATAACAAAAGCAGAGACTTTATATATTTGCTCTTAGTATAAAACTTACAAAGTCTACTCTGAAGTTACTCATCACCTAATGCTTATATTTTTAAGTTGTGAGAAATTTAATAAACCAGTATATCAAATGAAAATAAATATTCACTTTGAAACTGCAGAAATCTATGTGTCCTTAGCCACTGAAACTGTTTTGGTAAAATTAGGTAAACAAAATCCAAAAAATGTTTATTCACCTAAGGCATTCCTGAAGTATTTCCTAATGTAGTATTAGTTTGCCTTTTTTAACAGGCACAGGACACAATTTATTATTTACAACAGAGAAAGACAATTTGTTTGACTAAATATCTTAACATTAAACTATGTTTTTTCTTTGTAAGAAATAGACAGACATGCTTCACAGAGAATTTCATCTGTGGCTTATTCCAATACTCACATATTGTGACAGAACTCTGTAATTTGATTTGGGTATTTTTCACAAAGATATAGTAAATATATAGATTTTTTTAGCTGTACCACCTTGAACATCAAGGACAATCTGGCTTTTGGCATTAATAGTAGCAAATCAATGACATGTTACAGCTTATACAAATGAACATACACTAGCTGAGAAAACAGGAGCTTAGTCTAAATACTCTGTCAGCCTGAACACTGTCTTCTCACCTGTCTACATTAAAATCTGTTTTTAAGTACATAACTGCATGATTATATTTTTATTACCTAACTAAAAATAAAATAGACAAAATTTTTGAAGAACTATTACCTTTAGGATGAGTGAAGACAGGAATGATTTTAGTTCAAAAGGCAAATGAATGAATAGAAGATTTTTATCAGGGTTATTCCTTCATCACTCCACAATTAAAGACTGAGCACTTTTTACTGACCATATTGTGATACTAGCACTGCCTGATACATATATAACACACAAGCAATGTAAAATTATTTCATTTTTTTTCAATTAAATGGAACAATTGTATGTAAAACAGGAATTTCCAAAACCTGAATCTAAGTTTATGCCCATTAAAATCAGTAAGACCTCTGTAATAGTTAGATTTAACTGGAAAGAATGTTATAAACTTTTGACTATTCCACCTTTATTTCTGTAAATATTTCAATTGCACAGCTGGTGAATTGTATTTCAAACAATCTACATTTTGTTAAATACTCTATCCATGCTTCAAAGCATTGGCATCATTCTCACCAAAATTAATGTGTAGGAGGCAATGAAAGTATAGGAACTTTTGTTCAATTATATTTTCAACTGATAACGCAGTGCCATATATCACCACAATACATCTTTGTTTCTCCCGGTTTAAAGAAAGCTAAACTATGTTCAGAGCTCAGATGTTCACCATATGTAAAAACCCTCCACAGTAAATGATGTAGGGCAGTGATCAGTCCTAAAGAGAGAACAATCTGTAAACATCACTTGGACAGACCAAGTTTTACTTTTACAGATTAAAGCAGCTATGAAAACAGAAACACAAGACTGGTTTTGTGCCCGTTCTCCATAAGCTTAAAAATTATCATATGAAACATTATACTCCTGAAGCCATGTTTCTGTCAGAGGAATCTTTGTCATTAGCTGTCATAATGCAAGTCATAAATACAACTGATGCTTGTGATCTTTTCTTCTGTAATTTGCAATTCTACCTTTCATCAGCATCTCTGTATATCTTCACATTTTCCTCCACTAGAGGCAAAAAACTTAATTCTTTTAAGAAAATCGCACATTTGCAAACAGTCAAATGTCAGATCTATATAGATGGTTTTAACAGCAGTTAATAAACATTACTACATCCTACAGGTAAGTGAAGCATTTTAACTACCATTTATGACCAGTAGTAGTTGCTGGCATCTGTGGTCATATCAAGAAATGTGGTTTATGGCATGAGATGTATGGCATAAGCATCCTGGCTCCAGACACAGAAGTAAACTATTGGTGAAATGATGCCTCAGCTAACAAATAGCAAATACCCATCTCAAACCTTAACAATTGCCAATCAGAAAAATGAAAATCAACTAATCAAAGGAAAATTCTACAACTATCCTAGCATCCTGCAGTTTCAAATCCTTTGAAAGCATATGGGCATTTCAAATACATGCCTACATGCATGTACACATCTATGCAAAATATGAAAGGTCAGTCTGAGATATTCATACAATAAACACAGCAAAGCTGTTATGACTCCTTTGATGTTGCTTGGACCAGAAAACATACCTGGTTCATCCTAATATAACTGGGATAAATACTTCAGTCTGAGAATTTAAGACTGTCCTACAGTTGAAGTTGTCCAAGAACTAGAGAGTAACCTCTAAATCTGAGATGGTAAATACTGTGTATGGATGGAACTGTAGAATTTTAGAATTAATATCACCCTTCATTTGCATTTAATATTTATGTCTTATGTATTCTTAAAATTAGTCCTTGGACAAATCATAGTCCTGACAAAAGAATTGAGAGAGTAAAGGTGAGGTGCTTTGGACCTGAAATTTGGCAAAATGCTCTTAAGATCCCCCTTAGGAAGATATGTGATGATGTTACTCCATGCAACCCCAAGCGACCACTGAGAGATTTGTTATTTTCACTTTAGGCTATCCTCTTTTTTCTGGAGACTGAATTTTAAAGATGAAAACATTATATTTTAAAGACAAAGGTTCAACCTGAACATTCAGTTTCCCTGTGGGTTTCAGCAAAATATTTTTGTGATGTTGTGCCTAAAAATGAATTGAATGTAACACAGCAGGCGGTGGGTAACACAATACTGACATTCAAAAACAATTAAAGTGGCCCCAGCTTTATTAATAACTAGGGAATATTCTGTTTTCTAAAACAGATGCTTTAGGTATACCACAAAAATTTAATGCAAAGCAGTTGTTATAAAATTAAGGCTTATAATTCATAATAGTGCAAATTATTGATAATTTGCTTAATTTAATTTGCTTTATTTGACCATTCACCCCTAGTCTTTCAGAGGTTATATTAATTATTTAAGCCTGAGCTATGTGATAATAGCTAATTACTCATTAATACAGTCACACAAACAGATTTTTTGGTGGGAAGAGTAGCTTTTATCCAACGTACCAAGGTGAGAAAAGAATATAAACTAGATAAAGTCACAACTCTTCAAGTATTTGAAGGCACATGAGTTCACAGACCAGTGAAACTCTATGTAATGGAAATGCATAAGAAGAAATAAAATAAGAAAAATTCTCTTCAATTTTCTTAAATATTGCTTAAGCAAGATTGTGGTTGGAAGTTGGAATTCCTGGCATGTTTCCCCAGATACATTCTGAAAATATATTCTTACTTCATTAAAAGAACATTTCACCCACTAACATCCATAATTAGATTCTACCCTGCTGCCATGCTTTTTTGGATAAGTTGTCAAGAGACAATCAAAATATTTTGGAAGGTTTGCTAGCACTTAATTTAAAATATACCTCACTCTATGCAGCTATTTTATGTGCACAAAACCTGTATTACTCTCCTCAGTAATTCTCTTCCTTGTCTTTTTTGTCTTTCATATCAAGCATGAGCTGGTGCTTCTTTGTCATCCCATTGTATCCTGCCTCAGCTTCTGGGTTACTTTTTCATAGCTTCTGTGTACTTTGTCCTGGAATCAGTCCCATGTGCTATATATGTTAAAATAACTTTTTAGAAGTAACTTTTTCTCTCCACTAATGCTAATTAATTTCAACAAAGCCACTGTCTGCTCAAACGAAAACACAGCAACATTTTGGAGTGAATTTGTCTGATCTCCATATTTAGACTGTAAAATCCTCATGGCTGGAGCTGTCTCCATCTCTTCCTGACTCTGTGAAGCACTATAATGTTGACACCTAGCAAATAATTCATAATAAGATTAATAAGCTGTGTTTTGCCAGGTATGATCTAATGGTGCCCTTTCTAAGATTATGTGGCAAGTATTAAGGACAAAAGCTATTTTTTTCTTAAATGAGAATGGTTTCTCAGAAATATTCACACTTTAAATGATAAAAAATGTCTTTTTTTTTTTTTTTTTTTAAACCAAACTTCTTTTTTCATACTAAAGCTGTTTAAACAATACAGCTGATGTGATTCTCACCTCAGATAACTGGCAAAAGAGGCATTTTCAAATCTGGGACTTCAAAGTGTTCCAGAAAATTCTCACATGGATTGTTGATCATATTTATAGGTAAATTAGGCCATTAAAAAGAACTCAAATGAGCTCTAAATATAGGGAATTCATAACTTAAAGTTAAAATAGTAATAATGAAATCATTATAGTAATAAAATTCTTCCTCCGATTCTCAGGCTTTGCACTCTTTGACTGACTGAGACTGTTCAAATTAACAAAGTTAAGTATATCCATATATATTTGGAAAATTTAGGCCTAATTTTATGTACTGTTTTACAGCACACGGTGGGTTTTTTTGTCTGTGTTGAGACATCTTTTTCCTTCCCAGAGCCCAAACTCTCCATGTGTACAGAAATGTTAAAAAGTATTTATTGTTTTCCCTAATTTAGTACTGATATGTGAGACAATACAAACCTTTAAAAGTCTGTCCTGAAAAATATTCCACAATCCAATACTAGAGGCACACAATACCTGAGAAAATGCTTGTTGAGTGTTCCTGTTTTACTTTGAGAGTGATGCTTTGCTGGTTTCCTCAGTGTCTCCACAGTACTCAGAAATCTGCCACACAGCAAAGCTCACCCTGCCCTGCCAACCTGAGAATCCACACTGTGGAATGGGAGAATCTACACATGTATGAGAATGTTTGATAAAAGAGTTTATACAGCAGATAGCCAAAGCACGGAAACACTCAAATGCTACCTTATTTAGCCAAGGATTTTGTCAGTCTTCATATCAATTGAAGCTTTTGTACTATTTCTAGGCAGCTAATGATAGCTGTTATTGGTATGTTCATTAGTACACAATCATGCATAAATCAGTATTAGGTAAATACTTTCAGAATAAAGACATGGGGACTGTCAAGACAAATAAGAGTTTTACTCTTGCCTTTTAAAAATTGCTAGGTCAGTGGAACATGATGTTAAAAATCCCTTTCTAAATATTTTATATTCTCATGGCAGAAGATAGTAATAATCACAGAAAGCCTAGAGCTACCAACCACCTTTATTATCTCAACAGTGCAGCTAGTTTCCCAATGATGGATTTAATATAATCAAGTCTGTCAGAAGTATTTTTGAGGAAAGCATGGACCAGACATATGTTTTCAGGTAACTCCTCCCATCCACATACAAATTGTTCCTTCATCATGAAAGGATTTTTTATACAGCTGCCTATTTGTATATTTTTTCATTGCATACATATGTATTTATGTGTATATATATTATAAATTTTCAACATAACCTGAGGAACATTCCTATTGAGGAAGGTACATATTTTATCCCAGAAGCTGTGAAGTATTAAAACACTCAAATAAGCAAGACTTGGCTCTCTCACAAATATGTGAAGGATGAGCTTGATCTTGGAACTTTTGCAAAGCTTACTGAAGGCAATAAAAAATCTTCATTCATTTTTCAGTGTTCTTTTTGCAAGGCTTTTTACCATTCAAGCATGTTGTCCTTAGAACTATAATGAAATAATTATGATGCTGAGAATACTTTGGATTTTGTTCTGAATCAATCCATGAGATGTGAAGGAGTCAGGAGAGACAACTATTCAGAGTGGTTAACAAATACTGCTAAGCTGTGATGGTTTGGATTTTTTTTCTGTTTATATCCAGAATTGTATATCTCTACTTAGAACCTCTTCCAATAAATTCCAGTGTCAGGATATGATCATGAATAAGTTCATACAATGGATTTTGTCTTGAGCCTTAAAGCCAAATCAGTAGTTGGAGCAGTCACAAACATGAAACAGATCATTTTTCTAGTTATCAGTCATCTCACACATCAGGTGAAATTCTTACTAATGACCATTTCACATACACATATGCTGAATACCCTTCTAGGAAGCACCCACATTACAATGGCTTACTTGAACCTTTACATGGACCTTTACCTGTTTCAGAGATAATAGGGTTGCACATAAGCTAATGACCAACAATCTTTTCACTGAATTCTTTGATGGAAAATGGAGCAAAAGGAGCCAGTGTTACAACTGGAAAGAACAGCAAGTGTCCATGGTCGGTGTTTATAAAGAAAATAAGCAAGCACACAAAACTGTAAGGTACTGCTCCCTGCTGCTCCTGGCCCTGGTCACTCGGGCTCTTCCACAGAAGACCCTGCAGATCCCTTTATGCTGGACAGAAAAATAAATTTTGCAGAAATTCCTGAGAATGTCTTTTGTGAAGATTGTGTTGGCTGGTTTCTCTGGTTCACCAAACTACTGATTAGCCTATGACAACCAACTCAAGAACCCGAAACGGGGCTGAGCAGTAAAATTATTTGGGCTGTCATGCACAGACTGAACCAGTCAACCTCCTGACCTGCCTGTGCTCAAATTGTATAAACGTCTTTAAAACTGAAGCTGTACTGTCCTGTGTCTGAACACTTTGAAAAGGGATCAGGGTTTACAAAGAGTAAGAGTGAGCTTCCACATGGAAGTATTTCATTTTTGCAAGCATTATTAATTTCAATGGGAATCTTATATAAGTGGAGCTAGATCAGGCCTTGAATTAGGCAAATGACATAATGAGAAATGACAGCAGAAAATGAATGCAGAGAACAGAAAGAAAAGACTACAGAAAAAAAAAAAAGTGGAGAAAGCTATGTTAGGAAGAGCATAATTCAAGAAGCACAATTTTTTTAGAAAACTTATATTAAATAAAAACATATTAAAAATGGACAAAAGACTGTTAAATAGGAGTTTTGATAGATCTGATGTTGTAGGAGGTTGAGTGACTCCCAAAGGGAAAATGACCTCTCATTAGTAGGAGGCAACAGAAACTGAGGGGAAAAAACAAAAGAGAGGGCTAGGGGCTAGATAATAGAACANAAAAAAAAAAAAAAAGGGGGAGTAATAGAAAGGAGGGATGAAAGCATGACAGTGATGGGTCGAACTCTGGATACGACAGGGAGCTGCTAGGCTGCCTCCCAAGGGGAGAGGCTCAGCGTCCAATGCAGTGAAAATGAATTATAGGAAAGTGATTTGCATAAAAGAAACAGACAAATATATAGATGAAGGTAAAAAGGAAGTTTAAGGCAGACTTTATTTACAAATCTAATGATTCAATATGTAGCTCAAAATTTTGCATACAATATGTACTTTTTCCTCAGGTATTTAGCAGAAGGATGATTCTACATAAAATAAGTTTATCACAAAATTAGTTCCTGTCAAAATATTTTTCTCAGTGTTGCTTAACACAGGGATTTTTCATGTTTTGCTATATAGAAATAAAAATGAAGGTTGTTTAAGCAAGAGGAAATTCAGGAATTACTAGATATGTCCAAAAATGAAAGACTTTATGAAGACAAAGTAAGATCACTGTCATGGACTTTTTCCTTCTGTAAACTAAGGTTAGCTTGTTTTGGTGTACTTCCTCCACCTCTTCTATTCAAATTACAAGTTCCTTGATGAAGGAACTTATCATTTATTTGTCAATGGTGTGCCACGCAGAATGAGAATTTAGCCTGAGCTGGAGCTCCTAAAATAAAAAAAAATTTATTGAAAAGAAAACCATGAAGATGATGTTCAAAGATGTCCGCAAATTCCATATTCAAAAGAGCTGTGAATGCCAAATATGTGAATGGCAAATTCCAGATAAATCAGAATAAACCCATTATGCTGTGTAATATTCGGATCAAAAAAAACCCAAAACAAACCCATAGTAAGACATAAGGATCCTTTTTTTTTTCACTGTCATAGTCTAATCTTCAATTGTAAATTTATTATTGTCATCTTTTAGATGTTAGCCACATCAATATATTTTCAACATAATTACGAGTTTTGATACTGTATTTTAACATGTAATACACTTGTATTGTTGTTGTTGTTGGCTGGACTTCGCGAATGAAGATCTTGGGATAAGCCTGCACAATGGATTTTTTAGGTGAGGCACAGTGTGCGTGGAACTGGCCCCACTCCCTTTACTCCTGAGGTTCATCTTGCCACGGCCGAGCACGCTCGGACGGCGACAGCGAGTTCCTCCAGGATTCGAACCGGCGTCCTCAGAGGAGGAGCCGGCTCCACAGGCGGGGGCCTACGCCACTCGGCCAACGCCCGCCGCCTCTCAAGTGTAACATCTCAGATTAAGGAAAAAAACCAACAAACAGAAAAGCAATAATGTCAGGTTGTTGAGCAATCCTGGGAGCCCACGTGGGTCAGAGCACCAGGGGAAGACCTCGCCTTGTCCTCTCTGCCACCGAATGACACAAACGTGGCACTGCAGCCACGCCTGCAACACAAGCTGGGGCAGTAAGTACACCTGTATAATTGCAATCTATACCTCAGAGCTCACTTTTCAACTCCTAAATTGAACTGCAAACCTCTGTGGTATTGTTTATAGAAAATTCCATATGTTTTTAGGACTTTTGACCTTGATTACTTAATGTTTTCCAAACAAGAATTTCCCAGATGTTACCAAGAGACTTGTTAGTGAAAAAGCACAGGAGATAAGGAAAATACATTTAGCTGGTTGTTTTTGGGGTTCGGTTTTGTTTATTTGGTTGGTTTGGGGGTTTTGAGGGGATTTTTTTGAAGTTAAAGATCTCATAATACAGAGAAAAATAATTTCTGACAAAATATTTCCACTGTACCAGACAGCCATTTTTAAAGTGATAGATGCCAGTATCCTCTTGTTCTAAAAATAACATATGAACTCGAATAAACAACAATTTCTGCTGAGGAACTTATTGATAAATAAACTGAGCTATATGAATAACTTTATATAGAGATGGCAGTAAAGAAGTGAAATCACTAGGAAGACCTAATAGTTTACAGAACTTTTCTTCATTTTGCTCCAATCCTCAATATTATATTTCTATGACGGAAAATACAAAGATAAAACCAGAGTCATAATATAAGAAATGCATATTAATTTATAATGTACTGCTTAATGGTTTCAGTTGATGGTGACAGCAGGGTTTAGAGCCTTGTGAATTATTATCAAAAGAGATTGGCTTTTTCATTGAATATATGCATGAGTAAGCAGTGGTACAAAGCTGAAATAAAATCTGGAAGTGTCTGATCTCAGGTTACTAGAGTTCTTCTCTTTAAAGACTTACTTGACCTTATGACAGCATGTCAGTAAATTAGATTTAGGTAATGCTGTTCCCAAGAGCTCTAATTATGGCTCATATGTACACTCCGCAATTCATTAAAAAAACATGCATTATAACAGCCTTACTGTGTACTAATTCGCCTACACATCAAAATATAATCTGTACAACCAGAATCTGCAGAATGGCTTCAATTTTTCTGGAGCATTTAGATGTTTCATAAATACTTGTAACTATTATTCATTGTCGACATGCATTTCTTGAACTGTCTGAGCAAGGATAATTTATATATGTTTTTGGAAGTGGCCAGCACAGATAACAGGTCTACTCAAGAACATCTAGTAACATGAAATATAATTCTTTAAAGAAAATAACTGAACAGATTGCCCTGGGTGTGACATCTATGGAGGACAATGAGAATACAGTAATGAGAATGGCTTATGCTTGCTATTCCTCATTTACACTGAAAACTTGTCATAAAAATGGATTACCTGCAGTTCTGTACTATTGCAATTCCTTTCTTGTCATGGTAATAAGATATTAGAAGTTTAATGTTTAATATGTCCTGTGAAATACAATAGCATATAAAGATGTAAAGATATCAAAATATTTGCTACCTCAAGTTCTTACCTTTTACTGTGTATATCCCAGACTGACAAATTAACATCACTTGTGACGCTGCCTACTGCTTTCTAGTTTATGAGAATAACATTACATGCTTGCAAGGGCCACAAACATCTTCCTGGACAAATGAAAAAAGCCCCATTGAAGGTGATAGACATCTTGGTTGGCTGACAATCCTCAGACCTGGGGTAACCTATCTGATGTTGGTGGTGTGTTGCATTAAAGGCCTAGTTGCACTTCACTTTCATTAACTCCAGAGGAAAACCTGCAAGCTGCTAAGTGTTGTAATGTGATGTCAGTTCTTGTCATCCAGTGACCACGAGAAGACCTCAGCAACTTATCAAGACAGCTTTGTATTCAGCTAGTTTACTAATGGGAGTTCGGTATTCAGGACTGAACCCAATCAAACCAAAGAATTGGAGGATACAAACCAAAAACATTCAAGGGAGATGCTGCATATTACATCTCAGCTGCACATTACTACATCTTAACTTACACAATATTAGACTTGATTGGTGATACATTAAACAGACATTCTAAAGCTGATGGAAAGGACTGAAAAACTGAGGAGGAAAGTGGTCTCTACCTTCCTCTCTCAGTGTACATTACTAAGGTTTGCAAGTCAGGATGCTATGGCTTCTCTCACCATTAGTGTATTCCCTATGGATGCTCTAGTAAAGACAGTTCTGTTTATGGACTGACACTGCATTTACTTGAAAGACTGTTAAATTAACATTTGTAAGAGCAGGACAGTCCAAAGCCATCAACACTTACATACTGTGTGTTTTGAAAATGCCTTATAGTTACTGAGTTTCTGAGTGCCTATGTTCAAACATAACTTGCCTGAACAATCTCAAACTTTAAAAGAAAAAAAAAAAAACACAGAGGAAAAAAAGACGTAGAAGTAAGGCCAAAAGAAGTCAGACCAAAAGGAGCTTTTCTGTGTCAGTTAAACAAAAGCAGGGAAAATGCATGTTAACATTAGAAAATGTGCCACAACATTATCCTATAGAATCATTACCCTAATGTAGGAGTGTGTGTAATCCTTCTAAAAATGTAATTAGAAGAGAATTTGTCACTCCAAACTGCAGTTACATTTACAGTAGAATATTTGTATAAGCTGTTTGATGAAATATGACTGATTCCTCAGTAAAGAGAGGGAAGGCAAGAAGCTCTAGCCTGTATATTTACCATGGCACACACTCAAGATAAGCCTTGAAATTACTTTTTGGTGTCCAAACAGTGTGGTTTCCCCATCAAAAGGTTATTTGTTATAAAAAAGCTTTATTTGGCAAAACATTGAGAACATTCACTTTTTAATTAGAGCAGCAAACTTCTGAGGCCAGAATTGTGGCATTTTATAATGCTTCTTTTCCTGATTTTAAAAGAAACAAGTGCAGCAGAACCTATTTCATCCCCTGGGAATTCCCTATAGGTCAGTTACACTATGAAAAAATAAACCAGAAATTTTAACACTGAGTACACTTTCCTAACATCTTGAGGACTTTTTTAAAATGCGTGGAGCTTAGCTCCTGATGGTAATTTCTTTGTTTCATTTCATAGTGCTAGAAAATTTTAAAACCCATTTCATTAATTTTTTTCTTATATATTCATATCCTTAACTTTTAACTCTATTTTTATTTTTGAGTGTATTTGCATTTAATTTTATTAGTTAATGTGTCTTTTTTTTCCTCTGTCTGAAAAATGGACCTTTGGGTTTTACTGGACATTTTAATAATTCTTGCTGCTTCCAGCAGGATATTCTACTGAGTGATTGGAAGTCTTTAGGTAAAACTAATCCAGATCTAGTTGATTAACTGTGAAAATTGTACCCAATCCTCTTCAAAGTAATATGTGATCAAATGATGTAGTCAATATTTTTAAAAACTACCAGATTAAACTGGATTTATTCTTTAAAAAAAAAAAAAAAAAAGAAAGAGGTATGACTACCTTCAGTTTTTAGACACAAAAAATTACATTCTACTTGTCATTTCAGATTATAAGACCTGGTAAGTCTGTTAATTAAAACAGCCACAGAGAATCTGCAGCACTTTTGAGTGCAAGGTCAAAACTCTTTATGGATCAATATTTTTGTGTGAAGGTTGAGGGACTCATTACCCACCCCAGAGTCCTCTGTAGCTTGAGAGTTTGCTCTCTCAGACTGGGATTAAATGCCATGGTGATTGTCCATGTGTTTATTTATTATTTTATTTTATTTTATTTTATTTTATTTTATTTTATTTCATTTTTAGATATGAGGGTAATAGGCGTTCTGTTTTAAACATCCCACTGCCTGATAGTGTACCATTTTGCAAGCCATGTAGGCGACATTCCTTTGTAATGTTTCAATGTTTGATTGGTTCATCTATCTAAAAACTGCCATAGATGTCTGCAGGCTGGGCTGCTAAGGAGGATTTGTTTGCCTGGAAGCAGTATGACTAAGAGCTAGAGGGCCTTCATCTTTTCTGGAATAAAATACAGTTAAGCTACCAAAAGTCTGTTTTGTTTTGCAGTGTGAAAAAAAGCCATGTATGAAGTTGCTTGAAATTAATTTTGGGTAACATGAAAGAAATGTAAAGACAAAATCCTATGAAAAACCTACTTCAGACTAACTGAAGTAGAAATAAATTCAAAGGAGCTTTAAAAAATAATAGGAATAGATTGATTGTTTCCTGTGGAATCATTCATCATGCCTAAGTAGTCTGGATTATCAAAATGACTGTGAGTTTTGGAAGACACATAAAAACATCTATTTGAGAAGAGATAATAGAATTAATCACAGCAGTTTGCAAAGACATTAATGGAAGGGAAAAATAAACCTAAGTATTCTTCAGACATCGCTAAAAAGGTCGCTATTTTTATCTTGGGAAAAGCTGAAATTTCTAGCTTTTAAATACCTGTAGCTGAAAAACTTCATGATCTCTAAAATGTATCAAGATAGACTTCTATATTTTTTAAGCTGAATACTACAAACAGCAATAGAACATAAAATAAACTAATTTTAATGTTACATATTAAACAGAAATATAATCTGGATGTAGAGATTTTTCCATACTGACATGATAAAATATAACCCCTTACATAGAAGAAAAAATGATCTTTTTTATTGTATATAGTATTTTACAGTCTTTGGATATATAAAAGATGACAGCATATTGTCATTCAATGTTTGCAGTAACTAGCCGGTAACATGCAAATAAAACCAAATAGTAATCTGGACAGCTCTTCTAGGGTACTTCTCTGGGACAACAGTGCACACCATGGTGGAGAGATTCAGATGGCTCTTGGACAGTGCAGGCAGAAAATCTTACTTACTTCTGAGCTTTTAATGCATACAGTAATCAATAAAGCAAAGCAAGCAATATAGTAAGATCTCAGAGTTAATTTGATAAAGCCTGAGTATTTAACTGGGAAAACCAAGTCAAATTATACCACAAACATTTCAGAATAGCTAGAATTATATTAATTCATATGAGAGTTTAGACACATAGTAAGCAAAAAGTCTATCAACCTCTTCACTAATATAATGATTATGGCTGGATCTTATCAGGTTGTATAATCACATTAATAAGGGTTTGCCACATTGGTTCATTCAAACCTGTCACCATCTGTTCAAGCAACACTAAGAAACATGATTTTTTTAAATTAAGCAAAACTTTATTTCCTCAGGATTGTTTACCACATACCACATACAAAAACAAAAGGGAATGGGAAGTGTATATGTTGTTCCATATCAGCTTGCACTAGAAGAATTTAAAACAAATTGAGATGGATTTCTAGAGACTTATTTCCCTGTCTTCACATACCAGTGTGGAACTCTGACCTTTCTATTTTTTATGTGGAAGGTGATGTTTGTTTAGTTATATATCAATTTTTATCCTATATCATGTTTGAATTTTCAATGGGCATCATCACTAATGAAGTGATATAATGTTTCTTAGCAATACTCGTAAAATGTTTTGTGTGTCTGATGATTTTCAGCTATGTGTTTATAACACAGACAGTTAATAATAGTGGAACATTCTCAAAATCTTTCAGCTAAGACAGGATGATAAATCTGTCACAATGCATTCTGAAGTGGAATTTGTAACATATGGTGAGATACTCAAAAAACGAGGAAATAAAGAGAAGATGTGAGGTGTCATTGACCACAAAACCTTTGATTTCCTGATGTTTCAGAAAACTCAGTGGGGATAGAAGGCTTTCATTTCAGGATAAGCATATACATAATACTTCCACCAAACGCTACTTGCACTATAGAATAGTAAAGAAGTTAAGTGCAAGCTCAGGAAATCTGCCAGAGTAATCCAATTTACAGAATTAAATATGGTAGTGCTTATAACCTGTGACCTCCATGAGAAGAGCACCTGCAAGACATTCCATGTGGAATCAATGGTTCCAACACCATGAGTTTATTAAGCTATCCTACCACAATGTCAGTGATTTGAAAAGCAACTGTTGTACAAAAAACATGGATATGTCACTCGTGATGGAGAAAAAGTATGTTCGTGGGTCCCTCCAGAAAAACACTACCTGATTATTTTGACGCCAACAAAGGAACATTTTAGGTTAGCACCTGGAAAATGTGCTATAATTTAACTTTATGTTGTGTGTTACTCTACTCAGTCTGTTTACTACAAGGCTCTATTTAACAATTTACTACAAAACCAGAAGCAAAAGATGGAATTTGTGTTGATTTACGCAGTCTGATTACTAGGTAAGTTTTCTTCATCGAGATCTGCCATGGCCCTTTGGAGCATCATGCTGAAGATTGTGAATAGAGTTGGTGTGAGAACACAACCTTGTTTCACACCATTGGTTATTGGAAAGGACTCAGATGGAGCATCGCCATATCTGACTTGACCGCACTGATCCTCATGTAACAAGATGATAATTTTGAGGAATTTGGGAGGACATCCTAATCTTTCCAAGATCTGCCACAGGCCTTTTCTGCTCACAGTGTCGAAGGCTTTGGTGAGGTCAACGAAAGTTACGTAGAGTCCTTTGTTCTGTTCCCTACACTTCTCTTGCAGTTGTCTGAGAACAAATACCATGTCTGCTGTACTCCTATTGGCTCTGAAACCACACTGACTTTCGGGTAGAAGTTCTTCTGCAATAACAGATACTTATCTGTTCAAGAGTATTCTTGCAAGGATTTTACCAGCAATGGAGAGCAAAGTAATACCTCAGTAGTTTGTGCAGTCTGATTTTTCTCCTTTATTTTTGTACATGGTGATGACGA
Source organism: Formicarius rufipectus (assembly GCA_013399695.1). Lineage (NCBI taxonomy): Eukaryota > Metazoa > Chordata > Aves > Passeriformes > Formicariidae > Formicarius > Formicarius rufipectus. The sequence continues at coordinate 173,388 of VXAU01005044.1, read as the reverse complement.
CTGCATCACGGAGATCTGGTGGTAGTTCACCTTGTTCCCAGTAACGCACAATGAGCTTGTGAAATTTAGCATGGAAATTTAGCCTCCATGCTTCCAGACTTCGGGTGGAATTCCATCAACTCAATGAAGAAAACAGCATCTACATCCGGTATCATACCAGTGGAAGCCTCTTCGATCTAAGGAAGATGAAGGCCCACACTAAGACCCTAAACCACCTTGTCCGTGAGCTGCTTTTTGCTGATGATGCTGCCCTCACCCACACAGAAACAGCTCTGCAGCACTTAACATCCTGCTTTGTAGAGGCTGCTGAGCTTTTTGGGCTGGAAGTCAGCCTGAAGAAGACATAAGTTCTCTATCAACCTGCACCTCAGGAAGCTTTCCATCACCCTCACATCACCATAGGTGAATCAGAGCTTAAGTCAGTCCAGCAGTTCACTTATCTGGGAAGCATCATTTCCTCAGATGGTAAGATTGACAAAGAGATTGACAACAGGTTAGCAAAGGCATACAGAGCTGTTGAGAAACTCCATAAAAGAGTCTGGTGCAATAAACACCTAAAGTAAAGTACAAAGATCAGTATCTACAGAGCCATCGTACTGTCTAGTCTTCTCTATGGGTCTGAATCTTGGGTCATCTACCGCCACCACCTGTGACTCCTCCAACGCTTCCACCAACACTGCCTTCATACAATCCTAAACATCCACTGGTCTGATTACATGACTAATGTGTCTGTTCTGGAACAGGCAGAGGTCACCAGCATGGAGGCCGTGATGGTGAGAATGCAGCTGCGCTGGGCAGGGCACGTCTCCAGGATGGAGAATCACCGCCTCCCTAAGATTGTGCTCTACGGTGAACTCGCCACTGGCTGCCGCAAGAGAGGAGGCCCAATGAGGAGATACAAGGACTGCCTGAAACAACATCTCAGCCTTGGCCATATTGACCACCATCAGTGGTCCACGCTGGTCTCCAATTGGGAGACGTGGAGACACACAATCTATAACGCTGCTGTCTCCTTTGAAACAGAATGCAGAATCAGCCTGGAGGAGAAAAGACAATGCAGAAAGAATCATGCCTTAACAGTACCACCTCTGGAGACTTTCTGCTGTGCCTTTTGCACCTGGACTTGCCTATCTCGCATTGGCCTTATCAACCATCAGCACACTTGCAGCAAGCGTGGGTAAAACCCTCCCAAATCTTCGTTCGCAAAGTCTAGCCATGATGATGACTAGGTAAGTGGAAAATGCAGATTGAGAACATTTTAGGATTACCACCAAACCCCATTATTTTGAATTCTATTTCTTCTGAAGGCTTGTGTCAGGCTTCAGTTATTTTCTGTGGATCACCAGAAAGAGGAATCTGATCCAAATAGGAACTTTCTAGTAAAGATGGTATCAAGACATTGCAAAGGTCACTGACTCCACAAAGTCAACCTTCCACCTCTCGATTCTGCAAATCAAGAAACTCACAAGCTACTGCTAGTAAATCCAAATCCTATAAATACCAGGAACATGAAGGTTCTAATAAATAGCGCGTGTCAAAATCAAGACTATAATGAACTTACTAAAACATGTCAAACTGTCAAACACTCTTTATATTTTCAGTCCCGTTTCCAATACAGGAGATAAAACAAGGACTTGCTGATATTACCCTACAGAAGGCTGCTGGACATGCTGGTGCCTTTCCAAAGGCCCTCAAGATCTTTGGAACAAAAGGAAGGATCTGGCAAATTTCTTTACAAATACGCATTTCTCTGGCAAGCTATCCAAAGAATATACAGTTGGAAAAATTATGAACCTGGAAGCAAGCAAGCAGTTCATTCTACTCTCAAGAAGTCATTATATTTGACCGTATAGTGTTTGTCATAGCTTGTTAGAGAGCTTCCTCCTCTAGCAACATAAACCACTCTTGGAAACAGCTGTCTCAACAGAGCAATCAGAGATCAGATTTAGTAACCATAGCTCTGCTGAGGTACTAGCATAGTACACTTTTCTGAGTACAGCTACTGAAATAAATTTAAGCAAAGTTGCTTTAGTTGTGTTCAATTGTCAAGTTTTGCAGAGAGGAATCTCTGTCAGTTAAGCTTATTTCTATGTTATCAAACATCCTTAACTTCCACACAACTCTCACACTGTTAGATACCATGCCCAGGAGTAGAAAATCTGCATGCTTAATCAAATTTCTGAATGAAGGACTTCCCCAAGAACCACTGCCTCTCAATCACCAACCCTCTACCTGCAGTCTCCTACAAGTTTATGTCTGCAAAAGACTTGGCACTTGCAATAGAGTTTGGTGTCTGCTCGGAGATCAGAAGACATTTCAGAACACGAGAATATGTCTATCCTAATAGACAAATTAAACCAGAGGCAGATCACTTCTGAGAAGAAATAACATTGATCAGTTCACATTTCCATGAAAAATTCTCTTCCCCTCCAGGGACAGGGTGGATGCATTTACTCTACCTTTCGGGAATGGCCTACTTCCCAATAGCCACCTGTGCAAGAATGTTCAGGCATTTCTGTTACCTGACAATCAAAGCCCTAGCTAAGAAAGGCTAAATTGTACCAAAGAATTTACTAAAAATTAAACAGGAAGGACAGTTGTGATCCAGTGCCTAACTCCATGCTTCAGTCCTGTTTATTCCACAGCATAAAGGTAGGCTTAAAGACCAACTTCATAGTTTGGAAAACAGCTTTCTCACAGACAGGCAGAAAATCACAGACAGTTTAAAAAGGTTGAAACTGGTAGGAAGCAATAAAAAACCCTCAAAATGCCTTTCAGGAAAACAAATTAAATTCCTGAATCAGAGAATAATTCATATTGGAAGGGACTTCAGAAGGCCATGTAGACTAGCCTTCGGCTGTAAGCAAGGTCAGCATGGAACAAGGTCCAGGTTAGGGTTGCCTGCTGAAGTGTGTTGGAACCTGACTGAAAGCTGCTCACAGCAGCCAAATGCATTTTGAGAACAAGCAAAATACAAGAGCCCAGACCTACCCATCCAAAAGTAATAGGAACTACCTGGGGTAGCACTGCAGGTGCCCTGAAGATCTTAAAACAAGGATTTGTACTATCTACTGCAGAGAACTGCTCACCTGTTTGATATAAGAGCTCTCATACATAGTTGATCCCCCCTGAAATAAATAGCTCTTTGAGAGTAATAAGCAGTGCATTAAACTCACATCCAATTCCTTGGCTTTCAATACTATTGAGCATTCTGCCATCCAAATATTAAATGTGAAGCAGCTGCACTATAAGAGTGCCAGAAATTTATGATCAATAAAGATCTGCCACTCGAGGCTAACATAAATGAGCAACAAGTGATCTGCCTAAACTCCAGAAAACTGTTTAAAATATGTATCTCAAATCTTTGGGCAGAACAAAAAGATCTCACATCATAACGGTATTTCATATAGGTATCCAGCAGTATCCTAAGTAAGAAATGAATTTTTAATCTCACATAGTAGTGCCAGAATTTAGCTTACTTTGCCAATAAACTATCTAAACTAATTTGCAGCCAAAGAAGTCACAAAATGTGTCCATATCTTCTGCATAAGCAAGGATAATATTTTGAAGACCATTTCAGAGAACGTAATAATTCTCAGTCTTAAACAACTCTGGATTCTGCAGTGATGTAGGAAATATCAAAGAAATTCAATAGGTTCCAGAATCTACAGTAAGCTTTCAATGAATAAATAGTGTTGTTGTTTTTTTAATATCCATTTTAAGAGAGAAAGGGATTGTCAATAAATAATTCTATAGATAGCTGTTATTTTATAACTTACTATGTATTTCCAAATTATATATAAGGTTTTTTTTACTCATTTCTGCATTTAATTTCAGTGGGCAATGGCTCTACTGATTACAAAAATGTTCTCCCTTACTCTCAAATGAACAAAAAACATCTGATGGAAAATTTCTATCAGAGATAATGAAAACGTGGGATGAAAAAAAAAAATAATGTGTAAGAACTTTATTCAACCTATGGAAGTCAAAGGACCTGTTAAAAAAATCAAAACCAGAAGGACTAGTGTTCTAGTTTTTTACTAGGACTTTAGGAACCACGTTGTCTTTTCAATGAAAGAATACAGTAATACTTTCACAGAAATGTGAGGAGAATAATGATTTCCATCAAATCCTTTGCAATGGTTCAAGCTTTACAAATAAATCTGAAGAATTTACAAGTGGTGGAATAAAAATTTTTAAAAAAATATATACATTGAAAAAAGGATAAAGCAAACCTCATTCCAGAGTTATGTGTGAGGATGCTGAACTCTTCTGTTTAATATAATGTTTTTCCTCGAAGATGCCTATGCTTTGGGAAAGAAAATTTCCCACAGTATTCAGATCTTCTTATAGACAGATAGCTATACAGTGCCTCTTAATTTAGGCACTAGCAATAAACAGATTTGTGAACATTCACCCACACCATGCAGTAATCTTCCTTCATGAAAATAAGCTGTGTTACAAGACCTGAATATACCTTGAAATGTTACTTTGGAATTGTTATCAGATAATTCTTTTTTCTTCATAAAAAATATTTTTAAAATGATTTTTACTACAGCTCATATAGAACACAATGTGTAGTTATCAAGTACACTACACATTTGTCTGTTTCTGACCATGACGCAGTCAGTCTGACGTGGATTAAATTTTCCTGAGAAATTTCCTTATTTGATATTACTTACAGTCATCAAGAACACCACAGGGGCTTTTTCATAATTAAGTTTAACATGGCAAGAAGAAAAAGGCCAGATGGCCATCTAGTGCTCACTGTGAGAAAGGCAAGTGATCAAAACACCCTGTTTGACAGTGATTTTGTGTACCTCCTTTAACAGTGAAAACGTTTTCAGTCAGGGTGCACCCTATTTCTGCAAAGCTAAAATCTAAAATTATGTCTGCAACACTGAAAACCATAGTAAACAGGCTTATTTCCCTGCTTTGGTTACATCCTTGTGGTTTGACTTTCATAGCATCCTCACCACTATGGAGCTGCTATAGAATTTTTAGACTCTCTCAGGTGCTGCATGAGTACATTGACTTTTGGTAGCCATCATGTGCCTAGCTCCGTTTGGTTAGGTAAATAATTCCAGCTGATATGCTGATACCTCAAATTACTATTCCTAGACTCTTCGAATGATTTGGGTTGGAAGGGAATTCAAAGACTGTAGTTCTAATCCCACTGCCATGGGCAGGGATTCCTTCTGCTAGACCAGCTTCCCTGGGAAATCTCTTCCAGTGCCTCACCACCCTTACGACAGTAAAGAATTTCTTACTAAACCTACTCTCAGCTTAAAGCCGTTATCCCTTGCCCTAACACTGCATGGTCCTGTAAAAAGTCTCTCTCCAGCTTTCTTCTAGGCTCCTTTTGGGTATTATAAAAACAAAATAAAGATTTCTTGCCTTCTCACATGCACAGGCTCTCTGAAGTCCATGACTACATCCACGCTGCTCCACAAGAGTGTTATGCTGAGCTGCCATGCAAATCTCTGCCACGCAAACACAACAGACGCACCCTGGAACGTGGGGTCCAAGAACGTGCTGCAAGTTTCAGGTCTGATCTTGCTCTGAGAACAGATTCACAACCATAACACAAAAAGATAAAGGCAGATGTAATAGGATTCTTCGGCTGCAATGTGACCTGGTGCTGAACCAGAGCGAGTATTTACAGAAGATCTGTAAGTCAAAGCATGCTTATGTCTGTGAGTATGTGTCAGGGTGGAGTTATGACAAACAACTGTTACAATTATATGGCAATGTTAGCCTGTACATTCTCTAATGTATTCAGTACTAAAATTCACATTCCATGGCTAACAAAAGTCATTTTGTTTCCCTTGAAGGCAAGACAAATCTTACTATTGACTTTAGCAACATTTAATTTCTTATTAAATTAACTCATTTGTGCTCATACATATTTATCATACTAGTTATCCTTCACAGGAATGTAGAAATTATCAGCGACTTAAAGAATATGTTAAGTAGGAAAATACCTCTGGAGTTCATCTCTTCCAACTCCCATGGCCAGACAAAAAGGGAGAAGCTGTTCTGATGCCAGAGTACTGACAGCACCACTCAGAAACTCAAGTTGAATCTCTTTTGCAAAATGCCAATATTTTAAAAACAGCTTCTACTCAGCATTGTCTGCCTGTCACTACATCCCACATAGAAATCAATGCTACTGACCCAAATCCTTCAGGAAAATTGACAGCCCTTCTGGGAATAGAAATCTTTCATGAAAGTTATTTCTACTGCATCTGAAGATGCAAGAGACACAGCTAAACATCTCATCAGTACATGTTCATTAGGAATGGCCCTTTTGTGCATAGTGGATTTTAATTAACACTACCTTTGTCCCTGCAGGGAGTACTGCCAATGACAGCTGAGTTCACTAGCTTGCTGCCACTGGGTAAACACTATGTCTGCCACCAACGTGAATCTCTTCTCCACTCGCATATGTGGGTTCTTGTTCCACCACTGCCTCATTTGTTAATTATGGCCACCAAGAATTATGCCATCAAGCTTTATTTGAAGGTACTTCCAGCAAAAAGAAGGAAGAAATTAAGTGACATTATAGCTAATGAGGGACCACCTGAGCCCTATAGCAATTTCTACAGGCATATGGGATCTGGTGAGCTATTCAAGAATGTAGAAGAAATATCTGAGGTGATTTAATTCATTAAATAATTCCCTAGGTTCTCACTAAATACTACACATGCACAGGTCACAGTGTTCTCCTTTTCCTTTTTCCAGTGTATGATTAATGAGATGGCACACCAAGGAGTGGTTTGATTTAAATGTAAGAAGAGATACCACATATGCAAATGTCCTGAAGGAAGCCCAGATGGCCATTCCATGGGAAAAACAGTGTAACCTGGTACTACAGCATTTTCCAATCTAGGTAACTGCATTTACCCCAGATGAAAGAATATTATACTAAGACAAAAGGGAAATATTTCCAAAATTGTCACTATCTCAGAGGTTCAAAACATATCCTTCAACACATTTAGTGAAAGATATATCTAAGTCCCTACAACATTTAAAAAAATTCCATCATACTGTTGGGGGTAGCGAAAAAGATATAAAACCTCAAGAAGTGAGCAAAGAGGAATATGACAGATGGAGAAAAATATATTGTGACTGACGCAGGGAAGAAGTGATTCCAACATATGGTGGAGGAAGATAAAGAGTTAAAAACACAGATAAAGGACTTTTATATTTTAATATACTTGTATGTATTTAATGGGTTAATTTGATATAATGTAATTTTCTACTGTTCCATAAGGTTATCCTATTGTTTCCTGATTGGTTGTTGCCTGCTGCAGTGCAGCTGTTCCGTATTTGTACATGTTCCACCCCTAGTTCTCTGTAATGGTTACGTACCCGCCTCCCTATGTCCAAGTTGGGAAGTTCCCACCTACCCTTTCCCTTGTTTGTGAAGTTCCACCCCTTTTTGTAGTTTGTTCCACTGCATCTCTATAAAAGAGAGTGCTGTGGGCAGAATAAAGGCTCACCTTCCTCAACCTCAGGTGCTTCCAGGCTCTTTTTCACCTCACTGGACCCCTCCGCTATCCTTGAGATAATGGACCCTCCCCATATAGTGCTTTCCATCGCGCACTATATCATACTATCCACCAAATCTTTACTCCTGTCACATTTCAAAAGACCAGATTCAGTCCAAAGACATCTGCAAAGAACAGTTCACTGTAGAGCAAATAGGACTTTATTATGATAAAGAGTACTATAAGGACTTATGGCTATGTATGGTATATCCAATATACCCTCTAGCTCTTGTTACTTCAATGTCTAGATAAGGGATGGTGTAGAAAGCATAGATAGCACTGTAGCTCACTCCAGCCTAACTTCTCAGGTTCTCTTCGCATAAAGCCATAGGAAAAGAGGTAGGATTGTTGATGCCTGTCTTACCCAGATCCCTTAATACAGACATAGTCCAAGGGCCTAAATTTGCTGCTGTTAAATACTGCATCAGTTGCACCTATTTTTTCAGAAAAGACTGAAAGACAAAACCCCTCACCTTCCCCATAAAGATAGGGGACAACGGTCATGGTAAAACTCTTTGCTTGGGTCAGAAGGCAGAAGACAAGCTCTTTGCTGGCTGCAACTACATCACTGACTAATGGAGGACAAAAGGGGAATTTGTTTTGTGCAGTCTGCTGTGGTCCTAGGACTGTATGGCCACATCTCATGTGCACTGGCAATCAAGATCATGCCAGTTGCCAGTTCTATGCGTGTCCATACATCTAAACTTAAAAGGCAATGCAATGAAGATCTCTATACCCACACCCCAATGTGCCTTGCTGCTTCTGCTGCCAAAATTACCTGCAAGTGGAGGGCAAACTCCTGGTGTTCCTCATGGCCACACTGCAAGTAGGGCACAGAGGATGGTGGTACAAGAAGAAAGCTGCACTGAATTTGTCCTCACTGTGCTAGGGTGTGCATATCTGAACCCAAATACAGAAGGCAAGTTCTCACCTAAACAAGAACCCCTCCAACACACCAAATAGCTATGGTAGATGCAGCTCTGGTTCTTCTATTCTCTTCCTCTGCACTTGGATGAGAATAGCTCCACGTGAACATAGAAATACTGAACTACACCTTTAAATAGATCCTCCAGAGATAGGGGCCATTTTAAATGCTCTTCAGATGTTCCACTGGAGCCATGCTCATGGAAGAAAAATCCTTCAGTCATTAAAGGATGAATCCTGGCATGGTCTTACCTCAGCTTCATAACTGATTATTTTTCTTATTCCTAGAGTATCAGAACGATTCACAATACCTCTATGCTTGTTTGAACCCCACACACTGCTCTGAAATAGGGAATTATTTGCATGTTTTCATAGAATCATAGAACGGTTTGGGTTGGAAGTCACCTTAAAGATCATGGATAGCTTCCACTAGACCCGGTTGCTGAAAGCCACATCCAGCCTGGACTGGAACACTTTCAGGGCATTTTTCTTGTAGACAGGAGGGAGAAAGGCACAGAGTCATTTATCTCTTTGGCTGAGATCCATGGCAGAGACGACAAATGAAAATCTTTGCAGTCGCAAGGCCCAGAGTACCAATACCTTTCAGTCTTCTGGCAAATACACACAAACTTTATTAGTACTATATTATGGCATGAAATTCATATACTAAAATACACTTACAAGAGTAAGGATATTATCTTCCACTTGCCTGTTTGAAGAATTTTCTTCATGTTCCCCAGTAAGAATAAAGCTTTCAAAATCTTAGCTTGACAGAGGATTGTGACATTACAACTAATTTTCTTAGTTGTTTCGCAGATGAAGCAGATTAAAGGATAGGATACATGACCTACACTTCCATGTGTGTGGTGGCTACCTACAGTCTGTCAATACGGATTAAGTCACGTGGTTGCTTGTTGAAAATGAATTTGAATTCCAACTCTGCTTGTTAACTGACAGCAACTGCATCAGAAACCACAACTGACATCTAAGTTGTGATACCTCAATGAAATGGGTGAAAGAAGAAGTAACAGACTCCATTCTTATCCTTCTGGGACAGGGTTGTATCACTAGATAATTTGTGGAATTACATGCTAGCCATAGTCAATGACCAAATAAGGAACTTCACAGGATTGTCAATCTATCACCTTTCAGGAGTGCTAAATTCACTTTAAAAAAATTAACTTCAACAGAAAAGGATGCTATTGCTTTTACTGAGGTCACTGAAAGGGTAAGATCATTCTCAGTGATGCTAATACGAAGGTACATGAGTTAATTGCACAGTTACCACTCTATTATTGATTTATACTCTCCTGACATTTACAGAGAAATAAAATAGAGTTCACATTTTACACAGTCTCACAAAATACAAGCCACATAAACTACTGTAGAGAGCTGGAATTCAAAATGTTAAAATTGTTACATGCAAAGGAATGAAACTGAGAAAAGGTGTAATTTCTCTGTTTCCTCCCATGAAGCATTACAACTATAATTAGAGATTTTGAATTAAAACAGGGAAAGGGAATTCACCTCATGAAAGAGTTTACACTTCCAATAGCTATGTGCATAAACAAATGTTCTGCCTCTGTGGCTAACAAAACTGTTGCAATTAAGGTCCACAAGAGGACTGCATAAATGTATTTCAATTATACTTTGACATATACCCAAGTGTCAAAAATAAGATGGAACACGAATAAAACTGAAATGGTGTACATTTACCTGTGGGAACCCTGGCAGTAACTGAAGCTTATAATTTTTTTTCCCTTGAAAGAGTTTGTTTGCCAGCCTATTCAGTTTGGTAACTCAGTTTGGTAACTTTTGTCCATTTATAAGTCAGAAGAGATTTTTTGAAAGCAAAATTTCTTAAGAAGCTTCGTTGGTTATTTTCTTCAGTCACAGAATCACAGAATATGCCAAGTTGGAAATGTGAGATACTGGATTCAAATCTCACTGAATTATTTTATTATTGGATCAGAATCAACCACCTTGTGCATGTGCTGGGGGAGGGGCCGGGTCGGAGCCCACATGGCTAGGCTCACAGCATCATGGCAGTCCCCTGTGGGCTCAGGGAAGCCTTGGCAAGGTTGTCAGTCAAAAGGCCTGCCTGGTAACCCACTCACACCATGCCCCCTGGAGCTTCTGGTTGGCTGCACCACCTCTCACTCTGGCCTGGAGAGCATTAATCATTATTCTAATCTCTTTCTTTACTCCTTCTTTCCTCTCTTAATTTCTTTCTTTATTCTTTTTATTCTGTCCTTAATCTCTTTTGGGTAACTTAAAAACAACACCTTGTATTTTACTAAGTTGTTGGTTAGCAAGTGCTGGGTTCTTTAGTGAAATACTTTGTCTTGGTTGTTTGTTACCCCTTTTAACTTTGGCGAAAATGTAAATTAGAAGAAATCTCTTGGGAAATGCATGTAGCATATTCTCTTTACATGACCTCAAGGTTTTAAGAACAGAAGAGTTTGCAAAAATTATATTTTGGAGCCTTAAATATAAGTAAAATGCCTGGGTAGCATGTGGCTTGACCGGGGTCTTGCAGGAAGCAACCCACAAAGATCATGGAGTCCAAATCCTGGGGCTGCATAGGACCATCCAGTCTTAAGGCTCATTTAAGTGTCAGGTTTCTGAATATCCTTCCCTGTTTCATGCAAGACTGTATGATGAATGGTATTGGGAAGAGATGCTTTCATAGAGAAGAAAGTCTGTAATTCACTTCATAGAACATATTTCCAGCTCCAGCACAATAACAGAAGATGAATCTGGTGCACTTCAATAGTTCAGATGCAACACAGGCCCCAGTTCCAGTGCACATGGTTCATATCAAGCACCTGAAAAATATGTCTTAGATCTACTTACATACATATTCTGTATTCTGAATTCCTGTGCTAGACCTGTGGAGCATGCTGCTTCATCTTTACGGAGTCTAAGACCTCTTTCCTTTATTATGTGAGTCTGGCCTTTTCCCCAGAATTCCTATTTGTCGCAACATGAGGAATATCTATTACACCAGGTACATGAGTAAGTAAATGGAACACAGAAAGCCTAGAAAGTTGGCAAAATATCACACTGAGAAAGCAGAGGAAGTAGTCCATCTAAAAAAATTGCATGAATATATATATATATACAGATGATCCCTCAAAGACAAATCAGGTGTTCCATAAGGATGATACCATAGACAATAGGGAAGCATCTGTTTCCCAAAGATTTCTTCCTCGGAGAATCCAATGTATTCCACACTGGGGAGAGAATTTCCTTTCCATATATTCATTCCCAGAATGCTTATTTTGGTTAACATCTTTTATATTAAAGAGGCAAACCAATAACTCTTAAACATCTATTTTGCAATGAGTTTGATGCATTTAATTTCTTCCAACAAATACATCAGCTTAAATGACCTTTTTGTTTTCTTTCTTAGGGAAAGGTGGAGACTCAAATCCAGTCATGTTAGCATGCCATCAAACTACACATATAAACTTTCTAGGAAAAAAACAATCTGAGTACTTCACTAAACCATCCTACTGTCAGGCTGGCAAAAACATGCATTGATCTCACCCATTCTTTGAAAGAAAATGCCTGTTTCTACAAATTGGTATGAGAAAATACACTGTAAGTTACCACTATTAATTTATACAGTGTGATACGATTTATGGTGTGTGGTTAATTTTATGGTGACCCCAATGTATTTCCTGAGGTTTGTGACTAAATTTTACAAATTATTTAATAGATAACTATATTGTCTCTTAGCAACCATAAGTGATGTCTGGTTCTACACTTTCTTTATTAAGCTCTTAATTTTATGCAAAATATATAAATAAAGGACAACTCCAAGTTCATCATCTAGAATATAAGAATGGCCATTCTGTGTTTAAGCTCTAGGTTACACTTAAGGTAGGCTATATTGTGTCACATAAGCCACACTGAAAATGTAAATGTGGAGCTTTAGATCGATAGCTATGTTAAATAGCAATGCTAAAACAAACTTAACAAAATGCCATTCTTCTCCATTTTTATTACCTTAGAAATAAAAACTGACTTATATTATTAACATAAATATGAACATGTGTGCTGAATGTTGCTATGCTCTGTACAGAGTATGAGGAATATATATGAATCACAGCTCTACCTGGGCTCTTCATAGCTTTGGTAGTTATATGAGCACATAAAAGGCTGAGGTACATATAAAAGGGTCTGTCCCTTCTGCATCTGGTAACTTCAGAATTTGAAGATAGACAGAGGTTCTCCCCTATCAGGGATGACTAAAGTTATAGAATGGTTGGGGAGAAACAAACTTGAAAGATATCTAGTTCCTGTATCTTCAACATCTCCAACACTGTAGTTAACTCAGAATACAGCCAGTCACCTTCTGCTGCAAGTTGCCAGCCTTCCTTTGACTGGTATTTTGAGCATTATATCCCCCTTCAGATCTCCTATCATAACTGCATGTCCAGTACTGTTAGAATCATCTAACAGGAAATAAGCTGACATAATTTTTAAGTTAAACTGGATAATTTTTACATGGTTGGTGAAAGATCTGAGGAACTAGCAGCTTTCAGCTAGAGGGTGGACAACCTAGGAAGAAGTGGTCAGAGCAAGGGTGGGACTGGCTGGGCCCTCCAGCACTCACCTGGCTCAGGCCCTTCAGTCTCAGCTCCTGGGAGGCTTCTTCTGTGCTAGCAACCTGAGCCATGTGTTTCTGAGCCAACGGTGTTGACTTGGTTAACCTGTAACCAGTTCAATCGAAACAATCTGGGAGGAGCTGGCTGGATCTTCCTCAAGCAGCGCTTTTCAGCTGGTGATCTGTGAATCACCGTTGTTTGTGGGTATTGAGGAGAACATGACGGGTGACTAAGAAAAGAAAATAAAATTATGAGCATAAGTCTGTAGCTCCACTGAAGAGTAAAGGTGATGATCTGTAAAGGAAATAAGTTTTAAAAAAAAATCAAAAAAACCAAAAACAACATCCAAAATGGGCTCCAAAGCTATTTTGTAATTCTTTAAATTCAGTGCCAAGCACAATGCATTATGGAATGCTATAAAATTATCTGGTAAACTTTAAGATTTGGGATAAGTTGAATTGTTTCATCTTCTCTGCGTCTATGTGAGCATAAAAACAGCCCAGACAGACCGCTTCATTCTAACCATCATTACTAACCCAGACAAATGGAATTTTTTTTAATGGTTCATTAGACTTCCAGGGTACTTCTCACCTGCAGAGCTTGACTGAAAACAGAAGTTTTCATCAGTTTACGTCACAGAGATTGAATTATTCCCAACTCTCAGCAGAAGATGGTTTTCATATGCCATGTCTACACTGTCAATATCAATGTGTACACACTGTTTAGCAGTATATGCAGTGTGAATTACATTCACTTATCAGTAAAGATATTTTCCTTTACCCTGCCTACTTTTGGAATTCCATCTTCCCTAACTGAATCAACGAGTTGGAACTACTTTATGTACAAATTATATATCAGATGCATGCTCATCCTGTCAATCTCTGCTCTAGCCCGTTCTATTTTTGCTGTGGTCTCATATCAATACTGTTTAAATCTCTTCCAACAGCAGTGTTCTATGCTTACATGAAAACGACAGTTTTCAAGGTATCTCCAAAGCCTTGTATGTTCTGAGAGGCAGCCTAAGGCAACCACTGCATACTTAGCAAGGGAGAAGTTTTCAGTTGAGTAAAGATCATTTCAGAGTAGCCCATATTGGACAGCAAATGTAGATTAGCAGATATATGTCCACACTGAAGTTGCCATGTATATAAATTCTCTTGATCACTTTCATAGATAAGCATAAGGTATGTTCTAAATCACATTATAGGCATCAAATAACGACATAAGAACACACATCACGTGCATTGACCAAGAAACAAGTCCTTAGAAAGCTGATCTGCTATGACCAGGGCATTTAGATATGGTATGTTGACATACTTAAAATAACTATGAAATATTTTCCCTTTCACCTTTTGTTTGTGCATGCAATTCTTGGCTGTATTTTGGGAGGAAAACAACCCAATCACCATTTGCACAGAGCATATCATGAACATGACCTGGATTAAGCAACAAGATCAAAACTGTATCTCCAAATATGCAGTTACTGTCTTAATCTGGGAATCATTGTTCTCATTACATCAGTGTAGCATTTGTGCTTCCAAGCCTTTATTCCTGCTTTAGCCTGGCATGACTTTTAATCAGAAAAACAAACCTGGTGAACATGATTTGTGCTTGCACATACTCGGTACTGTTACATTAAGGACAGTGTACTAGATGATGGTACGCTGCCCATCCTCTATTAGCAGAACCAGAGGATGTGCTTTATTCCGCCGAAGGAATTGCTAGAATCACTGACATGAGTCAGGTGCAACAAACAGGATGGAGCCCCTGGCTCTTGTACCCTTATTTAGTAATCTATCTGTAGGGTGAAAGGGTCAGGAGACGGGAGGAGGGGGGGGGTGGACTGTGGAGTCGGAGTGGGGGGAACGTGGAGGTGAACGAAGTATTGAGGCAGCGTGAAAACCTTTCTGCTGCCATCCTTTCCTTTGCCCCTGCGGTACGTGGATCGCCTTGCGCGTGATTTCTCTCATTTTCCCTCCGACTGGATCCGGGGCCGCAGCTCCTNGCCCGGCCCGGCCCGGCCCGGCGCACCTCACCGCCCTCGCACCGCCGCAGCACCCCCGCCCCGTCAGGCAGA
>VXAU01005044.1:133000-153673 GCA_013399695.1 Formicarius rufipectus | reverse complement strand
ATTCGTCCTGTCACGTGTCCCTGTTGTCGGCGCTGCGGGGAAAGGCGCTGCACTGGGCGCAGCCCGGGCCGCCGGGGCGGGGTGTGTGCACGCACCAGTGGGAGCGTGTCCGTGTGTCCGTGTGAGCGTATCCCTGTGTCCGTGCCCGTGTCCCGGCCGTCGGAGCCCGCCGGAGCCCGGCGCAGCCCAGCTCCAGCCCCGCCGCATGGCTGCCTGGCGCTGTGCTGGCATTTGTGATCCTCAGGAGCCGCAAGTCACGGCTTTGCACCACGCTTAGGAGCGTTTTCCAAAGGCTTTTTCGGGCTTGCCTCCCTTATTGATTTCTGCGGCCCCGCCCTTATGGTCACCTGCGCAGCAGATGGGCTTGTTATTGCAGGGATGTGCTAGGAGCAGCATTTGGCCAGTGCTGGGCACCTTGGTGGAGAATCTCGAGAATACTTAAAGGAAAAATAATTAAAAGAGAAAAAGGCAAACAGGAAACAAACAAAGCAATCCAAAAGTGAGTTTTGAAGGCAGAACCAGCTTTTACAGTGCTGCAGGTGCACTGTTTACAGGGTGCTTACTGGTTCCTTTGATGGAAGCCAACTTTCAGCTGTTGCACCTGTGAGTTGGACATCTGTTCCTGTACACTGAAATGGGTGATACAGTGAAGTATTTTGAAAAGTAGACAGTAGGTTGCAATTATATCCGTATTTTGAAGCAACTTTTCACATTTTCAACAGTGAATCTTACTCCATAGTAAATTACAGCTGTATTAAATTGGACCTTCGTTTGGCCTTTTCTTGTACAGTGCTGCACATGCTTTGACAGTGAAAAAATTAACAGTAGCATCTTTATTAATTGGTGCTGAGTTCATTAAAACCGACTTAGTAAGACTTAGTATGCTACGCAACTTTCAGAACCCTTAAGTTTGGTGCGCTGAAGAAAGCTATAAAGTGTCATTTCCCATATTCCTTAAGAAATGATTACATCTTATATTGGAGGCATATTAAACATATATATATGCAGGTGGTTTTCAAATAGGAACGCCATTTTGGTGATTTCATTGTTTTCCTCTTTCCTTCTTATGGTCATATGGTACGAAGAAAAGGGAAAAAATGATGAATGGCTCACACTTCTGTTATTCTTCTGCCTCTGAAATATTGAGAGGAAAAAAGAATTTTAGAAGTGCTATTTCTGTTGTCCAGAACTCTGTGCCGTCTCCCTCTCTCTCTTACTGAAGGTCACTAGGCTGCCTAAGTCTCACTTAATACATATATTTAAAAAAAAAAAAAAAAAGTCAGGGTCAGGATGCTGTTACCTTGTTCATGGAATTACCTTTGATATTAGCAGCTAACACATTTGGACTCATTCTCCAGAACAGAAATTTTGTGTTTCCTTAGCACAAAGTGTAACTGACTCTTAAACTTATCTCAAATAAACAGAGGAGTACCTTTACTCCAAAACCGTTGTATTTAGTAGCAGTAGTATAAAACTAGAGTAATGCAGAGGTCTGGTTTCCATTTCCAAAATGACTATTATAAGTACTCTTTGTTCGAAAAGGCTTCAGGTGGCATGGAGCTACCACTGTCCTTTATCCTGCCTCCCACCATGGAAGAATCCATGACGTACAGTGAGAAAAACGGGTTTCCTGTGGCCCATCTATAATGGCCAGTTCCTTGGATAGTCAAGTGATGTTTGTTGCTTATTTGTGCACATAAAGAAATCATCTCTGGACCAATTCTCTAACAGAAATGTACTAGTCTAAACACAGCTTTGCTGCTCTGTTTCCTCAAGTTATGGCCTAGTAATGCTTGTCCGAGTTTGAATCCCTGAATAAAATCCTTTTTGTTTCTGCTGAATTAACCAAAGAACCTACAGTAGTGCAAGAACAGAAATCAATCATTGTCCTCGGCATTACTCCTTTTTCAAACTTTGCAGCAAAATTTATATCTTGGGTGCATGGACTCAATACTACAAGAGGTTGGTTCCCTGTCTGTAAAGCCTTTGGCAGAAAAATGGGGTCTAGCACATCACCTTTATCTGCAAATCTGCATCAGGTACATCAATTTCCACTGGCTACAAGAAACAAAACATTACTTAAAAGTATATTTATTCTTCTTAGCAGGTCATTAATTAAAAGAGACTTCCTGAAAAAAATTAAAAACAGTAATGTGGTAACCCATGTAATGGAAAAAACTCATCAATTTTGTTTTTTCTTTATTTGGGAATTAAGTCTGTTATAATAAACAGCTTTATGACTGATTTAAGATTGTGTCTTTGGTATAGTGGTGTTCTGAGCTGAACACATTGTGCTTTTGCATCTCTCAAGTAGCAGGGGCAATATACTCCATGTAGTAATTAATAAGCCGACTCTTTCAATGTGGGGATCTCTCTACTTCACCTCTCAGTGATATCAAAGTGCCATCTCTTGTTTGAGAGCTTTGAAATATTCTGTGATTTGTTATTGGTTGTTTTCTTTTGTTTTCATTTAATGAAGTTTTTTAACTCTTCAGAAGTCTTCCATTTCTGTGTCTGAAAATTAATATTAAACTTGAAAATTAGTTTGATTTGCCTATGTTGTGTCAGATAGATAGAAGGTATGTCATACTAGATAGCTGCATTATTCTGGTAATGTAGATTGGTAATGTAGACTGCTTTGGAATATAAATAAAGGGTTTATTTCAGTTGTAAAGAGCTACCTTTGTATGTGGTAATATATTCTGTAATAAAATTTAATTTCTCAATGAAAGTATTGCTGCAACATAAAAAAAGTAAGGTTGAGGGAAGACAGGATTTAGCTTTTAATGTATCTTAATGAATGATGCATTATATATCATGATGAGAAAATATGGAAAATAAATTTCCAATAGATTAAGATGTTTGAATGTCTTGCAACAGATTTGATTGAATAAAATATTTTTTCATTTCAAATTCTCAATTTTAAAACAGCACACCCTAAAAATCAGATCAGAATGCTGTGTGTAGTGTCAGAACTGAGATCTATCAAACTGAAAGGCTCCAACAACATTTTCAAACCTTTCTCAATTGTCAATTTAAGTTAATTGAAAATGAAAGGTCTCACTATCAGGATTGGGCCATTTAAATAGAAGCCTGCTGCTTTCATTTTGTAGAAGGGCAATCTTCCTCCACATACGTGTTTTTAAAAGGTTCATTCATAATTCTCCCTTCACACTTCTATTGGAAATGACAGAATTCATTATTTTGAGTTCTCGAACTATTTTTCTGCAACTTGGGTGATGAATTGTATGAGATCTAGTTCATAACGTGGCACAGCAACCCACAAGATTTAAAATTCTCAAGGCTCGATTTGTCTCTTTCTGGCACTTGGCTGGCCTAGGCAAAAGAAGCTTCCGTGTACATCTTCTGCCTCTTATAGAGTAGGAGGTTGGTTTTTTTTTATTTAATACTGATCAAGAAAAAAAACTCACACCCTCGCTCAGTAATTCACTAGAGGTATCCAGGCAACAAGGACATACGTTACAATCAGCAGTATACAAGGTGCTGTGAGAATTTTCCTTGCCTCCTGTTTATATGGGAATCCAACTGCAATAGACCTATACAAACAGCACTGTTTCCACTGTCTATTGCTCACATGGAGTTTGCCTGTGGACTTCTGGTCTTTTATTTATATTTAGGTCTCTGATGGAAAAGGATTTCTTGATGTGTATCTATTCTTGCCCAAATATACGAATTCGGCTCAGGTGGGAGAGCAGGACAGAACCTTCATGAAATGACAAATACGACTCAGCTTGCAATTGATGGTGCATCTGTGACCATGCTGCAATGAGAATTCCCTTTTTGAGAGTCATTTTTGTATGAGGTTGCTAGGCTACACCAGCCTGGGTTGTACTTGGTTGAGACAGTAGCAATGTCCACTAGCTATTTGCTAACTGAAAGAGACCTCACTGGCAAAAAGTTACAGTGATTAAATTTCCCTTTTTCTTTGTTAAATAAAACATTTTTTCATTAAGTGCTGACATGTATGCCAGACTGGGCACTGAGTGGGACCAGTTCACGCTCTCAGAGCTGGTCCAGGTGCTTGAAGATTTCTCACTATAAGCAGCGATTTTGACTCATGTATTTTGGGCACTTCTTTTGTCTCCCACAACTATATTTTTTCTTTTCTTTTCTTTTCTTTTCTTTTCTTTTCTTTTCTTTTCTTTTCTTTTCTTTTCTTTTCTTTTCTTTTCTTTTCTTTTCTTTTCTTTTTCTTTTCTTTCTTCCTTTCTTTTCCTTTCTTTTTCTTTTCCTTTCTTTCTCTTTATTTTCTTTCTTCTTTTCTTTGTCATTTACTTTCTCTTTATTTTTTCTTTCTCTGTCCTTCTTTCCTTTCTTCCTTTCTTTCCTTTCTCTGTCTTGATAAAGCTGATGCTTATTGATACTACCTCTTTCAGAATCACACCCCAACATGTCTTGCAGACAGTGTTTTACACCCTTCAGGGCAATATTTTTTTTTTTTCTAGGGAATGCCAGACTGACATTACATGAGCTGACAAAATCTTGCCTCAATAAAGGTCTAGACACTACTCAGAGAAGAGAGATAGTGACCATGCTGTGACTGCATGTTAATACACATTCCTATTCTCTCTTGACCCCTAAGAGGTGTACTCAGGTGTTAGATTGTACCTCATATTGTACTTCCAAGGGTAAGATTATGATTTTTAAAATGGATAGGATTTTTTTCACAAAATTGCTAAATACTTCACCTGATTATTACTACCTACTCTCAACTGCGAAGCAAGTTGAAAACAGTCTTTGCCACTGTTTGGTAGCTGCACAGTGACCCTATAAGGTGGGATAGACATCCCATGCGTTGGCTGCACGGGGAGTTTTTTATGGTTTCTGGGCAGTTACCCTTTGATTCACATTTCGTCTTTTGTCGTCACGAAAATAGAAGAAGGCTTTTTAGTTACGAAGGGAAAAGCAATGCACAACTTTTAGTGCTGATTCTGGTTTTGGTGCTAGACACTACCTACATACTAGGTATGTATTATCCTTATTTAATATTGTTCCTGCCTTTTGTGAGAACAGTGATACTTCTGACTTTCATGTCCAAATCCAAAGCATTTCCAAAAGATTTATGCTTTTAAAGAAGTTATGACGTCTTCTGGGCCTCTTGTATTTATTCATCTTTTAGAGTGTCTTACCCTCGATTACTGTTTTTAACTTTCTTTTTTTGTCTTTTTATCCATCTGAGCTTTAGTGACTTGTTTTGTATTAACATTGAACATTCAATTTTAACGAGGAGTTTAGAGAGACTTAGAGACAATGCTTTTTAATTTACTTCAGTTTTGAAGTGCCAGAACTTGTCCCAATGTAACTTTAAGGCAGAACTTTAGACTTGATCATAATAATATGAATAACTTTGGCTATTCTTGTAAGAGGGAAAAAATGCAATGAAAGTCACTCAGTTTTTATACAGGATTTATCTTATTATGCTTAAAATTTTAGGGCTGCAACCTAGTCCCTTTAAGAGTTTGGTGCTGACACCCAAGCTTGCATAGAAAACCAGATCATGGTATCAAAGATGAAATACTATCTGCAAAAATAAAAATATAAAAAGCCGTTTCCACTGCAAGTTCACTGAAAAGGAAAAACTAGCCTTAGGATTAGCGGAAAGAAGTTTTAGTTGTAAAATTCAAAATTCCAAAATTCATTAAACTAATTGCAGGTGTATTAGGGTAGGATTGTGAATGGGGTTTGTTTTTTTGTTTGTAGGTTATGGCTTTTTTTTAAAATGAGTCAAGATGAAAATAATTTATCTCAAATGGAAAGTACTTCACAGTGTCTGTATCTCCTTAACTCCTGTTGTATAGTATTGAGAGTAAGACGTAAATAGAATGAACTGAAGCTCCTGTGTCCAGGAATATACAATCTGTACTACATTTAAAAATGTGGGTGCATTCTCTGCTTCAGGGAACACAGGTCTGGTTTGAGCTTTTGGATTAATTTAAGGTACATCCAAGCCACATTTTTCAGGCTTCCATCAGATGCCCTTGTTCACATGTAAGAGCTGAGAAGAAACAATACAAGTTCCCTGATGCAGGCTGATGCATTTTGCTTCCTTTGTAAGGTTCAGCTGAAACAACCAAGGCAGTGTAAGGCATTAGCACTGTTTGCTTCTTCACTTAAGTTCCCACCTGTCCTGAAGGTTGTTATCCCCATAACAAAGATGTCAAAATTAATACCTGTGCTTGGCCCCAGTTTAGATAATTGCTTAAAGGACCAAATACAGGGACGATGGTATTGATCAAGTGGGTGTTGAAACATCAATGGCTGAGGGCTCTGCTGTCCTTTTTGAAAAGAATAGTTAACAAAATCTGTAATTTCTTTTGCTAAAGAGTAAGCTGACTAATAAGTATATAATGGTAGGGGTATTTACCTGCTTAAAAATTTACGGAGGAAAACTTGTTTCTCATATTTAACATCTCGTTGATTAGAGGTAAATAGGAGAAGAAGCAACTCCACTAATGTAATCTTTCCAGTAGGAAGTCTATAAAGATCTTTTTAATAATGGACCAAAACTTGGAAATTTTCAATTAATAGGCTTATGTTTCAAGGGCAAGGAAATGTTAAGCAGTTTGCAGGCTCTGGATAGGAGAGGGATGCAAATTTTTACAGAAATTTTACCATGAATTTTGTTAGAACTTAATACTAGAGTTTTTCTCTTATTTTAATCCAGTGGGTCAAGTAATTTATTTCCCAAGATGAATTTGAAGCTGAAAAAGGTATAAAATGAAAGACATTCTCAATGATAATTTTCAGGATTCTGTGGTACCAGGGAGCATAAAGGACTATTCTGAATTAAGATACATGTATGAACTGCAAAAACCTTGACAGGCAGAAAATGAACACAGCTTTGAATGGCCTGAAGAAAATATCTGTGCAATTGCAACAAACTTTGTAACCCTTTATAGTTGGTCTTCTTAGGCATCTAGTAGCTTTGAATTTGTAAGTCAGATCTCTTGCTTTCTATAAAAGGGAGAAGAGCAGCATTGTGAGCAGTTCAAGCAAACAAAGTGCTTGTTAAACCGCAGCCATATAGTGAAGGTCACAAAGAGAAAACTCTTGGTACATGAGTATTTTATTAGCTGGACGAAGTAGCATAGTTAAAAAGTTGTAGGGAATCTGCTGTTTGAAACTTAACTGCTTATCAAACACAGAAAGACAGCATGCTCTCAGAATTTCCTATGAAAACAGCTTCTTTGTCTGCATTTTCAGGTAATTTTAGGCAATCAAAGTAATAGATTTTTTTCAGTTTAAGTTCCCTGCTCTACCTCGGACCAGTACAACTGGAAACAGAAACTTTGGGGAACCCTGGCATCAACCCACTAATGGTTTAAAAATCTGAAACTTTGATTGTGTGGTGCACTTCTCCCCAAAGGAGACATTCATCCATCACAAGTGCAGTTTATAATCCTGGAAAATCAAAGATACTCAGTTGCTCTTAGCTTGGTGAAGATCTCAGTATGTCCTGTAATACTTGATAAGTCAAGATATATTTTTTCTGATATGAAGAAAAATGTGTGGCTTGCTAGTGGCTCCTGTTTGCAGGAATCCCTTTATTTCAGCTGCTCTGCTTTCCATAAACAGTTGAGAATTGGTGTGCCAAAGAACACAAGCATCCTCATCTTTCCTTCTTTCTCTGTGTCTTGATTGTAATGCTACTGCATTCAGACGTCTACACCATTTTTCATCAGACCCAGTGTTGGCTTTTTGAGATGACCCTGACCCTAGAGTTGGTGTAGTTGTAATAAAAGTATAAGGGTAGCTTGTGTATGCACAAGGACATCTTACTGGGAAAGCTGGGAGCTACGTACTGTGTATCTCTTTAAATTTCTAGAGTATTTGGATTTTTTTTTTTTTTCTGTATCTGCAAATTATACAAGTCTGCAAGTTGCTTGCCTTCTTGGCCTGATACAAAACATGTAATGCTCTTATTAGAATGTGACATAGTTAGATTCCTGTTGAAAATCAATAACCTTCCCATAAAGCAAGTCTTACATCCTTTCTTAAATTCATTTAGAATCATTTTGTATGCCTCATTAGCCTTGTAATTTAAGAAAGAATAAAAGAAAAAGAAAACAAACCAGCCACCTAATATTAAACAGTGAATGTAATTTAATTTTTCCTACCAAAGGGGATGTTTATAACACTAAATATATCTGCTAGTCTATAAATACCTATGTTTATAGTTGAACAGAGCAGTGGTTCTCAAACTGTGCTCCATCAGACACTTAATGATAATACACAGTGTGACGTAGGTAGTATTATGCCACTTCTTTCTTTCATCTGCTACATTGCTTTCATGGAAATTAAATGTACCAGATTAAATTCATTCCTAAAATTTTGTGTAATCACCCATTAGAAAGTGGATGGTCAGTGTGACTAAATACATAAACTGCTTTAAAGACTAGACTTGAGAACAATTGACATTTAAGGCAAAAGGCATTAAGTTCCTGAAGGACACCATATGATACAGAAGAAAATTGTTGACTTCTATATAAAGCTTCTGGTGAGGGTATTTGAAGTTCCTTGATCAGATTATGGTGTGAGAAAGACTCAGTTGTTTTTTTGCATAGTTTGCAACCTTTAATGATACCGAATCTTTGAAATTCCTTGTAGTAACCCCTTGTCAGTGGGATAGGGTTGATGATGACCTACAGGAAAAAAAGCCTCAAAGATAAGCATTATTTGAGTTAGAAAAAAATATTCAATATCATATGTAATGAATGTGTGAAAAAATAAGATTCACTGTTTATAAGTACAGTGATGCCTACTTTATCAGGTGATATAGTGTGCAGCAATACCAAAGCAGATGCAGCTGTAACAGATGTAGCTGTAAAAAGAAAATGCAAAGCATATAACAGCTGCTTTATTGAACAATTCTTACTTTTTTAAAAGTATATATACTTTATATGTTTGTATTTATTTCCAACATGAATTCATTAGGAATTTTGAATTAAGCAAAGTCTATGGATATTTAAATTTATCTTTTAAGAATACTTTCCACCAAAATAAAGGCAAAAAGTATGTAAATATTTCAGTAGGGGTTTTTTTTGTTTGTTTTTTTGTCTGGTTTTTTGGGGGGTGTATTTTTTAATTTTTTTTTTTAATAGATCCTTAAAATAGTATTTGAAATTAAAGTAAAATTGGAATCAGTAATTGAGTAGTCTAGGTCTTGACCAACACATTTTTCGATTTCTAGGAATTTCACTTGGAACACCTTGAACTGATGTCCCACATGTAAGAACTTTACTGCAGACTGTTACTTAAATTAAAAAATAAGGTTTAGTAGTTACATTAAGCAATCAAGTTGGTTGTAATGAGGGAAAGAATCCCACGCATTTTACATTCCCTGAGCAATTTCTTCATACCTAGTGGTGCCTGTTGATTGAGCCTTGGTGCCTATTCTGTCTATATTGCCATCTGTGTCAAAAAGACTTAAATGTCAAATTTTCTACATATATCTCTAAAGAAGAACAAGTATGCACATTTTTATTTAAGTGAAATTGTGGATTTTTTAAGCTCTATGAAGTTAAAGCTTGACTTTTCCCACTGTATATATTTTCCCACACTTTGTTAACCTGCGCAATTACATCAGAATTGCCTTTCTGTAGCAGAGTGAAGGTGTGTGTGCAAGTTATTTATAGACATGAGTATTAATAAGAAAGAATAGGGTGCAAAGGTACTTTTTTCTGAATAAGGGCTCATTATATATTCCTGGGTTTTTGTGTGTGTGAGTTTCTTTTGCTTTTTTTTTAATCTTTTGAGTATCCCACCATTTTTTGGTAAACATACAAGAACAACTGTCAGACTATTAAATGTAGCTCATTGGTGGACAGTCACAGCATAAGAAAATGTGGCAAAGCATGTTCTTCTTGCATTACTCTAGACCCTTAACAAGCAAATTCTTTGGAGAGAGAGGTGGTTAATCTTGAAGGAAATTTATTCTTATTGTTATACCTTACTGCTGGGTGAGGAACAGAAACATCATTCTTTGTGTTAAGGGCATGGATTACAGGCTGTACATCTGTAGTTCTGGAGAGCTTGGCTTTAGGGCAGAAAGAGGTGTAGCTGAATTGAAAACAGATGAAAGTCAAGATGAAGAATTCAGTGAAGATGTGTTTAGGATGTATTTCCAAAGGCTCTGTTCTTCCCACCTCAGGTTTGGAAGGAATGAAGTCAAGTGACTGGCCTCCAGCACCTGGAGCTGCTATGGCCAGGAAGATCACAGTTCAGACATGAGTCATAGCAACAACTGAAGATGGCTGGACTTCTAGGTGGAAATATCTTTGAAAAGGGACAAGGTCTGCAAAACTTTCCATTGCTAGATCTGACATACCGAGTAAGCTGTTGTTCACAGGGTTTTTGAAGAAAAAGAGCACATTCTGGCTGTGTACCAAGAAAATTTTTATATACAGAGAAAGTTTTGGGAATCAGCAGGCCATTTGCAAGCAGATGAGATACAGGATGAGAAAAACCAGATTGATGCTGAAATTATGAAATAAGGAAACATTTGTGAAAGAGCAGAGAGATGGGATAAATAATGAAAGAGATTCTTTGTTTGGGCATATCCCAAAGTTTGGTGTTGTAAACCAAAAGGAAGCATAGAAATTACTTGAACAGCAGAGACAAAGGAGAAGGAGGTATGTCAGTATAATGGAAGTATGTTAAAGTGTCTGAAAGTAATTATCACTGGAGCTGGCGTGGTGGTTAAGATTATAGGTGACTGATGACTTCAAGTTCAGTGCTCAGGAAGTAGTAAGGTGATGACCTGGGAGAGAATACAGTGGGCTCAGAATTGAGCCTTGCGGTAGTCCATAAAGGAAAGATTCTCTGCTTAGAGAAAAACAAAATGTTGGGACATGAAAAAAAGAGCATTTTCTAGATAAAGCAGTAGCAATAGATTTAGGTTACAAAGAAAATGAGAGAGTTAAGGAATTGGAGAAATATGTATGCATTACAAGGTATGGATACAGATGCATGTTAGAGGCTCACTTTTAATACATTGCAGCTTGTCAAGTTCCCTAACGTCTCATTCTATACTAAGTGCACTCTTATGGAATCACATCAGAGTAAACCTGGTAAGAAAGAGGTACTACCCTGAAAAGTCACAGAGAAACGCTAACAATTTTTCACTGCAGCCTAACTTTTGAAAAGCTCAAGCTGAAGATGTGACAAATAGCTTCATTAATAACATTTCCTATTTTCAGCTAGATAAAGAATTCTAAATACAACTTTTCAATGAAATGAAACTGTTTTAGTCGTCACAGAGATTTTAGGGATATCGGCATCAGTGTGGTAATATTAACACGTTACTGCTATTGTGTGGCATGCATGAATATTTGCATCAGTTCTGCTCACTCTGTTGTGGATTTCTCTGGTGACAAAATTAAAAATCACCATGTTAGAAGG
The DNA here is from genome assembly GCA_013399695.1 of Formicarius rufipectus. Lineage (NCBI taxonomy): Eukaryota > Metazoa > Chordata > Aves > Passeriformes > Formicariidae > Formicarius > Formicarius rufipectus. Next base: position 142,252 of record VXAU01005044.1, on the reverse strand, counting down.
TAAAGTGAATTCCATAATTTTCATTAAACATGCTTTCATTCTGTGAAACTAGTTTTTTAATTCAGTGCTAACTCTCTTTTCATGTTGTTCCACTGAGGCAGTTTTATGGGCTTGCCTAGCTTATACTTCAGCAATGGAACAGTATGGATACAGGCAATTGCTTGGTTGTGATTGCAAAAATTACTTCTGTCCACCATTATATGACAACGTATTTTCTAACTGTAGAGAATTTTAATTGATTCTTTGCTCAGTTCTGTTAACTTTTAACTCACAGGTTCATGTACAGTGGCTTAATTCCAGCATGTAGAAATATCTGCTACATAAGTGCTTTATTTTTGGTGTTTTACAAATATTTCTTTGAAAGACAAGCTTCATAATCCAGTACTATGAGTTGCAGTTTACTTGGGGAAGCTTTAGCAGATGGTACTCCATACAAAGCTATTAAGGTCATATCAACAGAAGAAAAAAATAATGCTTAGAAAGTTGGAGACAGAAATTGCAAAACCTTTAACAAGCAGTATAAAAAAAATGCAGCAAATGTCCTAAATTTTGAAACAAAAATAAATCTCTTCCTCTGTAAGAGTTCTTTCAACTGTGAGTTCCTCTGCAGCTCAGTGCTTTGTGCTAAGGTATAGACAACAGAAATGTAAAGGCTTTTCTTGCCTTCCTGGTCACTTGAGTTGTTAAATGGCTGAATGAGCACAAAGGATTTCGGGGTGTTGCTATTACAGAAAATAAGTACTATTTACAGTAATCACAGTTTAGCAATAGAATCTTCACTAGATGTGTGACAGCCTGTGTCCCCACTTATTTGAATGATAAAAATTCAGCTGTTTGTATTTCATCGGAAATCTCTTAAGATCAAGAGGTGTATTTCAGCCAAATCAGTGATTAATATTGACACTCCAAGGTGTCTGAAAGGAGGTCTTGTTTTATTAACACTTTCTCATTTGGTAATGAGAGAGGTGATAACAGCTTCCCGTAGTTTGGGTTTACTTGATGAGGCAAAATAACTCACAGACCTTGTGAGGAGGGGATCCATAGGATTGGTTGTGGTCCACTTTCTCATTTGTGATTTTCTCTTTTTCATTTTGTTTGAGATTGAATTTGAGAGAGAGCTTTGTTCCAGACAGTAGTTTATAGCAGTGGGCTGAAAAGATGAGATTTCACTGAATCATAGAACGAATATACAAAGAGAAAATATGTGAAAATTGAAATGACAAGGTAGAGTAGCTTGGTTGTTGAGGTAGATAAAAATAGCTAGGTTCTCAGGGAAATGAGGTGGGGATTTTTTTCCTGAAGTAGATTTAGTTTGAACAAGAACAGTTGAGATAGAAAACCTAGACACTATTAAAACATGATAGGAAAAGGAAAAGAATCATCCTACTTTTTCTTGTAACTTTGTCATGAAGTATCTGTAACGGTGTGATCCCAAAGAAAGCAAACCAGAGTCTATCTTTTGTCAATATAATGCCAGAAGACTAACAGATGGATTTGATTATCATGGATTTCTTTTTACTTTATTTACTATAAACAGGAAAATCCATGTGTTCTGCCAGTTTGTTTTTTTTTGTTTGTTTTGTTTTGTTTGTTTTGTTTTGTTTTGTTTTCAAATCCATAATAATTGTATATTTATTTTACTTCCTTTAGAATCACTGGGGCAAGTTGTGACTGATCTAAGACATGTGAAGTAAACCTTTATGAACAAAAGAATAAAGTTGGCTTGATGCAATCATGCTGCAGTATGACAGAGATGTGTTGATTTGAGCTGAAAAAACCAGGAGTGCTAGCAGGGCTCTTCAGTTTCCAAAGAATTATGTCCCTCCTGTGTCATGTGACTGGAAGAGACAGAATTATTTTTGCCTTTGATTAATAGGGAGTTAATTAAAGTAAAACTTCATTTAACTGTTTTACAAAGGCTCATGGAGAAAGCAGTCAGCAGTAGCCTTGGTGTCACATGGGAGTTCACTGTACCCTGGGGAACGTGGAGCTTTGTAGTGAGTGAAACAAGCCAGGGCTAAACTGCCAAGCAGGACAGTGTTTCCAAATTTTTTCTGTTGTTGCTTTTAGTACCTGAAAACAGACAATCCATTGCAATCAAATTTCATTGACTTTGAACTTGCAATGACTCTAATCAATTTGTCAGGTTTTGCCAGTTTGATAATATTTTCTGCAGAAATATGGATTTTTGTACTTGTTTGTTTGCTTTTCAATTTCTGTTTTATTTCCACTAGATCTCCATGTGATATTGCTGACACCTACTCTGGATAATTTTCTTTCACTCTACCGGAATTCTCTTTCTGGTACAAAATAACCACATTCTCATCCTAGCAGTTTCAGCTACCAATTACTTCACCAGTGAGGAATGCTTAACATAATGTGACTGCACTGTGCTCCTTCTTCTCCTGCATGAGCAAATGATGACATTTTATACTATTGTTTCACTCTTCTGTTTTGCTGCTCCATAGTCTTATGCTGTCAGCTGCCTTAATTTAGAAGTATCTATGGAGCTATACAAAAATATATGATGGGAAAGTTTAAAACCCAGTGATTTTATATCCTGACTTCTAACTTACCCTACATCTGAGATTCAGAGGAGACCCCAGACTGATCTGCACCACTGCTGTTTTTCATATATTACGGTAAAATATTGGCCTCACGAGGCTGAATGCCACTTGCTACCATAATAAAACGGTAGCCCTTGCTCTTAGGATCTCTAGCGCTTGCTAAAGTATTATCAGGAAAGTTAATATTTCTACTGCAGACCTAGCTTACACAGCCCCTTCCCTTCTTTATTTTCCAAAATAAATCAAACTGGACTCAATTTTCTACAGGTGGAATTTTCTGGCAAAGCTGTGTTAGATTTCGAAAAAAAACATTTACTCAGTCTCCTTTTTTTGCCAGGGTGATAATTTTCAAGGGAGGGAGAACTTTTAACTGTGTGAAAGTATTTTAATTTGTTGTTGTTTTTGGCAACATTTCACATGTATGTGTGTGTGTGTGTATAAAATTTATTAGCTTTGAAACTTTTGAAAGTGCTAGTGCCTCTGTTTTGTGAAAGTTGATAGCTGGATATTTGGACATGTTAAGTAAATATATAAGAGGAGGGTAATGCACACATTTGACAGACAGTAGAGTATAACCAAGACATACAATATCTGATGTTTCTATAATAAATAGACCTAACATGGAAAAATAATGAAAAATCAGATTTTTCATTTGCTGATGACATTTTGCCAATCTTGTCTTCCCCACACTTCTTGCTGCCACCTGCTGACGTGCGTTTTATTAGATGGGCCAGAGGAACTTAGCTGGAACTGAGTGAGTCCTCTGGGGATAGCTGGTTATTTGTTAAACAACCAAGTGGGACTGCCAAGTTCTTTCCTGAAAACAAAAAAACCCATGAAGTTAATTTGTCCCCACAGTTAGAACAAGAGGATGATTAGGCATACTTGATATGAGTGAGAAGAGTAATTGTCATAAGAGGTGGACTCGTAACATAAGTTGACTAGGGTAATACTTTCCTTAAATTCTCATACTCGAGCAGTATAAACACCATAGTTACAAACAGCTATAGTACCTTTCCTGAGTCTTCCTGCCCTCAGGAACTCACTGCTGCTGTTCAGGTTGCACTGAGAAGGCTGAAAATAACTGCCATGGTACTGCCATGGTACTTCCAGATACAAGGGTGGGATTGCTGGGAGGTACTGGTGAAGGACCATGAGATTCATGGTAAAGCTACTCTTGGTTTTACCCCAGATAGCAGGTAATAAGCTAGACCAGAATGGTATCTTCAGGCACCAACCATCACCAGAATTTATATCAACTGTTTTTTTAATGAAGTACCTTTTGTTGTGCTTGACAAATCTTTTGAAAGTTAGAATGTTACTCCTTTGTTCAACTACAAGTCTTTCCAATATTTTAACTTAATTTTCTCTCTCTATATATACAGGTATGCGTATATAGACATATATTTTATGGGGTGAATACCATTTTAATGGGGTTGAAAATGTGGTGGTCGTTGTCCAATAAGGGAGGAAGATGAAGTCCTTGCCCATGAAACATTTGATGAATGTTTTCAACTAACTTAATTGTTTTCTACAGTTAGTTGGTCTTCATTCTTATCAAAATGGTGGGACTTTCCAATGTCAGGACACTTGGTGGGTGGATACTTCTCAGAAGAATAGAGAATTTATCAGTGTTTGCTTAGGATCTATTACATTCTCAGCCATAAAAGTAGCTATTCTGTCTATAGCACTCATAAATCTTCACCTAGTCAAGGCTACTGTCTCTTTCGTAATGCAAGTTTGTGTTTGAAAAAAATGAGTGTAAATGACTTTCATTTAAAATTAACATGAAGTAATTATAATCTCAAAACACCTAATTTCTTCATTGTTCGTTTTGAAAAGTGATACAGTTTTGCGAAGTTGTCCAAATTGCTTATCAGCCCTGCCAGTAAAATCTCTAGCCTTACAAGGCAAACATATTCTCAGGCACATTCTCACAAGAGGGCACTGTTACACATGCTCGTAGAGATAATTTTCTCGTGGTGAAAATAACGCCTGGTCTTGAAAAAAATGACGTGTTGGGATTAGATTTTGAGGCACGCTTTTCGTAGGGGTTCAGTTGCTAATGAGGTAGTTTAAACTGTTTTAGTCTCTTTATCTAGTTAAGCTACATTTTTCCTATTGAGAAGTGGTCATTGCTACCAAAGGTTGAATTTCTGTAGAGGATCCATCTTTATGTATGTGAATTAGCTATGCTATTTCAAACTCCTTGTAATTTATAAAAACTGATTCTAAACAGCGCTGAATCTTTAGATTTTCATTGAAGCAGTAGCAAAAGGGCATTTATCTTGTTCATGTGGGGTTTTGTTGATGAGAATGGACAGATAATATGAAGTAGAACCAGTAATTTAGCTTTAGATAATTATTATATCTCCTGTGTATTAATTAAAAGCATAGTCGGGCAATATGATTACACAAAGAATCTCTCCATCTACATAGCTACCTAAATTTGTATTTCTATTAGGTGAATAAAGATAGGCGAGAAAACAATGCTAAAGGTTATGCTTCAGGCTATATTTTATTGTGGAAGTAGGCTAGTTTTGCCAGTTCTCTTAAGTAGAATCTTACTCCAATGTCTTTTCTTCCTGATGATGTGTTACCTGAGTTTTTATTCCTATTTTTAATAGAGAAAAGTGTTTCAAATTCCCTACTATCTGTTTGGGTCCTTGCATGTCCATTCTACTTCACTTTGCGTTAGTATTTTCCAAACCATTCCTAATCACAAAATTTAATAATATAAACATATTAAAATGGACCTTTCACAGGAAATGGATGCTGTTGTTTGGGCTCCAACACCTGATACTTGTGAACTTCTGTGACTGTTTAATCACAGAGTGTATTTTTTGATTTTAGTTGAGTCCATTGTCGCTGGTCCATTTGGCAATGTCTGCAGAGAGCGAGCTGCCGTCAAGAACCCAAGGTGGCTAGGGGGCATTCAGATTGACCAGCAGTGAGGTGGTTTCCTGTGGTGACACTGCAGCCATCTGCAGGGCAGCAGGAGATGGGGAACCAGAATTCTTTTTGCTCTACTTTAAATGTTCAACTTTTCCCTGTAATTTCTTCTGGGGTCCTGCAGATATTACTTGCACGCTGTTCACAATTAGGAAGGTATTTGAAGGTATTATTTTTTCAACTGTCTTGCTATGATTCATATTTACTAATCTGTCTCTCTAGTCTGTCACCCTGCAGTGAGAGTGCACACTGCATAAGCTTTCAAGTCGTTAAGAAATCACTAGGTACAGGGATAAGGATATGTTTTTGACAGAGGTGTGCCTCACTGGATATCCTTTTGGTGTGTGCTCCCTGTGTCCTGGTCACTGGTTGTCTTGTCTTAAGAGAGCAAGCAAATCATGTTGCTCCTCTCCTGCCAACAGGGTTAATGCGGAGGAATCAAGGGTGCTGGTGCACTTCCAGACCTCATCCCAATCCAACGTGTGGCAGACTGGGGAATGTCAGGTTCAGGACCTTTCAGTGGTTTCTGGTTGAGATTTTAGACATTGTCACAGTATAGTTAATGTTCCAGGAAGCCTTTAGCAAGTTTCCTCAAAGAGACGTGTAAAGAAACAAAGCTATCATGGGTTAATATGGAAGATTTTTCCTGGATTAATGATTGTTTAATAGAAAACAAAGGGCAGGGCTAGATTAGGTTTAAGGTTAGCTTCATAATGAAAGGAAATTGATAACGAAGTCACACATAGACTTGTCCAGAAAAACAGATATTCAAGGGACTCCTCTTGTTCAGTATATCCTTTGGTACTTAGTGAAAGGAGTTGATTCATGAGGTTGCATAGTTTGTTGTTACTGCAGACCTACTGCCACAGTGTACATCTAATGTGTATCCATATCTGAAGTATTGGATGGACTTGATAAAGTTAAAAAGTCAAAAGAGAGCTTGCAAAGGTACCCTTTACACCTTCTTTTAGTGTCAGTCAAGATGGCAACCATTCCAATGATACTGGAATGGATACTAGTTTTTAACTATTTCATTAGCTTTGGGTAAGAATCAGGGTACTAACGAACACTGACACTTTAGTTCTTTTCTCCACAAACTCTGCACTGGAAATGCTAATAAATCAAATGTGTTAAAACAGTCTAACAACACTGAGTTCATTGGACTTCTAAGCATGCTGCTTTTTCTTAATAGTTTTGTAATTTCATCTGATTTTTCTGTGAGCCCTTTTGATTATACTTAGTGCAGCCTTGATGCGGTGCACTTAAATTACTGTATCAGTGAGACTTACTAAAATAAGTCACACATGAATTGTAGGCCATTATCTATCATTAACTCATCTAGAATTTCCTGGCGAAATGCTATGGATAATGTGCTTTCTCAGTTGCTACTGGCTGTGTTGTCTTAGTATATCAGAATATGGCTGATGGTAGAGTCACATGCCATTTAGATACATGGAAAGCAGTTTGGGGGGAAAATGGTTTTGATTAATAGTTGCTAATTTTATAAATTATTTCAGTTCAATTAATTTAGAGATATTTAAATTAAGATTTATAACACATTTATTTTAGACTTGTTAGCTGTATATGGTGCCTATGAAATTCATATCCATGGAGCAGAATCTAAAAAACAGAAAAACAAACTTGGACTCTCTTTTCAGGATATGTCTTCTAAAAAAATGGCATTTTCAGGTTATTTAGTTGATATCTTTACATTCCAATACTCTATTTTGTATAAGAGATTTCATTTTCACTTGAAAGTCATCCCTAAGAATTGCCCACTGGCATTTATTATTGCCTTAATCACTTGCAGTCAATTGCCAGCTTATGAGCTCAAGACAGAGAATACCCGATTCTAGCAAATACAGACTCTTATCATCATGCTACTCTAGGGAACACTTAGAACTGGGGTCAGATTTTCATGCATCAAAAAGTGCAATTAGATGTCTAGTGAAGTACATTGTGCCTATCTTATGTGGTGTCTGCCGTGTCATCTCCTCTGCCAGCAAAAAGAGTGATCAAAACCATCATAAATAGTTATGGTTTCTAGTTCTCTTTCTTTTTGATAATGGTGGTACAGTGAATACTGTTGCTGTTTGTGTGTGTGTAAGAGGAAATCATCTTTGGTTTGGAGAAGTCACTGTACAAAATACCTACTCTTATTCAGCCTCCTCTAAATGCCAGTGATCCTGTTCTTCCTTGCCTCTTTTACTTTTTCAATTGAGAATACTTTTCAGAATTCTGGTTCCAAATAGGATGAGGCCAGACATTATCAAGAGCCATGGGTTCTCTAGTAGTGCCTATTTTCATCTTAAAGTGTCTGAATACTTCTGAAAAATCTCTGCAGCTCCTTTCTGTGGGGATATTTCATCTTCTGCTGATTTTTTGTTTTGTCATTACTTCTCATTTCAGTTTGTTCACTGGCATTTTGTTGAGAACATGGGCTGTAAGCATGTCTGTGATCTCTTTGCTCACCACTTTCAGTGTTTAGAACTGATGGAAACAATATTCTCTCTGAAAAGCACATTGGCAGACTTGTATATCTCGCTTTCTTCTCGTTTTTGATTGCTTCATCTGATCTGATCTGATCTGATCTCATCTCATCTCATCTCATCTCATTTCCTGGAGACTAGATATCACTTTGCTCAATGTTTTCTATGCCATATTGTCCAATAATTAACAGACTGTTTCCACTAAAATTAATGGAGTTCTATAAACACATCAATGAATATTTTTGTGACGTAAAACAACTGCAGTTTCCCTTTTATGGCATAAAACAACTGAAAGAACTATTTTCCTGCTCTGACTAAAATTTGATATTTTTTTTTATCAGACTTTCAATCCAGCCATCATCTGAAGATCATCCTCAGACTCAAGTGAGCACTATTTGGAGATTTATACTTTTTTCTAGGTTCAAATTTGTCTTTTCTAGTTCTACTTTTTACTACAAGTTCTAGATAGCTTTCTTCATTGGCATGTTTGAAAGAAGTATCCTGAATTATACACATTTTTAAAGACTAAAAGACTGTGTCCTTTACCCTTTAGTACTACTTGGGAGATAGTGCATGTTGCTAATTGAGATGTAGTGCTGCTTTGTAATAATTTGCATGTTTTGTATGTGGATTTGGTATACTGAGTGGTATACTTTATGACTACATTCAGTTAAATTTTTGAAGTTTATTGTGTGATCATGTTTGATATGTTGAAGAATCAAGAATAGTGAATTGATAAAGCACTGACCTACTGACACTTCTCATAGAATTAAGACCACTTGCTTTTACATCTGATGAGCAATGGTTTCAGCGATGAACTTGTCAGAGTGACAGGTAAAAGTCTGTGCTCATTAACTCAGGAAAATAAAATCCTAGTAGGATTGAAAGGGGTAAAGAGGAAAAGGACTGACATGAAAGGGTAACAGAATAAAAAAATTCAGGGACTTGAGTCATTTATAAGGTGAGACATGATTAACCTCACCCAGAAGTTGTTAAAAAGCTGGTTGATTATTCTGCTTCTCACTGGTCACAAGTTCCCACAGAGAAAAGAGATTAGTCTTGCTGGCTGGCTGGACAGGTGGAAGGCACTATACTGCAACTGTGGTCATAAAATTCTATTCAGTAGAGAAGAAGTAAAGAATTGGCAGAAATACAAACCTGGGTTCAGTGTTGCATCTAACTATTGCTAAAGATAGAAAAAAAAATTAATTTGCTAAACCTTTAAAGGATTTTTTTAACAATTA
>VXAU01005044.1:68723-132153 GCA_013399695.1 Formicarius rufipectus | reverse complement strand
AGTGCTATTTAAATGTATTAAAAATGTTTTCAATTTTTTTTTATTGCTGGATAATTCTGACCCCATTATTGACACTGTTTTCTGATTTATTTTTAGATTCTTTATTCAGAAATGTCATCTAAATTTAGGGAGGCATTAAGTTGACAAAAAGCTGCATATGTTTTTACAACCCTCTTCCAGTTGGCTGACACTTTGTCAAGAGTGTAAAATTATGTATCAGAGAGTAAAATATGGATTAAGAAAGATTCAATCATCCTGAAAGGGGCACTGTTTTGTTTTGGTTTTCTCTCATTATTTTTTCCTTTTTTTGCCCCCCATCCATGTGTTCATGTTTTGATTTCCTTTGCTTTTGAGCAAACTGTTGTGATTTATCGTAGTGTTTTACTTCGGATCCCAGCTCATTGAAATAATTTGACACATAGCTCTTTTTTATTGTGCTTTTATTTCAGCAAGCCATTTTTTTGCACAATAGCATACTGTTTGGACACTTGAAAATTCAAATGAAAAGGGGAATTTTTACCCCAGAGTAGTTTTTGACCCACTTTTCTATGTAGAGCATGCTATTTGTAGAACATTGCCAAGCTACATACATTTTCTATATATTGTGTGCACTTGCTTGTGCAAACACAACATGTTACATGTTTTGCTTATAATATTAATTCAGCATATCACATGTTATGTGGGGCTAATCACTTACATGTTCTGAGTAGTTGTTACTTTATGGCTGGGCTTCCACTTTTGTGCAGCTTATTCCAATTTGAAAGACGGCAGATTCCAGGAGGTCATAAAAAGTAATCTTTTATCTGTGACTGTAATTGTAACTGTGACCAATCACTGGACTGTCATTAGTCCCCAGATTTTTTTGGTAGCTTGTTATTGGCCGCTTTTAAATCAAAGTGAGTTCTTCTGAAGGACATCCACATGGTCTTCATCCCTGTTCGGAATAATTAGGCAAAATTGTACTTTTCCGTGTTATTCACAAGGCAATGTAGATTTTTGGAGCATCCCCTTATAGGAATGATATTTCTTAAAGCCTATTAGAAAATAATATAAACAATGATGTAAAGACAGGGGAAACTATTTAAATACTCAATATGAGTCTTTAAAATGAAAATATGTAGTATTTGAAAGGAATGGATTTTAAATTGACATAGAAATTATTGTAAAACTAATCACAATATGCTGTAATTAATACCACTTTGACTGATTGTTAAGTAGTTTGAGAAAGTCCAATTTGCCAGTGGATTCACAAGTATATTCTTACCACTAAGCACAAATGTACAGTCTAAAAACAACAGTCATCAACACCATTTGATGTTTCCAGCTACTTTGGACAGTACACTCAGTGTAAGGCACACATTGATATGTACCTCAGTGCAGTCATACAAATTTTTCATTGCATCTAACTCACATACAAGTAGATTTAGACCAAATTTTCAAAGCTTTCTGTTTAGTTTTATTTTTTTTTCATGAAAGTGATCTTTTTTTCTGAAAAGTTGGGGTTTTTTCTTGCACAATTTGTGTGAAGCAGGCTTTAAAACATTGAGCATAAGTCTGAGAACAATGATAACTATGGATTTGAGGCAGCGGAAAATTAGTAGCAGCTCTCAGTATCAGTGGGTGCGAAGGTCTCTGTTATTAAGGATCTCAACTAAATAAACATGGTGGGATGTGATTGCTTTATTGCTTTTTGCCCATTTTATATCATTTTATTGCCATACTAATGACTATAGAATTAGGTGTGTAAGGGAGTTCTGAAAACATAGGTCTAAAAGAGGTATATAAAAAAATGTGTTCTTCCCATAGGGTTTCCAACTTCTCCACATTATGGATGATGAAGAGAGTAATTTACCTTGCATCGGTAAGTGAGGGTAGGGAGAAAGGCACAGAACTTAAAGAACAGATCCATATCTAGGCTTCATCCTCACTGTAGTACCCCTGATGACTTCTATGTGCCTTTACAATGACCCCAGTGGGAGAGGCTGTGTCATTTCAAGTATTGCCTTTTTCCTCTCCTGTTACCCAAAATGGTATATGTCTGATCCAGGGCCTATGCATGAAAATATGCAGATGAGAATAAATGTTTATATGCTTAACTATTGAATAAAATACTCTAATTTCTGATATTACCAGAATCAATCTGGCTTACTGGTGTAACAGTATCACTTCTGAGGACAGAAAGTACTGATGGGCTAATAATTTTACTGCTTCCTATTTTGCATGCACTGCAGTTTACAAGATCAATGAAGAATATAGTATGTCAGCAGACTTACCATTTAGACTATAAGAATCTCTGTTCTTGACTAAAGTCCTGTTGTATCTAAATAAGGGGAGTTAGTTTCATCCCTGGTTTAGAAGTGATTTTCTGTGTTGCCAGTTTCTTACAAGGTAAAGAGCAATGTATGACCCATATGGTAGCAAGTAATGTAAAAAGCAAAGTGAAGAATGCTGTCTTAGCTGAAGCAGGTGGATATTTTTGAAATAAAACCCCTGAAAATAACATGCTTTTGTTTGGATCTTAAGAGCATGAAATTATATTTCGGATGGAGAAAATAAATTATCTTTCTGAACTTTATGAGTGACTCATGTATTTTGTTTGTATTTAAGAGTTGCTCTTAAATATACAGATGTACACATATATATAAGAATGCATAGTATTAATAGGTAACTTTGAAATAAATATACATAAACCAATAATTAGATAGTGACTACCTAGCTAAAACTTATCATTTTGAAGTGCATTTCACCCAAGTCAGTGAGGTTGCAAGAGTTGTAAAATAGTTCTCAAGGTTACTACAAAATATTCCTTTGTTTCTTTCATGCCTTCATCCTTTTTGAAACTCTCTCCACATAATCAAATTAAAATTATTTTTCTTTTCTACTACAAATCCTGTTTTACTATGTAGTTTACTCAGTACCTAAACTTTAGTTACCAAAAGAGGAGGCGATTTTTTTTATTCATATGCTTCTGTGTCAACAGAACTGCAGTTTTAAACACCATTTTGTCTTCTAGTATAGAAGAGACGTATAAATTCTATGCTTTTTTATTTTACAAGTGGAAGAAAATCTGGCATTGATGTTGTCTGATGACTTAAGCATTTTATTTAATCTTCAGAAATGCCTTTGTACCTTGAGTGAAAACACTGTATTATCAACCTTTATAATCCAAATGAGAATTTTTTTTGTTGGTATGCATTGCAGGTAGCTTAACATTTATTTTACTCTTAGTGGCTGCAGGTATTACCTAGAGAAGAGAATGGAAACACAGCCTAGGAAATCAGCCTTTCCTCATCTGTTTATGGAGAACTGAAGATTCTGTGCTCTGTTGTTTACTTTTCTGAGTGTAATTAAAGTTTTGTAGCGTGCTTTACTAATCTCCTTGCTTGCTGAAGACTGTATCATTGGCTGTTCTGTTTCAACATGCCACTCAGAAGTCAATGACCGTTTGGACATGCATAGGCTGTAAAGATCATGTGCTTCTGAAAGCCATGTAAATTCTTATGGAATTGGAGAAGCTGGTGGTAGGTTGGTGGAAGGTATGCACACCCCAAAAATTTTTGCTAAATATTATTGTTTTCTCCACCCAAGGCTGTATGTGCTCCTCATCCTATCTTACTATTCTATCCAGTTCATATTTTCCAGTAGCCTTCTGGGAAATGTTGAACAGAAGAGCTTTGAACCACTAGTTTCTTCTTTCTTTTTATGATTGGTATTCTTTAATCAGCTAATTAAGGACTTTGCAACTCCAGCATCTTGAATGCCTTGTCCTTGAAAAGTCATGATTTTTTCTACTGCATTCATTGGACTCTGAATGATCAGATATTCTTTGGTTCTGGACCTTAAATATTCAAAAATTATTTTCCCCTTTCCACTTTTTAAGTGAATTCTACCTTGAACATTTTCCTCTGTCCCCCAGTGAGCTCCACGGTTCTTGTTCCTTCCTACTCAGCAACAACTCGCATGTTTTGAATTTAGTCCCACTTAGTTCATCACAATGATCTTTTGCACATTTTTCATGTTTAATAACACTACTTTTGCTCCATTTGTGCAAACATCCATTGGACTTGTTACGATTTGATTTTCTGTCAAGAATAGTTCCAAAGAAGGGAAAATGATGGGCAGAGGAAATGATTCTGGTGTATATCTTATTTGCAATTCTAATAACAGCTTTGTGAATTTGAATGCATTAGTAAAGAGCACTTCACTCAAGTGCACATTACTGCAGAACTTGCTAAACATGCTGAAGAATAATGCTGTTCCAATCTGGGCAAATTAGATGGATAGCATAATTTGAAATAGTTGTTAATTATACATCAGCTGCAATCACAACATAATTCTGTTAATTGCTTATCACACTGAAGTTAACTTTCTGTCATTTATTTAATTTGTAATTAGAGTAATACACTTGATATTGTCCACTCACCACTTTAAAAAAAAATAGTCATGATACAAATGTTCAGCAGCATAAGGACAAGAAGAGATCTCCTGGACCACCAACTTGCCTGACATCACCAACCCATATAATACCTTTCATAAATTTCTGTCCATGATTTAAAACCAGTTAGGTACTTTGCCTGTTCTTCCCAAATGGAAGAGGCTTGTTGCAGTGCCATAACCCTGACACGTTTAGAGGCTTTCCACTTGCCAGCCTCAAATTTATATCTTTGTTCTTATGGTAGCATTGTTTTATTTTCTAAATAATTTTCTCCCCTATGTAGCTTACAGTGCATGATTTATTTGTAGACTAAACTCCTCTCACTCTTCACTTCCCTGAGATGGGCAAACCAGCTCCTTTTAGCCTCCTTCAGTAAGATCTACATTCTCATGCCCTGAACACGGTTGGCAAGCCATTAGTACTCGTAATGCCAGCTGTAATGGCAGCTTTTAGCTCCCCTTCTTGTGCAGGTGGAAGCAGAAATGCCGTTCACTGTCAGATGAATGACAGATAGGAGGAGGCGTAGATGAGTTCTGCTGGCTCTAGGAAATGTGTCCAGAAGTACTGATGGAAGTGACAGGCTGGTTTCACATTCTGGATAAATTAACAGATATGGCAGTGTTTTAATTAAAACTGAGATAGCTAAGTCAATCTTTTCAAACCAAGACCATCATGGTAATTTTAATTATGTATACACCTTTAAAACAGGCAATGCTGTAGTAATTTAGCCTGGGCAGGCCAGAAAGGTGTTGTGATTCTTAGGGAATAAAAATTGGACTGAGAATTGTGACACTGGGGAAGAACTAGAGAACAATCCTATATCGAGGAGGGAATTAGAGGACTGGCTAGGAAAAAGCTCTACTGCAAAGAACCAAAGGGTCTTGGTAGGCAGCAAGCAGAGCACAAGCTAGCAATGAATCCCAGGAGGAGAGAGCCAACAGCATATCCTGGGCTGTATTAACACAACTGAGGGAAATTATTATTTCCTTTTACTTAGCATTTGTTAGATGGCATCTACAGTGTTGCATCTAGTTTTGTCCTCTCCCTATCCACCCATAAATGGATCAACTGGAGGAAGTTCACTGGAGGTCTACCAAGATGGTCAGGGGCTGGAGCATCTGCCCAGTTGAGGAGATGCTAATGGACCAGAGTTGTTTCAGCCTGGAGATGGCTTTGGGGGAGGGACCCTCACAACAACCTCTGGTACCTCAAGGCTGCTTGTGAAAAGATGGAACTTCACTGTGGTCCAGGTAGGATGACAGGAGACTATGTATGCAAGTTCAAACAAAAGAATTTCAGACTGGATGAAAAGAAAAATTCTGCTCTGAGGACCCGGGTAGACCAGGTCCAGTGGAAGAGCAGAGTGCCCAGAGAGGTCAGACAGTATCTATCCTTCAAAGTATTTCATGATATGACTTGCAAACCCTTAGCAACCTGGTGTGAGCTGCGTTGAGGAGAAAGCTGAATTTGATGATCTCCTAAGATCCTTGAATAAAGAATTAAGAATGTATTCAGGGTTCCTTATGTCCATAGTGGTATTTCACCCAGTTACTTCTTTTGGACTTACTAGAGGCAGTTACACAAATTCCCTGCCTTTTAGTTCACTCTTGTTTCTCTGTTTTCCTGACTGAGTTTTGTATTCAGATCCCCTTCAGGAAATAACATTGAGTAATATTTTGTATTTATGTTTTCTTTTCCTTGTTATTTCTCTTTTTCCTTTTCTTTTTCTTCCTTCTTTCAAAAATGATATAGCACTGCAATCTGTTACAGTATTGTATTAGTCATTTTAGTTCTCTTCAGTCTTGGAAGTTAACAAAGAACTCTGTGTCCTGTTTCACCTTTGAGTCTTCTTATTTTTCTCTTCCAAATAATGAAAATATGACTTCACTTATATAAAATAAAAGTTCTTACAGTGAAGACTGTAACTTCATGTCTTTTTGGTATTCAGTGATCCTGAACACTTTGGGGTTCCAAAATAATTGTTTCTGCCACACTGCCTAGGAATTCAGATTATTTTTTTAACTGTTGCTTCCAAGAGAACAGTAAACAATGCTGTAGTACTGTTTCTTTTTTTTATTCCAAGAACACTATGCAGATCAAATGAGACAAGTCACATCAGTCTTCAACTGGAAAATATTTGTCATGTTTTCTATTCCTAGCATTTGTTATGTGTAAAAAAAAAAAAAAAAAGGTGTAACAAAAGAAGTTTCAGTGTTCAGGTTGTACTTACTCAAAAGCCCAGGCAAACACAAGTTTTAGTAAGAAGTCATGTCTTTATTAGACCAAGTAGGACTGTCACTTCAAACAGCCAACAGTGATACTCTCTTTGGTTCAGCTGTTGTGTTGTTGATGTACAGTGTAGCATTCTGTCACTACAACTAATAGATTCTGACTCTACACCTTACATAACCTTAAAAAGAAAATCATGTTACCCCTATTTTTTCACTCACCCACAGATTATGAAAGTTTTCAGTGGCTTATTTGTTTAAAACCTGAACATAAATGGTTAGAATACACCCAGTAGTGACCTTTCCATCACATAAGTGACATCATCTTTGTTTCAGTGCACACCATTACTACTGACTCATCCTTCCTCATTCCTAAACAAATTGTTCTTTGTGGTTAGGACTTTCTTTTCTACTGTTTCTTTTTTGCAGTTGAAAGACTAAATTTTCACAGGAAGGTACTTCTTGCATTATCACAAATCACGAGTATTTACATACTAATGTGTTTTAAATGCTGATCTGTTTACAGAACTCACTTATCACAAGTGGACTGTCACCTTAGATAATTTTTTATGTGTCTAATTAAAGCAATGTTTTCTGGAAGATTAATCAATTTTATGTGTTGTTGGGAAATTTAATCAGTAGAGAATACAGTTCACGGCTAATTTTCCTCCTTAATCAGATGAAAAGATGTGTGTCTTTATTGCATTGTTTTAAAAAAACACCAAAACTTTGGAGTGCAACAACTTCTATGTGTCTTCTGAGATAAAATTAACAGATCTGTTGTGATTTCTTCTTTTTATCAACATAGAGTGCAGCTTTGATAAGGCAGCTCTAAGTTTAAAGCTGTTCCTGTGCCTGTGTCTATGCTGTGTGGTAAGTGCATCACAGTTCTGGCCCAGGAGATGCACCTGAATAGTGTCCCGGCAAGGTGGGGAAGTGACCTGTGTCTTACATATCCTGTATTTCTGGTTGTGCAGGCCAGAGGAGGTATCAGCTAGGAAATGAACCTGTGTACTTGGTGCACCCTCTAAAGGAAATTAGAGAATCCTGTCCTCTGGTCACAGGGATCTTGGGTACCTGTTCACAAACCAGGGCTGCAGGCAAGACCATGCGGGACAATTGTGCCACACTTAGATATGGTAACTTACTTGCTTTGTCCTTTTCAGTTATGAGGAATATTCTTCTTTTAGCTTATTTTTGGTTTATGTTACATATATCTCCATTTTTAACAAACACAGTGATGCCTGAACCTGATTCTGTTAATCCTCACTTGGTATAGAGTGTTGGTCTGTGATTTCACACATGGCTATTTTTGTTAAGTTGGCTTACTCTGTTGAAGTACTCTGAAATGTATTTGAAGTTGCTGCAAACATTCATTATTGAGCTAGGGGATAGAAATATTTTAAATTTGTTTTAAAATTAAATAAAGGATTTTTTTTCTGGTATTCATAAGGTGTAGCAATTGTGCTATATATTTTCAGCTTTGTAAAAGTGCTCTAGTGCAGGAGGTGGGTCTCTGTCCAGGGTCTCCACCTTCAGCACTCTTCTCAGATGTTAAGGAGTCATTTGTGTAAATTCACCTCGCCTAACTCTAGATAGATGTCTGTTGCATTTGTTTGACCACTTTGGTTAGACAACCAGTGGGAAGAAATGGGTATTTTTAGAGGTGATTCAGTTCAACCTACTGTTAAAGATAGATTTGAGGAATCTATTTAAATGTACCTGCTCTGATTATTGTATACAAAGGGAGTTAGTTAGACATTAGTTTGTGTGCAGGTGACTGTATTGTAGACACGTGGACTCAAGTGTCATAAACATTATCTTTAGTTGTCCTTTACCTCATTTCTCTGTTCATTAAAAGGGGAAGATAGCTTGTCCCTCTCTCATAGATAGGGAAATAATGTTACTGACTGCAAAGTTCTCAGATACAGTGATAGGGCCTACCTATATTTAAGAACAAGGGATACAGCCACATAAATATTATTGATGTCCAGAAAAACAATCCAGACCCAACTGTTATTTGTAATATTGAAGGTAGACTTGATCATGTAACCTACATTATTGCAGCTACACATATTTTTTCGAATTGTATCTTGATGACTTGCATTGTGGTTTTACTTGTATCTACACCTATAACCATTTCTCAAAGTTCCCTCTTACCTGCTCTAAAGACAGAGACTAATTAAAACCTTGCAGGACCACTTTCCTCATATTTTCCATGGCAGTGAATTTTTTCCTGCTCAACTTGATCAGTATTTTGGCTTCACTAGTTAGAGAGATGCAGCCCACCTTCTTTTTCCCATATTTATCAGCAGCTTTTAAAAGGCACTTCTGATTTTGAGCTTGCTAAAATCACTGTTTAAAACATGCTGGGAGCAAACGTATTTGTATTTCTTTGAAGCCACAGTGTTTAATGTTTTGTTCCTACTTGGGAACACACCTAGCATGTAATAAAATTAAAGAGATTACCAGTGGCCAATTAAAGAGCAAATCTATATATGTACAGCAAAGCATAGACTTAAACCCCTTCTCCAGAGGATTCTGCTTTATGCTCACTAGGATCTGGATTTACTATGCTTAGTATGTAGATTCCTCTGCCCATAAAGATATCAAGTGTCCTAGACCTCCTTGATTCTTACGACAGTCCTGTTTGTATTTTCAAGGATATACTGTTCTGAGTTTATGTCTGCAGAAACCAAGAATTACTTTGTTCTCTTAAGAAATAGAATGTAATAATCTTAAGAAAAGAAGGCTTCAATGAGACCACTACCTAAAGGGGGCCTACAAGAGAGCTGGAAAGGGGTTTTTTTATAAGGGCGTGGAGTGATAGGACAAGGAGGAATGACTTTAAGCTGAAAGGCCAGAGAGTTAGATTGCATGTTAGGAAGAAATTCTTTACTGTGAGGATGATGAGGCACTGGTACAGGTTACCTGGAGAAGTTATGGATGCTCCATCCCTGGAAGTGTTCAAGGCCAGGCTTGATGTGACTTTGAGCAACCTGGTCTAGTAGAAGGAATCTCTACCCATGTCAGAGGAGTTGAAACGAGATGATCCTTAAGGTCCTTTCCAACCCAAGCCATTCTATGGTTTTATGAAAATCAAGGTATTTTGCACACATTCCTTCCCAGGCTGTGTGTTGTTCCAAAAACTTCATATTTATTTGATGCATAAAATCAAGTTCCTTTGATACTTTAAGGAGCTGATCCAAAATGTGGGTGAAACAGAGTATACACTTTTGTGCTTTCGTTTTGTTCCTTTGTTCTGGGCGTACTTTCAATTTTCTATTCCTTTGTTATACTTTCATTTTAAATTGAGAGTCTTTAATACCTTCCGAAGTTCTCATTAACTGATTTTTGTAACAATAAAAATGAGACAGGTTGTTAAGCTAAGCAAAACTATGCTAGAGTGTCTTGGAAGAGTTAAGTCAAGTGTGTTGACACAACATTCTTTCTGTGGGAATGTGATGAGTCAGTTTATGCTCTAGTTAAAAATTTCAATTTTAGACAGAGTAACTTAAAATAATGGCACTTGTCTGACTATTCATTTATTTAATTAGCCTTTCACGTAGGACCAAGGGTTACATAGTCACTAGGATGGGCAGAAGCATACTGAGTTTATTTTAAAACATTGTGTAGCATGCATAACTTGTTCCGCAGGGGATAGAATATAGAAATTAGAAGACTTGCTGTGATTAATTAATCACACAGAAAAAAAAGATTCTAGGCAAGCTGAAAAAAAAAGAATCCCAAAGAAACCTTGCCTTGATACTGGTTAACCTTTTTTTGAACTCTTTTACGGTGTATGACAAAGGCAAGGGTGTTTATCTGTGAAAAAAAAAAATCTCATTATATGGTATTTTTTAAGATAACTGTGGATAAATTGTAAGTCAAATTTATCTAACTGGCTATATAAAACATAGTTTATGAGCAAGTTTGCCTAAAACCTGCCAAGAAGGCTTATTAAGAAATTACTAATCACCTGGGGATGACTGAACAGGAGTGCTTAGTCTTGCTTATCAATATCTTGATGGTTTTGTTTTATCTTATGCCTGAACTCTTTCCTCTTTTCTTCTCATTTCATTCTGCTCTCCAGGACAACTTTCTGATTAATTTTCCTGTGTGTAGCAGAAAATAATAAGTTACCTGATTTAAGCAAATAATTAACAAGTGTCTCCAGTCATTTAACTGTAACTCAGCAAATCTCACCAGAAAATTCTATACTGCAAAATTCCTTTAAGCCTTCTAAACTGTCAACACTTAATGGCTATTGTGATTTTTCAGGAATAAAATGAACTATAGAACATTAAGTTAAAATATAAATACTAAGTACTAAAGTCTACCTAATAGTAATTTACATACCTAACAGTAAACCTGATCTATTGCTATGTAAAAAGTATCCTGTTTTTATCCTTCCTCCCCATAAATATGCACAATTTTCTAATAGTGCCTGCTAACCTCAGATAGGGTTAGCAAATTTACTGTTAATCTGGGCACAAAGCAAGCACAGCAATGGATTGAACTGGTAGAATACAGATTTGCCATTAGCTCATGGAGAGAATATGCATATGGACAATACAATGTCAAGAATTACTAAGACCCAGTATGTAGGAGGGGGAGCTTTTCCCTGTGAAATTAATTTTTGTAGATATAGTCAATGATAATTCAAGAGGCAAATCCAGTTGTCACAAAAACAATTCCTGTGTGTACAAGCTTATGTACATATGTATGTATATATGAGATTTTAAATCGGCATAACATTTGATATCCACATGTTGCAGTCTGCTGTAGACATCCTCCTGGAATAGCCAGATAAAGAAATATAACTATTCTATGTCATCAGTATTTACTGCCTAACCTGGCATACTGGGTTCTGACTGAATAGAAAATATTAGAATGCACTAGACTAGACTAGATTAGAATAGAATAGACTGTTTCAGTTGAAAGGGACTTTCAATGACAATCTAGTCCAACTGCCTATCCTATTCATGGCTGATCAAATTAGTGCCTTGATGGGTGTTGTCTAGATGCCTCTTTAACACTGGCAGGCTTGGGACATTGACCCAGGAAACCTGTTTCAATGTTGACCACCTTCTTGGTAAAGAAATGCGTCCTGATGTCAAGTCTGTACCTTCCCTGACGCAGCTCTCGACCATTCCCGCTCAGCCTATCACTGTATATAAAGGAAAAGAGATCTGCACCTCTCTCCCTCTCCCCATCCTCAGAAAGCTGTAGAGAGCAGTGAGTGCCCCCCTCATCCTCCTTTTTGAATGACTGTCATCAAGCTTCCACTTCACCATTAGCCATCACTGTAAATCTTCTCTTAGAAATATGCTCCTTCCACAGACACCATTGTGGCCTTGACACTTCAACCCCCAGAGACAATGTTCTCCACCAGGGCAGTTGTATGGCTAGTTGTTGACATTTTGTGATGGCCTGTATGCAGTACTCCATGTTTGACCTCTTGGTTATGCAATGGCTTTTCTTTGCTTATTTCCTACTCTTCAGCAGTGGTATAGGCTGTCCTGTGCTAAGCTGAAGGCCGAGAAATCTCAGAAGAAAGTTATTAGCTGCAGACATACACTTATTATAGGTGTAATCCAACTCACTTTAGTTGAAGAAATTCACTGCAACATGAGAGTAATAAAGAAGTGAGATAATAAAAATAGCAAAAATTTTCTTGAATCTGGTAGGTAGTAAAGGGCTCGAGAGTGCAGCTGCAGAACACAAAAATACATCATGGGTTTCACTAAACCATTGATAAATAGTAGCACAGAGCAGCTGCAAAATGAAGAAGGAATGTTCAGTTTGGGTGTGAATACAGTTTGAGAATCATCCTCAAAACATCTTTCTGTTGAACAGAGAGCACAGCTAAGGGTTTTCGAACTTGAATGTGTCTTGTACTTTGTCAGATGTTACCTGGGTCACTCACTGATGTATGTTTGCATTTGTAAGTGATAAATAAAATCAGATAAACCAGATAGCTTTGTTTACCTTGATCTTAAGTAGTGGATGTAACATCATCTCTTTGCATATGACACCATTGTATTACTGTTGCTATCCTAGTAGCATATTGCCTCAATGACATTGTGGTATATAAAGTGAATAAATAAATCATTTACCTTTTTAGAATAAGATGGAGACAATTATAGTTGGAATAGGGGAGGAGAATCCTTAAGCGGGCTATATCCTCAGTGAGTGCAAATTATCTTCAGAATTATCCTGCAGCAATAATTCTTCAGGCTCAAAATATTTTAGAGCTTTCAAATTCTTTTGGTATTTCCCCTCAAGTACTGACAGGGCAAAGACTGAGAAGGATGCAATATTAAAATTATAAATTGTAGTTCATGGGCTTTGGAGTATCACATCTTCTACTTAGCTTTGGACTGATGTAGACTCATTGACATCTTCATAACAATTTGGGATTATTTCAAGCTTGAAAAATGAGGGTGGGTCCGTAGAATTTGAGAAGTCAGAAGCCAGGCATGTTCTTTGTTTTCTGTATTTATTCACATTCACGACTGTTGAAGTTATATCTGGTTATTCTGAAAGATGAATAATTTTTGAAGCCAAAAACATAAAGACAATTCAGACCTCACAACAATTGTCTATTCCCTCATAGACCAAAATGAAACACACTAAACCCAATCCTCATTGTAACTTATTATCATGCTGTATGATAGAGTGCAGCTCAGCATAATAAATGAGCAATTTAAATGAAGAAAGAAGCAAATTCAATATGTGCAAGAATCTCTATTTTATAGAAAGCCTGGAGTGGTCTAAATGTCTAAAAATGTGTGTAATGAAAACAGGCTTAGCCTAGATTTTCCACAAAGAGCTGTACTTAGGTTTCCCCTAGTGTGATTTGTTGCAGCTAATCTTACCCCCTTGCCTAGTAAGTGTGCTGTGAAAACCTGTTATTCAATTCTCGTACTGACTTTGCTTCTCTAGTGTTTTATTTAACCACTATAATTTTTTTGGACAAAGTCAAAAGAAAGATGGAAGATGAAAAACACAGAAGCATCTAAATGCCATAAATTTACTTGGTAAAGCTGATAGTTGGTTCTGGGTTTGAGAAATGACTATGAGATGATGCCTTTGGTTGCCTTAGTGGGAGCAGTTGTTGTGCTATGGATTTACTCTCATGATTCACAAATTGGTCTGAAAAATCCTTTAAAATTGACCAGCTTTGTCCTTGTTTGGGTCTGAGCTTTTTAGGGGGCAGGGGGAGTCATGACAATTTTTTCAAGAAGCTTGGTAATACACATTTTTATTTTAATACAAATGTTTACTTTATCACCAATTTTTAGATCTGCTCCAACTGTAACATTTTTATCTATTTAAAAAATAAAAATCCAGCAATCTCTATTAAACAAAGTAATACTTCAGTGTTACAAATCTTCCCATGACCAATACGTCATAATTTTCTGTGCTTTAGAATACAAGCAGATATTTCCCAGTCATTACCCATGGACCATTTGTGAAATCCTTGGCAGAGCTGATGTGATGGTGACTGGTGGTTGTCCCTGGCACTGAGAGCGTGTTACAGGAGATGGAAACTCAGTCTCTCGTATTACATGGGCATGTATCTTTGTAAACCAAAGATGAGATTACCCACTAGTGTGCAGAAATTTGCTCACTGCTTCCTGGGGACAAAGCTTTTAGCAAATAAATTCTCTGACTTGGGGATCTTTGATTTTACTGTAGTAGGGAGACATTCTGGCTCAACTTATACGGTTTTGTTAGGGTTGGTCAGTACAGATTCCATGAATAATGCCCTGTCCCACCTGTGTGCCAGCAAACGGGAGGGGAAACAGATCCAAATGTGTATTTTATCAACATGCCAGGTTATTGACAAAAATAGAATGTCTTCCAAGTATGTGCACCACAGCTCTTTGTAGTTGCAAATCAGGAAATACTGTGAAAATGTGTTTCCTATTCAGAATACATAGGGGAAAATTAAAAACCCTTTAAATTAAGGCTTTATTCTGGGGACCTACATTTCTTACTAAGCTGAGAAAATAAAAGGTCATAATGCTACTTGTTAAAAAACCGAAAGGAAACACCCCCTGCCACAAACACACACAAACCACCTCCCCCCAAAAAAAACCCCAAAAAAACCCAAACACACAAAAAAACCCCAAACAAGCAAACAAAAAACAAAAAACAAAAACAAAAAACCCCCACCAAACCCAAAAACACCACCCAGAACTGTTTCAATAGTGATAGTAGTTTTAGATTTGTTTTTATTTTCAGGAAGACTTTTATGGAAATAACCTTGATTTTATTAGCTTGTGCTCTATTTTATACCACAGTCAGAAAGAATTATTGCATTTAATATAGAGAGCTGAACAATTAACAGAGTTAATAGTCTTAAAGATAAGATAGGAATACTTTCTGTATGTGATCCTGAGGTCATCAGATTTAAAGAAAAAAGCAACAAAACCACATGAACAGAACCATTATTGTGTAGCTTTTTCCTCACAATTACTGCAAAATTTATTTTGAGAAATCATTTCTTACTCAAATTTATGTTATCTCAAAGAAGTGTTTCTCAGTTTGACTACACAGTTTTAAAACTTTTGCTTACCTTGTGGTGATATTTCTTGGCTGGCAGTAGTAGATAACTTAGAACAACCTATTCTACAAACTGCAGTGTCGTTCAGAATTTGAAAAACAACTCAGGTGTCCAATATGAAAACAAATCTAGTGAGTGGGGATCTGAATACTGGTAAACATTATAAAGCAACATTATAAAGCTTGGAGTGACATAGTACCAAAAGCTGTTCATCATTAGCTTCTTTCATCAACTGCTCTAATTCCAGGACTGCATTCTAATCCACCCAAGGCTGAAAGAAAACATATTAATATTTTACTGTAGTGATTTAATATACATTAATTGTTCATGATGTGCTTCATGATGCCAAACATCCCCCAGAAAGCAGATTTTTATGAGTACAAGATTTGAATTTAAGAAGTTTCCTTAGCAAAATGTGAAAAAAATGGTATAAAGAATGTCTTTCCTACAGCGTACATTTTTCCATATTAAAAAATCAATTGAAATGAGTTTTTATATGAC
Source organism: Formicarius rufipectus (assembly GCA_013399695.1). Lineage (NCBI taxonomy): Eukaryota > Metazoa > Chordata > Aves > Passeriformes > Formicariidae > Formicarius > Formicarius rufipectus. The sequence continues at coordinate 116,414 of VXAU01005044.1, read as the reverse complement.
AGAAGTATGAAGGGTCAATTCATTCCCTCTCCTTAGCAGTCACTAAGGGACCTGTTTTGGCAGCACTGAAGAAGTTCTACTAACAGCAGAGGGAATAGCAGGATTTGATCATGTCATACATGATATCTTCCATCTTTCATTCATTCCTTTATTTTAAATTTATTTATGTGCCAGAATGTTTTCAGTACTGGAATTTTGAAGTAAAAATATGCATTAGATATGTTTGTAAGCATACAAATTTGGAGATTATTTACAAAAAATCTTATCAAAAACTGTACATTAAGGAACAAAAAATAATTCTAGCTAACGTGTAACCCTTTTTATATTTTTTTAAGTAGCATAATATTTTGATGAATTATTTGTTATGTAGCTAGTAATTAGTTTTGTAGCAAATACCGTACAAATACAGAAGATTGTTGTAGCAAAGTCAGCAAATTCTGCTACAGAAGAAACTTTTCAAACTGAACCATTAGGTAATATAAAGTTATTCCATCTCATGAAGAAACTACAGTGATTTCCTAAACAAATATTGGTTGTTGACAAATAGCTTTTAATCAATCTTAATTTAATATGCTTCTTTAAGAAAAAGAAACAAGTATTAGCTGTGGTTAAAAACAGTGAAACCTTGTACCTTCCAGTACTGTGGAGTGATACTTTCTGAGTAAATTTTTTTCCACGATTGTAGGCAAGAAGTACTCTAAAATTTAAGTCATATCCTTAAATATATTAAAAAACTCCCATTTTTTTATTGTTTGCCTTTTGTCATGTATAGGAGGTATTTGTAGTAACATTGGTTGTTAACAAACGTATTTCTATGAAGGCATAGCATTATAGGTTTACCCTTTTTAAGCAGTAGAATTTGCAGTTTTTTTGATATTTCATTAAATATAATAATGGATGAATAGTTTAAAGGAAAAGGAATAACATCAGGTTGAGAAGTACAGCCCCTGTGGAGACACTGAAAAATCTGCAGAGAATTTGTGCAAGCAGTAACACAATTGTAAATATACTTTGGTTTAGGGATAACTCTGTGATTTATACAAGAATCCTGTTGTCATAATTATGTCACCAGACTCTGCTGGAGTCAGAAGGAGAACTGGCCTGAGACTGCATCTGTGTCCACAAGGAAAAAGGATGATTTGTGCCTCTCAGGTAACCCTGGGCACATGGAAATTAGAAGGATGTATTTTGAAAGGCTTGTTTATAGGCCTTTTCCCGTAAATTTTCCTTCGTTGGTAGTTTGTCTGGCATAAATTGCCCTTTCACAGCTATTTTTACTCAACAGCAACTGCAGATTCTCTTTTCCATTCAAATATGCATTGCAATGCTATATATAAAGTTACTGGTTCTTGTTAATTAGACATAACCTAGGCAGTTTTCCTCTATATGTAATCTCCAATGGAACTTCTTTTCAGCAGTATAAAGGGTAGTTTTCTGTAAAGAATTTATTGAGAAGTAATAATATTTGAAATTCTGCTATCCAGCATTTAAAAGCACCAAATTAGCAAGTGAAATTCAACTGTTCAGCTATATATTTGGCACAGATTCAAGCAGCTTTACGGGAGGGTTTTTAACTAGGTTTGCACACACCATGGCTACCAACTGATGAGCTGTGGGCCTACCCAGAGGTTCTTCTTTTTAGAGAAGGTGAATAAATTTTTTTCCCTTGTGCATCTGAATGATACTTGAAAATGCCATGCAGCCATCACATCTTATGTGAAGAAGAGTTAGAGCAGGAAGCCGCTGTCTGAGAGTGTGCAGGGTCCAGTGCCTAGAGCCATTGCAGCAGCTCAGTGTGTGATGGAAGGGATTTATAAGCTCGCCTTGCTGCAGACCCTGTGTGGCTTGAGACCTTTCTTAAGGGTGCCTACAGAGCTGCTGTAAAAAGAACACTAACAGCTATAAAAGTGGGAGGTTTTACAGCTGTCTTTTAAAATATGAAGATGGATGATTTAGGTATAGTTTTGAGATAGTTCATAATCATATCACATTTCCTTATTGTTTTGAAGAGAAAAAAATGGAGCATGAACGTAGTCTCTACATAGAACAATGAGAGTGGTTTGTTTAGAACTGTGTGTTCCACACAGTGGCAACAGAACATGTAGTAGGGCATAAGAGACAGGAAGCTCCCTGCACGTCCTTGGGTTCACACAAGAACTGGAACCAATGCAACTCCTGATAAGGTTATTTCATAAAGCATTCCAAGATTATCAGAAAGGTTGGACTGTATCATAAAAGAAAAAAAATACCCAGGTAAAATACAGCATGCAGAAGCAGTTTTACAGCTCCTCCCATTGCTGCACATAAGTGACACAGTTATAGTTAACTTTGGATTATCAATCACTGTGGAACAGAATGGGAAGGTTGTACATTTGAGCAGCTTTTTCACTGGTTTTGCATTCAATGATGAAGCTCTCAGAACCTATACTAGACATGGAAATGGCAAACTACAGTGAAGTTTTAGATCCGACATATACAGCACTGGAGTTCGAAACTATGCAGATTCTGTATAATGGCAATGGTGAGTTCTGCTCTGTGAGGCAAAAATCAAGCCAGTTAACAGAAAAAGTGAATTTAGTAATGCTATAAGGTGTTAGTTAAATATTTTATTAATGGGACATTTGGGGGTTGTTTTCAAACTACAGATTTGCTCTTTTACACTTCATTGCTAACTTTAAGTTAGTAACATAATTCTTTAAGGAAAATAAAAGGGAGATTATATGTAATAAAGTGGATGTATTGTACTGTCACCAGTCAGCTAATCAAAGGAAGAAAATGGTGTATTCAGCAGTAGTTTTATTTACTGTAAGACAAATGAATAACTAGTATTGACAGTTTGGACATGGAAGTATATTTCTTATATAATTTCAGAAGGAAAGGACAAAATTATCCAGAGGTTTGTGAAAAAAAATTAGCTACTGTTTCTTGATGCCTAGTTTCTGATTGTAAGACTACTGTTTTATTTACTTAAGTGTTAATCTAGCCTTTGGAGGAAATTGTACCTATGAAGTAGAATGATTTTAAAAAATCACATCGGCTTTATACAGGCTAACATTTTCCTAATGCAACACTTAAAGTAGAATTTTTAATTGCATTTTTTGATAAGTTGTATCAATAATTTATGCTTGAAATGGGAAGCACACCATTTTATTCTGCCATCATTGAGTACTGACCTAAAAAAAGAGGAAATCTCAGTCAATAAAAGTGAAGAAAAATACCAAGCAAGTTAAACTACTCAAAGATGGCTATCCAAGTCTTCTAATATGCTAAAAACATTGGTCCATTGTATCATAAAGTGTAATTCATAGATCTATAGGTTTATATATTTTTAAAACACAGAACCGATATCTACTGATTTGCGGGAAAATATGCATTTCAATATATTCCTGCCATATAGAACCTAATTAAGTTTTTATTGTTCGGCTTGAAGTTTTATCAGAATTTCTGATGTTACATTGTAGCAAGCTTAGTAAACAGAAAGGTAGACTTAGTTATTGATTTAGGAAGGAAAAATAGACCTTTATGTCATAAGTGCTTTTGAATCTGTCAACAATGATTATATAACTTTTTGATAATTTCTCTGCTTTTGGTTCTCATATGGGTGATTTCATTGGTAGTTTGGGTTTTTTTGCTGAATAGCACCCTTTTGTATCTGTTAATGTTAAACAAAATGGGAAAGCAGATTAGGGAGGTTTTGCTTGATTGCATTATGTGTTGGCAATAGAGCTGGTTAAATTATTCTCTGTAAGTGATTAGCTTGATAGTTATTAGCTATTTGATGTAGCCTTTTTCTGTTCAGATTTTGTTTTGAGTTTAGCTTAAGTATTTTCTTACAGAATTTATAAAGACATTGTCTTGTTGGTAAAGTGCCAGTCTGGAACTGTAAACTGCCTCTTATGAACCTTCCTATGTGTCTTTTCTAGCTGTCTCAATTAATTAGAAACATTCAGAGAAGTTTAACTAGCCACACTCAGGGAGGTTATGCAGCCCTGTTGAAATCAAAAACTTTTCAACATCAGGTGATTTTCCCAGACATTTTGTTTCAGAATAATACCAAAAAAAATAAGTATTTTCTTATATATAGATAGATAGATAGATAGATACACACACATATATATATGTACAACATATATTGCTGTGAAATATTTCATCTTTGCATTTAAGTATTATATTTGTAATTATTCTTCTGTATGATGCAAAATTACAGAACTAAAAAAAAGTTCTGTTTTTTCTGTAGTAATTCTGTAACCCATTTTTTAAAATAATTTTCCAGTCATGACAAGCCTAACTTTAAAATAAAATTCTTACAGAACTGAATTATTACTTTTAAAACGTCATTTTATTTAATAGATTTTTAATATAATTCCTATTAATTGATTCCTATTAATTAAGCAAATCAATACAAAAAGGTTGCTTCTCTCTTTGTCTAAAGAACTTTGTTTAAATTGTGAACTCTGCAGGACACAATGAAAATTTTATATTTGTGTTACACATTTCAGTTGGGTCTATACAATGTGAATAATATTATGCATCAGTATGAACAGTTTTATTGTTCAACCTGTCTGCTCTTCATGAGCTCATGTACTCAACTTTTTAATCCATGATTGAATAACTAATTAATGTGGCACTTTTTCCTGTCCTGGACAAAACAGCTAGAAATGCCTAGGTATATTGCAAACAGTTTTCATTTCCTTTAAGCCAGAAGCAAAACAGAAAAAACTATTTTGCAATTGTTTCTTTGAACATGTCTGTTAAACATTGTGACTCAAAGAATAAATATGTCTCTTTTGGTTTCAGGGGAATTTCTTCAGTAGTGTTTACCATATTCAGTGACAAATTGTTAGTCACACAGCTAATATTCTCTGTGCAAGTAAAGTCTGCAGCAGTATTCCTGTCGAAAATATCTTCAAGGAAATAACATTTAGGCAGTCCTCTTAGCATGTGTGTTTTTGTTTTTGTTTTTTTGTTTTTGTTTTTTTTTTGTTTTGTTTTGTTTTGTTTGTTTGTTTCTTTGTTTTGTTTGTTTGGTTTTTTTTTAATTAAGCATTGTTCAAAACCTCTCTTTTTTCTTTGTTTGTTTAATGTCACAGACCTTTGTATGAGTTGCCAATTATTGCCAGCTCATAGAATAACTGATACTTTGTGCCAAAGTCCCTCTTCATGTTAGTAGGAACATATATGGAACTATACATACAGAATTACAGTTGGATTTCTAATCCTTCAGTTGGAAAGAGTTTGCAATTATTTGTTTTTGTGAACTTCATTAATTCTGTTAACATCTCTGTCACTTTGAAAGTGTTCATGTGAGTAAGAGCCAGATGCAGTCATGTCATGCTATATAAATCTTAAGTGGCAATTAAAAGAAAAAAGATCAGAAAAAGCCTCCATTTAGATACAACTTGTTCACATGCTGGTTGTTGGAAGTCTTGTCCTTAACTATGTGTGGTATTCCTTCCTCTTGTCAGACAGTTCAGGAGAAGCTGCCAACATGAATGCTGCTGACAGTGGGGTTAGTAGTCTCTGTGCAATATGTGGAGACCGAGCGACCGGAAAACATTATGGTGCTTCCAGCTGTGATGGATGCAAGGGGTTTTTTCGACGCAGCATAAGGAAAAACCACGTCTATTCATGCAGGTATTTCAAAAGTTCATCTAGAGACTCTAAATTAATAAATTTAAGCAAAAATTATATTAAGATCTTTTCAGAATTTTGCCAGGGTAATTCCACCTTTTTCTTAAGGAATGCTACCTGATATTACACATTCCAGATACTATATTGCAGATGTCAAAATTGTTGATATAACTATGCCACTCAGAATCTGGTTCACTCTTTTATTTATGATTACAGAGACCATCTTCTGGGGGGGAAAAAAAAAAAAAAAAAGGAAAAATTAAAAATGATCATATTTTCACTGCAGCATGAAAATTGTAATTGTTAACTGTTTTCTAAAAGTTCTTTTCTTAAGAAGGTACTTTCTGAATAGAAAGTCTAAGATTTATGAGTCTTGTTTTAAGGGATGTGCAAACACATTGCACATATTCCCAGTTTGTGTGACACACTGCTCTTTTGATTGACCATTTCCCTTCTGTCAGTGTGAGTGGCAATCTACTATTTTCCAAATGGTGCCCTAATTATAACACTGCAAGTCTATGCAACGTTTGACAAATTGCTCTTGTGCCACAAGACCATAAATTGTCAGTTTTAAGCTGTGTACAGATTGCATGGAAAACTCTGTGAGTTTAGGCAAATCCCTGCTGGAGTATATTGGGTTTTCGTGGCAAGGTTTTAGTAGTGAGCAGGCTACAAGAGTGAATTATTTGAGAAGCAATCAGATGTGTCCCCTGTGTCTGGTGAAGTTAATACCAGCTGGCTCCAAGATTGCCAAAGATAAGCCCATCAGCAGTGGTGGTAGTGCCTCTGGCATAATGTATCTAAGAAGGAAAAATAATTATTGCGCAGAAGAAGGCTGCAGCCACAGAAGAGCAAAGTGAGAATATTTGAAAGGAACAACTCTGCAGGCACCAAGGTCAGTGCAGAAGGAGGGGGAGGAGGTCCTCCAGGCACTGGCACAGAGATTCCTGTGCGGCTCGTGGTGAAGACCATGGTGAAGACCAGATGTGCCCCTTCAGTCCATGAAAATTCACAAGGGAGCAGATATCCACCTGCAGCCTATGGAGGATTCCCTGCTGGAGGTTATCGGTGCCAGAATGAAAACTGTGACCTGGTAGGAAGATCTCACAGGTGCAGGCTCCTGGAAGGACCTGTGGTCCCCTGGAGAGAGGAGCCCAGGCTGGAGCAGGTTTGCTGACAGAACTTGTGACCCTGCAGGGGACCCATGCTGGAGCAGCCTGATCCTGAAGAACTGAATTCTGTGGAAAGGAAACCATATTTCCTACACGGAGGAAACATGCTGGAGCAGTTCATGAAGAGCTGCAGCCCATGGGAAGCACTCATATTGGAGAAGTTCATGGAGGACTGTGTTGGTTGGGAGGGACTTCCTGCTAGAGCAGGGGAAGATTGTGAGGAGTCCTCCCCTTGAGGAAGAAGCAACAGCAGAGACAACATGTGATGAACTGACCACTGCTCCCATTCCATGTCCCCTTTTGCCACCTCATGGGGTGAGGAGAAAACTTTATGTAAAAACAGCTTGTTAGTGGAAATGTTTGCTACACTCTTGCTTGGTTGGGAAATACTCTTAGAAGGAAATCTCTCCCTTACAGACATACCACAGTGATACTGCACAGACGTATCCCTCAAGTGGTGTGGCAGGAACTGACATAAGTGATTTTTGGAAGACCTCTGCAAATGACAGGTCTGCTTATTTAACAAACACATACAGATCAAAAAAGACAGACCTAAACAGGGAAAGGGGAAAGTGGCTCATATGCATTCCCTTTAGGCTTATCTGTAGATGTGCATGAGAGCCTGAGTGAGCCCTCCTGTGATGTCATGCTCTGTGTGTTTCCTCATCTCTTTGTTTCATGGTGTTGGTAGAACATGTTCCTCTCCTTTTGTCTTTAGGTTGCCACCAATAATGATACAACATGTAGCTTGTTCACTGGTATTTCCATAATGAGTAAATATTGCCGGCCGAGGGTAATGGTTTTACAGCTAAGGAGCTCCTCCATTCCAGCAATGTTTGGCATTTTTCTTGATTGTCCTTTCCATTTACTATTTGTAAATTTTGTTCTTTTTTTTTTTTCCACTGCCATTTGATGCAGGTAGTTACTGACATACCTCACAAATCAGTTGAGGTGTAAATGATACACCTAAGTCCAAAATTTTCCACACTTGCCAGTGACAATACATATATGTGTCTATAGACACACGTATATTCCTGGAAACAGAGCAGGTAGGAAACACCTCACAAAACTGATTAATAAAGAAAAATAATCAAAACAACTGAAGAAGAAAGTCTGGTTATAGAAATTATACTGGCAGGCCAGATTAGTTGGTTTTCTTCTTCATAATCAGAGTGCTGCTTTATTAATGCTTAATACATTTCCCTTTTCTTGTCTCCGATAGATTCAACCGACAATGTATTGTTGACAAGGACAAAAGGAATCAATGCAGATACTGTCGTTTAAAAAAGTGTTTTCGAGCAGGAATGAAAAAAGAAGGTAATGGAGTAATTTACTATTTTATATACAAAGCAAAAGAATCTGAATTAGTTTTAAAATATAATAAAAATTCTAAAAAACTCCAACAGAATAATTCAATGGGAAGTCTGCTCTAATGACTTCATGATGGAGAAATGCTTTTGTATTGAGGTGAAATATACATCTTCTAATTTTCAGGTGGGCAAGCATTTCTAACACTTTGAACATTAGCATGTCCATGGATTTAAAGTGAATTTGCAGCTGTTTAATCCATGAACCCTGGCACCAAAATACATTGATTTCTACATTCTGGCCTTTTTTTTTTTTTCCCCCACTCAAAGTAACAACAGTGCTGATTTATTGGTTCTTCTGCTAAATTTAAATGTATGAAGCATTTAAGCCAAAGAAAAGACTGTGAAGTTGAGTAAAAAAGTAGTGATGAGAAGAGTAGCAGTACCTGCCAGTGGAGTGTCTACATTAATTTTTAAAAAAGAATTTCTAATTTCCTCAGAGTTTAATATGAGAAAAGTGTTACTCATGCATCTCACCGGCAGATATGAGAAACTTGTGTGTCACGGTGATCCTCCTATCAAAGTGGAGGGACCAGATGACCACAGAAGCAGAGCACTAGGGAAAGAGGGATGGTGGGAATATCAGAGGTATACTTTCGTTGGGGCTATTTCTTCACTGACAGTTATGACATAAAGCAAAAGATGTCCTGATCTGTTTCAAATGCATACTCAAAAGTGGTTCATTGCCAGTTTTGCTACCTTTTTTCTTTGGAGCATGGTGTATCTTCCTGAAGGCCAGTTTGAAATGTGAGTGATCAGTTGTCTTTTACAGTAACAAGGCTATCATCCTAGTAGTCTTTACATAGCTTTCCTAAGATAAAGAGAGCTGTTTCACTATGTTCTTAAATATCTGTACTGTAGTACTGCTTTGCTAGTAATCAAGTTATTGGTATGAGAAAAAATGGATTTTTCCTCTTGAAACTGTATGAGGGTATTCTAAACCGTGTTACACAATGTATGCATGAAATAGGTTTGCTAGCTCTTATGGATCTCCTTTAACAAACTTTAGCTTTTTGGAATTTGAGTCATTAAAATCAGTAACATATTGTATATATACTATCAATCTGATGTGAAGAAAGGGGATGACCTGTGTGTCCACACCAGCCGTATAAGTTTTGCAAAAAGCAGAGCTTTACAGACGTTCAAACCCTGGAATTAAAGAATCATTTATCTTAGAGGGGACATCTGGAATTCATCTAGTTCAAATCCTCATTTAAAGCAAGGCTAACATCTAGTTTCTCTCAGGTTGCTTGGGACCCTGTCCAGACAGATTTACGCAGTCCCTGAGAGGGGAGACTTGACAATCTCTCTTAGCAATCTCTTTCAGCCTCACTGGGAAGAGTTTTCCTTATAACTAATTGGAATATGTTTTATCACAGTTAGGGGAGTGTCCATTGTCTCTTGTCCTTTCACTTTGCATTTGAAAAGAAGCTGGCCCCATTTTCTGTACACTACAAAAATGAAGGCACTCACTTCCATGTTGGTCCTCTCTTTTCCACATAAGCAAAGATGCCTTTCTAAACTTCATCTGGTGTGTTTTTTGATTACATCTCTACAGTCATCAACTGGACACTGCCTAGTTTGCCAAAATCTTTCATATGCTGGGGAGCCCAAAACAGAGAAATGGTTGTTTCCCTTAAGATACTAATGCAGCCCAGTGCATGGCACAAAACTGTCAACCTAATTTACACTGCTCTGACCTACTCTGGTCCCATTAGCTCTAAAACTTTAATTTTTTCATTGCTTCCAAGCCATGTTTATTTCAAGTGCTAAAATAATTCAGAACACTGAACTACCTGCGTGTTGTTACATACCTTTTTGCATGGTCAGGGTATGTTTCATAGTGCAAGTGTAGTATTGTCTCTATGATAGTTTCTCACCTTATTTCTATGAAATCTTTCATTTCTGCAGGACAAATGTAAGGAAGGCTTCAGTTGGTAAAAGCTACACAAGCCATTTTTAAGCAAATATTCCACTTTCCTCATGGAATCTCAGTTTAAGGCAATTTTAGCCTGAATTGACAAAAAAGGCTTTAGCCAGACAGACAGTCTGGTCTAATAATCCAAAATTATGTATAAGTTGGAGAAAATTGAAGCATCCACCTATGGTTCTCCGTGTGTTCCACCAGTGACTTTCACTGCTGATTGTCAGAATACCTTACCGTTTTTGTGATACTAATCAGTGCTGACATTATTTTAATTCTCTATGTAGCACTTAAGCTGATGATATTCAGTGGATGTTTCAGCATTCTTGTACAAAAAGTTATGTTTTTTGTTTCCTCTCTACATGAACGGATAGCACTTTGTGTTTATCACCACACAAAATTTCTTACTGTGACCTTAATAAAACGCCCATCAGTGAGTGTCCTTGCAAAAAGTTAGTACACCTCTGGAATAAACTATGTGCGTTGTCTATATAAACCCTGAGCCTATTCAGTCAAAGAATATTTTATTTTTTTATTGAAGTCTCCCTACACCTAAATTCTATAATACAGATTGTTTCCTACAAAATAGCAAACATATATTTGGAAATAAAGCTGCTGCTTTTAAAATATGATGGGATTCCTTGTGCAATAAAAAGATTTTGATCAGCATAATTCTTTTTTTTCCCCTTTTCTCCTTGACCAAAGTTTGCACATGATTTAGGTTTTAGAAGTAACTGACTGATATTTTTTTTATTTCTTCCTTTAAAAGTATGGCTTTTTGCTTCATAAGCCTTGTGTATGCTGAGTAAGGATTCTTTATCCCAAGCCCTTTCAAAAGCCTGTTTCTGGACCCTATGAGACAAAACTTACTGTCTTGAAACTTTTTAACTTAATGCTCCATAAACTAGCTAGGAATGCAATATCACTAAAGAGGAGCATGAGATTTAAATTTCAAAATTATCTTACTAGTGGATTAAGTTCATGATTTATTCCTGTTTCAGGGTTTCCCACAGCAGAGCAGGAGTAGAGCTTTCATGCTTCCTCTGACCGAAGTATTTTTTTAGTGGTGGTGCAGTACCTCTTAACCTCTTTGGCAGTCTGAAGATGTCCATTTCTGCCATTACAATAAAATGTAGTTTACTTACTAAGTTGGTTGAAATAAAAAAGTGAGAACATATTTTCCAGTTCAAAGGAAGAAAGAGGTTTTAATGTAATAATGCCAGTGACAAAAGTGCTGATAATTCAGTATCTGTCTATAATTAGTTAGACATACATAACTTTTGCAGGCAAGCAGTGTACAGATAGAGACTATAAATGTATATTGTCACCATTCTTCAGAGCAAAAAGCAGATCATCCTCTTTGAATGTCATACCTTTCAGTTCTTATAGTTATCTTCTGAAATATGGTAAACTTCTGAAATGATGCTATATGTCAGTGTTTGCAAGTCAATAAATGAGATGATTATTCTTTTCCAGCTGTACAAAATGAACGGGACAGGATAAGTACAAGAAGAAACACTTTTGATGGATGCAACATTCCTTCTATTAGCACATTGTCACAAGCTGAGACACTCTCCCGTCAGGTACTGAGATCTGCCACAGAATTGTTTAGTAACTTTAAGGTCACTTTTACTAAAATTAAATACTTTTCTGTTTTTTATTGTACTGAATATAATTACTGAGATTAGTTTTTTCTACTTCCAGAATGCACCCAGCTTCCTGTTACCAATTAAAGAATCAGTAACAGAATACATTCCTGAAGCAAAGTCAATAAAAAAAATTCTGCTTTGTCCAGGACCATATGTCTTAGGCACCTTTCTTAATAAAGCTTTATGGTTCTTACTGCTTTTAAATCAGTTGCTGTCTTAGGCAGCTGGTGGCATCTATCTATCCTTGAAGCTGGCTTTCCCATGAAGCATTAGGGAAAAAATTGTCCTAAACCATTACATTCAAAGAGGTGTGGACACTCATTTCCTTAGATTCTTTTGAAAATCCCATTTTTAATATCCTTAGAGATTATAAGTAAGGCAAACAGAAGTGTTCCAACTACAGAGTCTATTCACATCTTGCTTTTAAATTTTCTTTGTCTCATATGAACTTCATTTTCTCTTTTTCTTTTTTTTCCCCTATCCAATCAATTGCTGAATGAAACAGTCTCCAAGTCCTTTTCTGCACCTCAGATAAATCATGGTCATTGATTCTGCGTTCTTGCTCCTCTTACTAACTTGCTTAGAATTTAACTACCACCTTTATGATTTCATGCTGACTGATTTATACATCCCCAAATGTTTTGTAATCTCATCCTTTATCAGCATCTCTCTTAGGCTGGAACTGTCTGTAAAGAATTGATGCAGGAATTATTGCATGATAGTCTTTGGCACATATTGCATCTCTGGGCAGACTAGATGGACATAATGGACCTTCCTACCTTTCCTACCTAGACACTGTGAAAAATATAGCTATTTTAACCTCCTTAGTAATTTTTTGAACTTGCTTATTTTGCTTTTTTGTATTACTCTCTTAATCATTTCCAACTCATATATGCAATTCAGAAATAAGAACTATCTTAAACAAAATCACATCCTCAGCTGTTTAAGGCACAAAGTTCTTTTCAAACATTAAATTCCTGGCTGAAAACATCACCTTGTGTACACATGCAAGTTTACTCTACTTACTGTTTGGTAGGACAGAATTGCTTCCACTGTGTCAAGCATATATGAAGATACAGTCTTGGCCTCAAAGTCGGAGAGACTACATTAACATGATGGAAAATCAAGTCTTAGAAGTACTGGGTTTTCTGTCAGTCGAATAGGCCTATAAGATTAGTTCAGTACTGAGGAGAGACTTGGAGGAGGAAGTAGTGTCCCAAATCATTATCCAAGTTCTTCAGCTGTGAAATGAGGAAGGAGGTGGCATTCTTCCCTATTGAAATTTTCATATTAAATAGGGAAAATTAATTTTTGGTTCTGAAGATCCCTTACAGGGGGAAATTGTCCAATTACAGTTTTTCTGCTGCAGACCCAGGAGAGGCTTCCAGGATTACGTAAATATGAAAGGGACTATCTGGACTCTCTTAGGAGTAAAGGCATCTGTCCCTGAAGGTTTTCAGGACAATTGGGATATAGTGATATATTGTCACATTCATCAAGTCATTAACAGGTACAAGTTGCACTGGGAGAGGCTTCATCTTGATAAAAGAGAAATTTTTCATAGTGAGAACAAACAATTACTGGAGCAACCTTTCCAGGCATGTGGTGGAGCCCTCATCACTGAAGATTTTCAAGATGTGATTGGAAAGGTTGCTAGGTCTTATCTAGGCTTACTTTCCTACAAAAGATTGGACGAGGTGATCTTTGAAGGTTCTTCCTATCCTGAGCTAGTCTATGATTCTGTGAAGTCAGTGACTCCTGTGTTACACCCCAAAAATGAGAGGCAGGTTAAAGCAATAGATACAAAGAAATAGGAAAGTTCTTAGCTTCATATCCTCGTGAAATGATACAGGCTTCATAATGAACTCCAGGAGAGTCATCCCATGAGTCCCCAGCAGAAGTTCATCAAGTAATTTTCAGCATAGTTTGTAATGTAAGTTGTAATTTATAAGAAAACACCTGTTTGATTAAAAGATGTTAAAGGAATGGCAGTGTTAACTTCCCGAGTCAGTGTGTCTAACAGTTAAACAACCTATCTCTTCTTTGCCTTCTTGTGTTATCTTCTAGTTGGTGCATGGTGCTGTCTTTCTCAGGTAGATCTGAGAGCGACTTGCTATGAGAAGTCTCTTTGTCCTTTTGGGTCATGATCAGGTTCTCTTTTAGAAAAAAAAAAAAAAGTGTAATATGTTGAATTTCTTTACTCTCTTTCTGTACTGAAGGTTTTCTGGTTTGAGTAACTCTGGTAGCTCTCACCTGAGTGATATTCAGCATTTTCAACTTCATTTCTGTAGAAGAGATGCCAGAAATGGGCTCATGATTATAGCATGGATTTCTCAAATGCTCTATCTACAAAGAAACAATACCTCCAACCTTTTTCCTGCATTATAGTGATTGAATTATGTGTCTGCAGAATTTTTCACCTACCTAGCTGCTGTATTTCCCTGAGAACTAATGTTCAGCTGGTTAACTGACATTAATATCTAAGCTGGTTTCAGTGTTTTACACTACTGAATTATGCAGGTAACACTACGCTTTCGTTCAGAAGTGCAACTTCTTTTGACTACCCAAGGATAGTGAGGTTTCACTACAGATCCCATTGTGAAGTTTAACATGGATGTATGAATGAAGTGGAAATGAACATCCCAAAATGTGTAGAGGCATGCTACTAGAAGAGCAAACAATTTTATTTTCCTGAGGAAGATAATCAAACTACATTGTTTCCTGAGTATGCTTTTAGTAATAAAAGATAATGGGAAAGTCAATTTCATAGGTCTTCTACAGTGCTGGGATTTTGGTTTTGTAGTGGTGGTGTCTTTTTGTTTTCCTTTACCTTTTTCCTTCCCTTTTTTCCTTTTTTCTTTCTTTCTTTGCTGTTTTGTTTTATTTTTTTTCCCTTTTCCTTCATCCTTTTAATTGTATTTTTAATTTTGTTTTGTTTTTACTCTTTTATTTTCCTTTTATTTCTTTTTTTTCCCTGTTATGATAGCAGCTATAAACTGATATTACCTTCTCATGCTTGGCTTTATCTTTCTTGCCTGTCTTAAGAGCAAGCCTAGTTTTGTTCCTTTCCTTGAAAAGTCATTAAGAATTTGGCTCAGTGATTATGTAAAAGTGTCCCACCTTCAGGCCCAGAGAGATATTGCTTTCTTCCTATTTCACAGAACACTGTTCACTGCAGGTGGTCTAATGCACACTCATATACTTTACATTTCCTCTGAAACATCTCAGGCCTCTGCCTATACTGCTGCTTCATCATTACAAACCATTCTCCTCCAGGCACTAAAACCCCTCTGTTTTACCTTCCAAAGTTAATGATACTTATCTTTTCGCTAGAAGAATATGCTACCCCTTTATCACTCTCTTTCTCTGCCCTTAATATTACTGTATGCCCCTATGAGCTCTTCTTTCTTTCAGAAATGAAGTAAATGTCAACCCTTTTAATGGAAAAAAACCCCTAAAAACAAGCAAAAAACAAAAAAAACCCCACCTCCTCTCTCAAAATGATAAGGGCTCTATTGTATTTAAAAATAACATTTTGAAATAAAAAGATATTGTATCATGATATGAATAATGCACAGTGGTAATAATGAGAAATAAAAATGTACAATATATGCAGAGTGATGGTCCACACGGTCAGTGAATTTCTCAGAAGTATTAATGATTTCTGGTGTGATTTTTTCTTAAATATGCTGTTAACTAGTGAAACTTTAACATTGTTAATTTTTTCTCTCATTATGGCCAGATCTCAATGTCCAGTCCTGGTTCTAGCACTGATATAAACGTTAAGAAAATTGCTGGTGTTAGTGATGTCTGTGAATCTATGAAGCAACAGCTTTTGGTCCTGGTGGAATGGGCTAAATATATTCCAGGCTTCTGTGAATTACCACTGGATGACCAGGTATAAGAGGACTTATAAGACTTATAAGAGAAAACTTTATTTACTGCTCTGTTACTCCTGTGATATTTAAATGTCATAGTTAAACACTCATTTCTTTTTATCTGATTAAATATATTTGCATGCTAGATCTA
This sequence comes from Formicarius rufipectus, assembly GCA_013399695.1. Lineage (NCBI taxonomy): Eukaryota > Metazoa > Chordata > Aves > Passeriformes > Formicariidae > Formicarius > Formicarius rufipectus. The sequence goes on along the minus strand of VXAU01005044.1, from coordinate 100,642 downwards.
CCATCTTAATTTTTTTTTAAGTTTTGAAATAGCACCATGATGAAAAAGGTATCAACAAAAAGAAGAAGCAAATCAGTGTTTTAATCTTTAATCTTTAAGTGTTTTGTTGTTTTTGTAGTCCTTTGAAAGCAGAACTTTTTTCTGACCTTGAAAAGTATTTATTTCATGTTCATCTTCCATTATAATATGGCAGCACGTTATTTAATTTGAATCAGGACTTCTCTACTTGCAAAAAATAAAAGCCATTAGAATCCCATACAAATTCCAAACATACTGATATCAATCTATACCAAATAATTTTTCATATAACACAATGTACTAAAATTAGATTATATATAATGAAATAAGGGGTTTTTATGACAGGGAGCTAATCTATCATCACATTGGTAATATATCCTCATATATCACTGGTTTTCAGAGTAAGTTGTGCTGGCACATCCAGATACAGAACTAGTATCTCCATGTTTTGGTGAGCAGTTCTCTTACTAGCAGCCTGGACAGGAGGTTAATTGGTTATTTGGGATCTCTCAACTCCAGTCCAACAAAATCTGATACATCTTGAAAATCACTCTGTAGCTGAAATTGTGTAAATCCTCCTTTTTGTCTCTTAATGTCTCAATTTTTAACAAAATCCTGCAAGATGTGTTAGATCATCCTGGGGTTTGATACTGAAACTGTGTAGTTTCCTCTTATATTCTTCCTCAGGAGTATGGACATGTTTCAGGCCACAGGAAATCTCCCCAAATAGGAGTTTAATGATGTCTTTGCAGACCTAAACAGTATATGTGTGCATGAGCTCAACATACTGGAATAAGTTAAAATTCAGCTTGTGTGAAAGGAGTACTTTAAGTGCATTGGTTATGCAAGGGCAACAAAAGCAAGGAAAAAAGTATTGCTGCTTTTATTATTAAGATGGCATAAAGGAAAAGAGAAGGTATCAAAAGTAATTAAAATGTTCCTCTCTGCTTTTAAAAAAATATCTTCTTAGAAAGACAGGCAGAAAACACTCCTGCAGTGCTTGAAGAGTACATGTTGAGAAAAGGTCTAGAACCTTAAGTACCTTTGAATAGTAGGGACAAAGATATTGAGGGATAAAACAAGTACAACGCTTTCATTTGTGATAGCAAATTTCTAAGGGACATTGTGCGTTTACTAATAAACCATCTGGTTTCGAGCAAATTATTCCTGATCTGATAGTCAGCCTGATTTACAAACCATAGAGGAGGCCAGAGCAGCTAAGTTAACTCTAGTGAGAACCTAAAAAGTCTTAACAGATAAGTATACCTTTGTTTTACTCATAAAGTATTGGCCTGGATTAGAATTACTTGCCAAGAGAGGAGTTCTTTGAGGAAATAGAGGCCATCGCTGAAGTTTTCAAACAGACCAAGGGAAAGTAAATAGGGGACAAAGAGTGAACTAATAAACACAAATGCCTTTCCAGTATGAATCAGGATTCTTCTTTTTTGACAGCAGTGGCTATTTTAGCATATCTGGCTTTGTTGTAGATAAAGCTCTTTTAAGTACCACATAAATTTTTGGTTCAAAATGAGAAAAAAAAGAAACACTCATAGTGCCAAATTTACTGTAGCAGTTCATTCCAGCCCACTGAAGTGTTTAGTGTCAACTTAAAATTACAGAGAAAACTTTGCAAGGAAATACACGCTAGGAGATAAATGCAGGTAGTGTATTTATTAAGAAGTATTTTGCAGACCCTGATGTTTAAAGTGTAGGCCAAATGCTAGAAGTGACAGAGGATGGCAATTTAATTGTAGAGTGCTGTTCTTATGGTCTTAAGCATTTTACATTAGAAACTTAAGAGTCTTAAACATGTAGCTAACGCATGATAATAGGCATTCTCTTTTCTTTTGCTCTTATTGGAACTTACTGCATTTATCATCTAATGAGTCTACTGTTCTTTTTGTGAGGTTGCCCTGCTAAGAGCACATGCTGGGGAACACCTGTTGCTTGGAGCAGCAAAACGGTCCATGGCATATAAGGACATTTTACTTTTAGGTAAATATTGGTTTTGTTTTACTTATTAATGATGATGTTGTAGTACATTAGCAACCATGTAATCACTTAAGTGGGACAACTGCTCTGGCACAATCAAAGCAGTGCATTCTGTGAATGCTAAATAGCGATTAATGACATAATGTCACGTGCCTGTTCCAACAAAAGCAGGTGGATGGGTGAGCTATTACAGCTAAAGGTTTATTGGATACCAGAAACCACAACTTAAGGGAGTTCTTGGCAATTGTTTCCTTACGTTAGCATCTTTTCTTCACCTTTGTTGCATAAAAAAGCGAGAACAATACAGCAACAAAAACGACAAAATAAAACCCCCTCTGCTTAAGAGAGAGGTAGGCAGCCTGTTACACATGTACAGATTTCAGTCTTTATGAAAACCATTTATCTGGTGCTTTCTCAAGAGTCCTTCAGACACAGTCAGAGAAGACCCTGCTGGCTAGAATACTGGATAGCCTGTTCCCTGCAACTCACTTTCCCAAGAGCCCTCACACTGCTGCCTTGACAGTCGCCACATGGCCACCATGTAAGCAGTGTACTTGCTGTCCCCTGCCCTGTGGGAGATGGGTGCATCCATGGCACAGTGAGGAGTCATGCCTGCAGAAACATATTCTTGGTCACTAGAAATGGCTCTTACACTGGGTTATATAAAGAAAACATAGCTGTTAGGGAAGAAGATATTGCCGTGTGGTGGAAGCATGTTTTCTCTTAGTTCATTTGCCAGAGAGGCTCAGTTACCAGATGAGATATGTGCTTGTGTGGATAGTGACGTGATGAGACATTTCTTAGCAATGTTTGAAACAGTGCTCTTGCCACTCTGAAGTGTACACTGCAAAAAAGAGTCTTATTAAAAATGTGCAGCATCTGGGCTGTTTTGTGAGAAAGTGTGTAGGTCATCTTGGACAATTTTTGATGTGAGGCAAGACTATATGAAATATGGAGTCAAACTAGTCTCTTCACTGGCAATGTGGTACAGAGACGTTTTTTACTGTTGTTCTCCTTCCTCTTTGAGCCCGCCTTTTCACAGCTCTAAATCAGCTTGAGTGTATTTTTGCACATATTATAACATTAAAAGGACAAGAAGGCCTTGGTCTGGAGGTAATTATCAGCAATCCTTTCAAGATAAAAGCTATACAAATGGGTTTCTTAACATAGTTTTTTCTCTAGATAAACAGTTTTACTAACAAAATTAACAGAAATAAAAAAAAAAATATTTGCAGTGTTATTTAAACTAGTAGGCAATAAGGAAAATAATGAAAACATAATAAGCAGAAAATTATATTCAGTGTATGAGCATCAGCATACATAACACATAAGAAACCATTTGAGGCTTCACGGCTTATTTCTGATAACTAGAGGCAGGTATCTGTAAAGTTTATGAGTCATTTTGGCATAGATCTCTTGTGATAAAATCACCAGCTTTTCTTTTGAAAGCTACTTTGGTGGCTTCTGAAAGTGCTGTGACTTTCCCGGTGTTCTCCAGGAGATGAATTGAGATGTCATGGTGGAGATTTCTCCAAAATGGAAATTTAAATTAAAAAAATAGGGAAAATTATTTCTTTACTGAAAATTTTATAATGCTGCTAAATTTTATTAGGAGTAACATAAAAATCTGTTAGAAGAAGAATTCTCAGTGTCTCCTCCTGTCTGTTGACAAACCCTTCTCTTTCAGCTTGGGATATATTATTTTAATAAAAGAAGAAGACATTGTAAGATCAATTTATTTATCTGTTATGTAAAAAGAAAATCTACTTGCTCCATACTTGTGCATTCAAATATGAACCTTGTTCCTATGGACTAATCAGTAACTGTACGTGGTGGCATATTTACACGTTCATTTACTGGATGGCAGCTATAATTTGCACATATACTCTGTTTCCAAAGAATGGTTTTCCATGATGCAAAGGAGAGTAATTACTTTAAAAAAATTAATTTGATTAAGCAAAATGAAATGTGCTTTTGAAAATGGGCTTCATCTAGTACATAACATCAAAATGTTTATATTAATCCACGTGTTGGTATTCTTTCTCTCTAAGGCAACAATTATATAATCCATCGCAACAGTACTGAAGTAGAGATCTGCCGAGTGGCAAATCGGATTCTGGATGAATTAGTTCGACCCTTCCAAGAAATTCAGATAGATGACAATGAGTATGCTTGCTTGAAAGCAATTGTGTTTTTTGATCCAGGTAATTTTACAAAATTATCTCTCAGAAGTTTTTACATGTGATTGTACATTTTTTGTTAATGTAATTTTTTGTTAATGTAGAATTTGGTCATGATATCTGGCTGAATAGAAAAGAATCAAATGGAAAAAAAAAGTAAGATGCTCCTCTCAAATAATAATCTGTCTTGACTTTAAGTTTTTGTCATTTTTCAAGATGCAAAAGGCCTGAGCAATCCAATGAAGATTAAAAATATGCGGTTCCAAGTCCAAATCAGTTTAGAGGATTATATTAATGATCGTCAGTATGACTCCAGAGGAAGATTTGGAGAACTTCTTCTACTACTGCCTACACTCCAGAGCATCACTTGGCAAATGATTGAGCAAATACAATTGGTTAAACTATTTGGAATTGTTAAAATTGACAGTTTACTTCAGGAGATGTTACTGGGAGGTAAGCTAACAATTTGCTAAATTTACTGTGTTGTATTATGTTGAGTTTAGCATGCTGGAATTTTGAGGGAATCAGGATGTAATCAAGCACTCTGACTCACTGTCTGAGCTTTGGGTCATGTCATTGTTCACTAAAGCCTTATCTCGGGAGTTCATCTTGTTAACTTAGTCCTGCAATGACAGATTATTCCATGCCCAGTCACTGCTGGGTTGTCCTACAATTCCCTTGGCAGATGAAAGAATCCTTACAAATATTTCATGAAATCCACTGTTATTGCAGTTAAAACAGTGAAAATAAACACAGTACTTAATATGATTGAAGTCTGGTTAAATTGTGTAACGAATACCCAGAGGCAATTATTCAAATTGCCAATCAAAATATTTGCTCTATGGAAATGTAATCACCGAAGTATAAGTTGCTGGCAACAACATACTCTTTTGAATTGATATATGCACATGTTATTTTTGCAGGTACTTCCAATGATGCCAGTCATCTGCATCATCCAATGCATCCTCACCTAACCCAAGATCCATTAACTGGCCAAACTCTCCTCATAAGTTCAATGTCTGCTCCTGTACATACAGACCAGATTTGTAAGTAATTACAAGTTAGCCTTGTGTCATAACATTTCACTGTTTCATTTAAAAATATTAATTAGAGTGGTGGCCTGTCAGTGCTCATAGACTTATTTCATCATCATTCCTAAATTAAAATAATTGTGCATTACAAATGTATGTAGCTAAATGATGTTAAACAAGACACTTTGACCTGAATTTAATCTAATTTTAAAAATTCAGCACCATTCTAATCTATAATTGGTTTTATATGCAAAATTTTAATAAATTAAAAATTCTGATAATTAAAATATCCTGTTTCCGTAGCATGTCAAACGTAACAGAACTCCCTTTTGGTGCAGTAGTATGCATATGCAGAGTAGACCAGACTATAAAAATATGTAATTCTTTTTATGTTCTTTTTCAGCAACTCCAGAAACTCCATTACCTTCCCCTCCTCAAGGCTCTGGGCAAGAATATAAAATGTCTGCAAATCAGGCTTCAGTCATTGCACAGCAATCTATTTTGAAACAAAAACCATTGTGATAATGTTTTTGTTTCTGTCTTTCCCTTCCTTCCCTTCCTTCCCTTCCTTCCCTTCCTTCCCTTCCTTCCCTTCCTTCCCTTCCTTCCCTCCCTCCCTCCCTCCCTCCCGCGGCCGGCAGGAGAGCCGGGAACGCTCCAGGAATGGGGGGAAGGATGGTTGGAGATGAGGGAAAGGGCCAGAGCACATCACACCGGCCTGGCATACCCTGCTCCTGGCGTGAGGTGCCACCAGCAGCTCAGAGGAGGCTGCCAGAAAGGCTCCCTTGTCCCCCTGAATTCCTGCTTGGGAGAAACTTTTCCGGTCTCATTGGGTTTGGGAAATTAATTAGTTTAAATGAGCAATTAGGGCTCGATTTAGCACCGTCTCAGTGCAGCACCCTGTGGATGGATGAGCCTTCCCCTCTCCCACCCTTCAAACGGGTGTTGGTGTCTTATAAAACCATCGGGTCTGGCANCCTCCCCCCTCCCCTCCCCTTCTTCCTTTATATGCACTAGATGAATTGGTAGGACACTTGCACATTTAAAATCTCAGGTTGATAAATGAAATTATTTCCTCAGCAGCCACTGCTGTGGGTGTTCCTCAAGACACCTCATGATTTGGAAAGTAATGCTGTTCTGACTGCCACATACAACTGTAACTGTGGACATGACAGTCTAGCAAATATGTATAGAAGTTGATACTATTTTTAGATCTTATAACTGCACAGATTCATGTTTTTATTTCCTGTTTTAGTTGTTGTCTTAATGTTATTGTTTTAGATGTGTATATAGTTTTTCATTGTGACAGAACTGGTTAGTACTTGTTTAGCTGTGAATTGTAGGCAAGAAAAAGTGGGTTAATCAGGCAAAAGCCAAGATTTCACTAATAGTAAAATGTTAGGCTACCAAAAAAAGCACATGAATTAAACAAAAAGGAAAACATACTTAAGGGACAGAAATACACAACTCATTAAAAAAAATTATTTGAAAGGACCATCTCTTCCAAGTAAAATTTCAACAGAAGTGTTGAGTCATTCCTGCACAATTGTTTGTGTGAATCAGAGGGCCTGCCATGGTGAGTAGGCTTGAGGAGTTTTTTTTTAAAAAATTACACACAGTAATGTCTTTATCAGTCAATTGGACAGTGCCAAAGCATTTACATTGACAAATAGTTAAAACAAGCACTGGTATGCTTTTTGGTCAGGACTAACTAGTACTCTCCCAAAAAATTTAGGGGCACACTTTGGGAATTAGGCCAGTCTATGGAAATTTTCACCAAGTACTTTGAATACACCCTCCCCTCTTCAGGGGCACAGAGAGAAATATGGGCAGACCATGCCATTTGACCTTACTACTGGAGTATAGACTTTGTGCCATTGGATTTACTCTTGTAAGTGTATCCATTTGGTTTATATACCTAACTGGCATGTTTCAGCAATCTCTAAACTTCACCTTCAGAGAAGTTGTAGTTAATGTAGTAGCTCCGTGTCTGGAGAGGTATGGCTTACTAATGGAAGTGACAAATGTGCTGGAGTTCAGCTCCACATCTTCCTGCTTTGGGTATTCCTGTATTTCAAGCCAGAAGAAAGCCAGACATCAAGTATTCATCCTCTCAATTTTTAAGAGTTTTCAGAAGCTTGGGATGAATCGATTTTCTGTGATGAACCCCTTTCTTCTCCTCTTCCCCCCTTTACAGTCTGGGGGGATCCAACATTGACTAAATTTTGTGTCTGGAGTCTGTAACAACCCATCTGGATTTGAACCGTTTGTGGATTTGCACAAAGTGGACCTTGTGACACATGCTCACTTGGGCATATATGCTCACTCAGTTACAATTTGTGAAAATAATCTAATATGATATATTAAGTGATATGTTGTTCATACAATACTGACATCATAAGAAAATCATCACTTTGCACATTTTATTTATTCCAGACAGCAGTGATTTTTTTTTAGTACTTTAAAGTAGACTTTACCTCCAGAAGATGTCTAAGACAGAAACAGACAAAAAAGAGATAATAAAATATTGCAGTTTACTGAACTATTGCAAAGACAAAACATAGTGGAGTCAGTGATTCTTCAAGGTGAAATGTTTATCATCCTGAAAAGATACTTTCATTAATCACAGCATCCAAAGATGGTGTAGTCACACCTCTAGCTTGTAAAAGTAAGTTAAACAATCTGCAGTGGTTCATATACATTTTTGTAGGTAGGAAATGCAACATAGTAAATGCTGAGCTGACCTGAATGTTCAAGAGGCTTTAGTGTGAATACACCTACCGCCAGGTAGATGCTGTCTTCTCTTTGCTATTTTAAAGTAGTTGCTTTTGTAACGTCCATACAGTAGCTCTCAATGTTTGCCTTTTGCTTTTTAGATTGTTTTTCTTTTTGCTGTTTGGCTTTTTTTATTAAGGAATTGCTCTTTTTACAAGTTGCTTTTCATATGAGTTTTTGTGACAGAATAAGGTACTGAAGTTTTGCCTTTAAGAGTATACAGACTGTGCTATTTTTACAAGTTGGTCACAGATGCTTTATGGTGAAACACAAGGGTAAAGCATATGTGAGAGATACTGAGCAGCCCAAAAGTTTACTGATTTGGCTCATTTTTGTGTACTTGTCATAGAAAAACTTATCCACTCAAGGTAGATCTGCATGAATTTAATGGGTCAGATTAATGAAGTTAGTTGCATAGACATGGCAGTATTGGTCTGACTGACAACATTTAACTGGAAATAAAATGTAGTCCCCAAGTTGGCCACCCTTGCCTTACATAAGAGATGTGCATCGTAGTTTAATGGGTTTATTTTTCACACTGTACTTTAGATATCAAGTGTACAATAAAGTGTTTTCACACACTGCCAAAATATACTGGAGGAAGGATATACTTTAGTATTTTGTCTGAAAAAAAGTTATCTATTTTGTACGATATATTACATTTTTGAATAAGAACACCTCAGTAATTTATTGGGAAAAGCTGATTTATTTTATAAATGTAACATTATTTTTGTAAACTTAATAATGAAAAATCAAAAATGATTAGCTTTGTTAAATATTAAATTATAATGAGATGTAACTTTATATGTTTGAACTCTGATACCAAGTTTTTGTGTTGAGCATTTGGAATTGAAATGGTTGCTGGAAATATTTCAAATAGACTGGTTTTCATCAAATCTTAATAAAGAAAAATGAATTATCCAAATGACACATTTGCCTTTTGGTAATTTTTTTTTTGCTATTTACATAAACAATAAGAATGCTTTACATTGCTTATGTTATGAATAAGTATATAAATAGCATACTTTTCTCTCTACAGTATTCACAGCATCACAGAATGGCTGAGGTTGGAAGGGACCTCTGGAGGTCATCTGATCCAAACCCCCCTGCTCAAGCAGGATATTGAAATCATATGAAAGAATATTATGGCAACATTTTAGTTAATTCTGCTGTAACATGGCAAAATATTACATAGCTATGGTTTTCAGTTTTTAATTCTGACTCAGAAAGAACTGAAGCACATGTTTAATTCCATCTGTGTTTAAAATGAACCATATGTTCAACTGACCTGTTTTTTGTTTTGGTTTGATTTTTCCAGACAGGGATAACTTAGCAAATCACTGCCTTTTGTTGCTCTAGTGCCTTGTTATTTAGGCAAAGTTAGGTGAAACTAAGCAGATATTTATTTTCTAGATAAAGACTTCAGAAGCACTCTTCACAGTAAATTTTTTTAGATAACCGGTATTTCCTCAGATTTCAAAATTATATTTACTTCTATGTCTGAGTTTATTTTTTTAGATTGTTTTTTGTTTTGGTTTGATTTTTGGGGGTTGTTTTGATTGGGTGGTGGTAATAACACTGTGATTTGGGCTGCTTGCGTTTATTTACATGGGCTCTACTCTGGAGTCCAGAGCTGCCAGGCAAAGTTGCCATAGAAGAAAGAGGAGACTCCATTTCTGAACGCTGAAGATCTTCAGGTCCCTCTGAGGAACTTGTGCCAGTAGCGCATTACTCTAGATGAAGGAAACCTTTATCATGAGTGCTGGCTGAAGTGTATACAGTTTATGATTTTAGGGAACAGAAGAGATTTTTTTTTAGCCTGTAAAGGAGAAAATGTGAAAACTCCCGTGCATTTTTAATGTCATGAAGAGCTGGCTGACTCTTCTTCAAGGATTTCTATTAATCAGCTTTACAAGCAGCTCCAATAGGTGCATCAGATGTGCATATTTTAGAGAGATGAACCAGCTTTTAGTTCTAATCACTGTCTGGAATTTATCCCAGCTAAAGAATTCTGAAAGTGAGTTCCAGGAATCTTCTGCAACAGAAAATTTAAAGTTCTCAGAATGTGAGAAAATCTGGTATAGTTCTTGGTTGTACGTGTATACTTGACAGGTCTGCTTTTACCTCAGGGGTATATTGTCAGTCTGTGACAGACTAACATTTTATATGTCTTTCCACATACTATTTCTAGTTGTGCACCTCCAACATTTGTGTTACTTATGTTCAAGTATATAGTAAGCAAATATTTAGATTCACATTTTACAGAAGTCTTTCAAAAATCTTTATTGGTTTGCAATTCATTTTTACATTTATCATATTGACTCTGTTACAGAGCCATTAGCTTTATTCTTTCCATTTATTCTCCATAGGAAAAAACAAGAAATGCAAAAAAAAAAAAAAATTAGCCCCAAATTTAAAGTCATTATGTTAGCAATGCATTTGCACTTCTGTGTATTCTGTGGGTTTTGTAATATAAAAAGATAGAGAATATTAGTTGTCATTAGTGCTTGCATCCATCACTGCTTCCTTCTGATTCCTTATTGTCTTGTGGCAAATCCAAATATTTTCATAAACTGAAAAGTCTACACGTAAATAAAAAACCTTATATGAAATTGAAAGCTAAATCTAATTACAGGGAGGATTGAAGATGTTCAATTCCAGGAATATGTTTTCAAAAATTTATTTCATAAAAATTAAAATGAATACCTGATTTGAAAAATGCTAAATATTTCTATTAAATGATAAGAAACTTTAAGACACATCGAAATATGAAGATTTTTGTATAAAGGCAGTGAAAGGGAACTTCTGCTTGTATCACGAGATTTAATAATTTCCTTTTGAATACCAACAAATCTAATTAATTTCTAAACAGGATGGGTAAAATCTCTTCAAGATAGGGGAGCAAACATATTATGCCTAAAAATGTTCTTATAAGAATGATCTCTATTCCTTAATATTGTGGTGGAGCTATGATTGCTATTGATATTTCCTGGTAGTTCATTTGAATCAAATGTCAGTCAAAGATGCCACATCAGCTCTAGATTTACTGGTGGTGCTGAGATAGTTGTCACCTCCTCACCGACAGTGACAGCTGACCAAGTCAGATCCTGATGGTACACCCTAGCGCCAGCACAGAGCTATTAATTACCCAGTGATTTTGAGCCTGAGACCACCTTTTCCTTTTACAAGGGAGAATGTCAATAATGTATAACATGATGAGATGAACAGCAGCAAGTGTTGAAAATTTTCCTTGGGTCAGTTTGATCAAGGAATAGTTTCATCTAGAGTTTAGCACTGTGCTCTGAGATTAGAGAAGAAAGCCTAGAAATCCAAAATTTCAAAATGTTTCTGGCTTTGATCTGAATAGCACTGGTTGGTCTCTTTGAGTCTTACTGTAGCAAGAGTTGAACAGTTGAGAACATCCTGTTTCTGATTAGGCTTAGTGACATTATGGGGTTTGACCTTCAACATAACGTCCACTGCCAGTTTGTTAGTTAGTTGACCAAACAGACAGCAGTTGCTGTGTCAGTTGTAGAATATTGAGTGTCTTCAAGGAAACATAAAGATTGCATGGGGATATGTGTCTCTGAAAGTGAAATTACCTTAGGAAATTAGAGGAGACAGTGATTGATCAGAGAAAAATATTTTTATAGAGTAGACAGTAAGGTGTACTTCAGTCTTTCAAGGGAATTCAGTGAAAGGAGGAAGGAAAGAAGACATACGAAAATTGGATAATGCTGTTGATTCCATTAAGAGATTAGGGTCACCTCTACATTGGAGTTGTGAGATTAGACAGCTTTGCTCAATGTAGTTTGATTTGTGATTCAGCATATGACCCATAGATTGCAAAGATCATACTCCATTAGAACAGTTGATTCATTTACAATTTTTACTATGCAGTTCATGAGACTTATTCCAGTGGTTTAACACAACCTCATATGTCCACTGACAGTTTGTTGACTCTTCAGATGGCTGCTGTACAGGGAGGCCAGGGCACATTCAGCATCACTGCTCTGAGACCCTTCCTGAAAGTGTTATTTAAACATTTCCTTAAGTAAGGGGCAGTAATGCTTTGGGAGTGAAACAGTGTCCCTATGTAGTCCATGGCAGTGCTTACTGTCAGCAATCCCCTTTCATCATCATGTCTTGTTGCACGTGACACAGCTGACCTTGCCAGTTGTGTTACTTGAACTGCTTGTACAGCTGTCCTGACCACTTTTATTGAGGCAGCTCTGCAGGTTCCCGCACTCAGGGAACACTGAATGACATTGAGCACCGAGATGATGCTTTGATGCCAGCAGTCAGTTGCCTTATAAAGTGACCATGGAAGCAGCTGACCCATTTTGCTCTGTCATGATCTGCCTCATGCTTCTCACAGGCCAAACGAGATGTGATAAAACCTCGGTCAAGCTTTTAGTTGAGTGCACAGGCAACATTTCACTTCGATACAACTTTGGAGAAAAAGAAAAGCGTTGGATCTGGTGATATTCTCACCTGTCAGCTTCACAGCAGCCACTCGATATGTAGAGTGCTTGTGTCAGTTATTAAAATGGCCCATTTCCTGTCTTCAAATAAAACAAGTAAAATACTGGGTTACAACTACTCTCTAGCTAAAAGTATGACAAATTCATAGAAACACAGTTTGGAGATCATTAGAACTTTCATTTTTACTCTATACATTTCGCTGCTTAAATTAAATGATGTGGCTTATGTAATGTTTTGATCAGCAAGCAGTTTTTCTCTCCCCTGTTTTTTTGACCCTCCTCACAATTGAATGAATTTTCATGAATATGACTGCCCAACAAAGCATCTCGCTTTTCAGATGCCTACCTTTTGTAATTTAAATAATGTAAGAATATGAACATAGAGATTTAAATTAAGAGGCAAAGGCAATCACACCAAAGGAGTTTATTCAATATATTTCCAACATCATCTATTTCAAGATATAATTAAGATTACCATGGCCCAAGTCTAATTTCCAAAAAGTGGAGCAGATAGCAATTGTAATAGAGGACAAGAATTTTCCATATAACATTTTTCATTGTCATATTAGAATTTTTAATGAACATTAGTCTTGACCAGAAATGTAGTAAAATGAAACAATACTTTAAAATACGCAGTCATGTATTATAAAATAACAAACTTTATATATTTCATTTATGTACTGTAAAGTACACTTTTCTTTTGCAACATGCACATAAATATCTATTTTTTATCCTAATACCAAAATCACAATGTAACTGTAGCATGATCTTTTCATTGGGCTTTTTTGCAGGTTGATTAAAATTGCATTGTATCATTAAATGCATAGAGTCAGATATTCCATTCCTGTGACACTGCCTCTTCAGAGATTGACAGCCTAAGGTGCTGCTCATTAACCAACAAATAATTTGAAAATTAAAAGAAAGATGGAGTCCTTCTGGAGGGCAGGAGAGAAATCCACATCTGCCTAATCCTGAAGAAGGCACTGTTGGAGATTTCAGCTTTTGACTTACAGAAGGAGACACCTGCTTAAGGAGAAATTTGCATTTTGAAGATAAGGGTAGTTGTTGGCTGGACTTCGCGAATGAAGATTTTGAGATAAGCCTGCGCAATGGATTTTTTAGGTGAGGCACAGTGTGCGCAGAACTGGCCCCACTCCCTTTACTCCTGAGGTTCATTTTGCCGAGCACGCTCGGACGGCGACAGCGAGTTCCTCCGGGATTCGAACCGGCGTCCTCAGAGGAGGAGCCAGCTGCAGAGGTGGGGGCCTACACCACTCGGCCAACGCCCGCCGCCTCTCAAGTGTAACATCTCAGATTAACATTAAGGAAAAAAAACAACAAACAGAAAAGCAATAATGTCAGGCTGTTGAGCAATCCTGGGAGCCCACGTGGGTCAGAGCACCAGGGGAAGACCTCGCCTTGTCCTCTCTGCCACCGAATGACACAAACGTGGCACTGCAGCCACGCCTGCAACACAAGCTGGGGTAGTAGATAAGGGTAATAGTGGGGAAAAAAGTATCCCTTAGAAATACAGTGCTGATAGTCTCAAGGATACCCAATTAAGATAGGTTCAAGAAGCCTTGATGAGCACAGAAGGGCAGTCAGCCAAGGAACTAATGCAGCACTATTGCCTTTTGTAATGTCTCAGCTTCTGGTGGTATATCAGTACGTGAAAGTGAATATTTTGTCATGGTCAGAGCAAGCTTGAAGGCACCATAGTTAACAGAGAACCTCCACAAACAATGAAACTTACATGCAGAAAAATAAGATGGAATATTATTTTGATCTGGAAATAATTTAACTTACTGATTTTTTATACAAGTCAATCTTCCTGGTATTTTGAGTACTCTTTTCAGATTTTAAATGCTCGGAATTGACCATGCTATGTCAGATGTCATTCTCGTGTTCTGCTTGGTGGGGGGTAGTGGGTACAGTGAATGAAGATATTAAAAGGTCAATAAAGAATCAAAGCAGTAGGAAATCTCAGATCCAAAGAATAAACCTTCACCAGTACATGAGATAGATTGATGTGACCTACTCCAACTAAAGCAAATTACTGTCTTCCACCCTAATATTTTTTGCTGGTGATAAAGTTTCTTTAGTATAACTATTAATTGCACTGCTCTGTCCTCCCTGTCACCTGAATCTTATCTTTCCCAGAATAAGAGTTCTTATTTATTTACAGCTTAATTGATATTGAATCCTATGCCTGAGAATCCTTCAAGCCATTAGGCTTATATCACTTGTATTGTCACACTGACAGTCCAATTTCATGTGAACTTGGGCTGGATTTTCTGGAGCAACCCTGCCCTCCACTACTAGAATATCTAGAAAGGGAAAAAGAAACCAGCAGTAAATTCAGAGGAATGCAGAACATGCTGTCATTTCTGTTACTGGCTGCTGCTGAACTCACTACCTCCTGTGTATGACCTCTGAACATGTGAGCAAGTGCATGGTAGTTCTTCACATCACAGCGAGGCGTACAATGACACAGAGATCTATCTGCTGCCACTCATCTTCTCTGTGAAAGCCACATTTGGATTGCTATAAGGAGTGTTTGGAAGGATGCAAACGGCACAGGTATTTCATCCCACTCTTTTGTTTAAAAAGTAGAAATGTATGAATCATCCTTTGGCTCTTTGCATTTCATTTCATTCATAAATACTGATGTTCATGTATTAGTAAAAATATAATATTTAGACCAGATCTTATCTGACACATTTCACTTTATCAAATACCTTATTAAAATTTTCATCTGTGTTTATTTTTAAATCCTACTCATTTTTATTACAAGATAGTTTAAGATTTTTATCTAAATTTATCATGTGACTGTGGGAGAGGAATGAGGTATACTAGTGTCTCTGTAAATGAGGCATACTAGTATTTCTGTAAATGAGGCATTATTGCAGTCAGTGTGTGTGCTATAATGCTTTAAAGAGGCTCATCTCTGAAGTTCTGTGATTTGGTGCCATGTGTATTGCAGGTTAATCCCCAGTACACACAAGCCAATTCACCAATTTAAACCTCATTATTTCCTGTCACTTTGTTTTAAACTACAACCAGTGCAGGGCCAAAGCTGTGCACATTGTCCACTGTCATTTGCTTTATGTATGGAGACATATAGGAGAGTTATTTGTTGACCTTTGAAGTAGAATGTCAAGCGCCTTTAATATTCTTTCATTTCACATGATAAGGAATACAACCGAGAGTGCTTGGTCAGTCCCATGTAATTCCTGTCCTCCATGGAAATAAGGCTAAGTGGCACAGGTGACCCCTAATGTAAGAGAGCAGCCTAATGTAAGAGTGCCTGCTCCAGCATGTCTGTAGGGCTGCATCACCCTGTAAATGGAAGGAAGTTACTTTCTCCTTTTCTGTGGAAAAAAAAATAGCTGCTACATTGGAATGATTCTTACCTATGCATTGGGCATTTTGCTTCTTTATATGAAAAATATTGCAGTGCCATATTATGACACAATATAATGTCATAGTATTACTGGAAGAAAAAATTTACTAAAGGCCATAACCAGCTTACCCTACAGTTTGATCCCACTCTGTTGTATGAGTGAGCAAACTTGAGGAAAAACAGTAGGGGTCCTATTACCTCTGTTCATAGAGAAATTGGGAGTGTCAGGGTATCACTCACTAATATAACCTAGGATATAAAAGTAAGCACCTGCATTCAGAGCACAAGGTGGAGCTCTTCAGGCTAAGAAATTTGAGATACAATCTTAAAATAACACTTAGTACTCTGACCTGATCCAACAGATCAGTTAAAGAATGCTTAACTTCAGAGTCATGGGCTGACTTCACTGGAGCTGCTTGTAGGTTTAAAGGCTAGCTCACTCTGGCATGCTGCGCTGTGTAGTGATAGGCAGTGTGCCACTGCGTGCCACCCTGTGGAATGGGCAATACTGCACTACTGCAACCCATCACACAAATTATTGCTGCTTCAGCCACAGTGTTCTAAAAAATCCACCCACTTTCAGCAGAATGGATGTTCTCTCCTATTGCAATTCTGTGAATTGCAATCAAACATCCTTATCCTTTTGAATACAAAATTAATCATGGATGGCAAGTTCTGATTTTTATCCCTAGACAACGGTTTCGAAGGGAGCATGCAACTCTTTCAATCCTCACCTAGAGCTGCTGGTCAACAGCTGTCTGAATGTGAGCCACAGTGTGCTCAGGTGGCCAAGAAAGCAAATGGAATCCTGGCCTGTGTCAGAAAGATTGTGGCCAACAGAACCAGGGCAGTGATTGTCCCCATGCACTTGGCACCTAGCGAGGCTTCACCTTGAATACTGTGTTCAGCTTCAGGCCCCTTACTATAAGAAAGAGGTGCTGGAATGTGTTCAGAGAAGGCAGCAAAGCTGGTGAATGGCCTGGAATATAAATCTTATGATGAGTGGCTGTAGCAGATGGGGTTCCTAAGCCTGGAGAAAAGAAGGCCGAGAGGAGAACTTATTCTTCTCTACAACTACTTGAAGTTGTGGTGATGTAGGGGTTGGCCTCCTCGCCATGCAACTGGTGACAGGACAGGCTGAATGGCCTCAAGTTGCTCAAGGTGAATTTTAGGTTGAATATTAGGAAAAATTTCTTCGTTGAAAGAGTGGTTAAGCATTGGAACAAGCTTCTCAAGGAAGTGGTAGAGTCACCATTCCTGGAAGTTCAAAATACATGAAGACATGGTACTTTTCTATATGGTTTAATGGGAATGGTGGTGTTCTGTCAAAGGCTGGACCTGATGAGGAGGTCTTTCCTACCGATGATGATGAGTCAATGATTCTATGATCTGTGTGAGAAGTTTTGGAACTGAATGTTCAGCCATGAGCAGGGTAGAAACTTTTTGTCCCATCACAAAGCCAAGCTCACAAGCAGAGTTTCACTCACATCCTTGCTTCAGAGTTGGAGATTGAATGGACTGTGAGAGCCTGCCTTATGTTTTAACACCTTTAGGTGCAGTCCCCTTCAAAATGGATCTAGTGATGGTAACTTTGTGCTATAACTAATACATGAATGTAAGCTTTGGCACCAATCTTCAAAGATATTTTGTCACCTAACTACTATAGAAATCAATGGAAACTGGCTACCTAAATAGTAATTAAATATGCATGTATATCTAAGGATTTGTGCCTTTGATCTCAAAATCTGTCAGTCTAACTCATTACAAGCTGTACATTTACTTTAAAAGTGTGTGAGTTATGAATTAAGGATAAGATTAATTAGTAGTGTCATTAACTGTAGCAAAGCAGAGACAGATTGCCCTGATGGAGAAACTAGAAAGGATAATGGATTTAATGGCATATGTTCTAATGGAAAAAAATAACCTATTGCATGAACCTGTCATATCTGAAAAAAATGTGGCTACCATTTACAGTTCATATAGGGACAAAAAGGTTTATACACTAGCAGTATATAAATCACTGAAAAGAGTAAGTTAAGATCTTTATAGTAGCAGCGATAGATTTTCCCTTGTGGAAACCCTAGCCCAATTTTGTATCTACAGAATCTGTCTCTGGCATAAGTAGCTGACCTATCTCAAACACCCAGTGCTGGGTAAAGATGCATCCTGCATGAAGACACTCAATTTCTCTGAGCAAACACCCATTGAGGAGCAAGCATGAAACTTCTGTCTTCATTTAATACTGGGTAACACAGGGATCTCATAATTTAGTGTACTAGACTGCCAGGGTTATCATTTAAAGTATGTCCCCAAGCATGGTAAGGGCATCTAAATAAAAAATGAGAATTTGACCAGTGGCCAGTGAGCTGGAAAGTTAAATTTTCCTAGTGCAGATATCTCTCATGTGGGAATTCACATGTGTGCTAACCAGTGAGCTGACAAGTAAAAGGCAGAACAGGAACAGCCTTCTTCTTCGTCTGTTCTCTTGACCAGGCCATGGATCTCCATGAGGAAACTTTACTGAATTTTAGATCCATTGAGGCTAAGGTGTATAGAAGTGAAAATGTAGATTTTTCATAGGACTGTAGTGTTAGGCAGAGAAGAATTTGAGGATGGCAACTGGCATCTCTGCTCCTCTCTGGTCATAGAATCATATAATGGTTTGGGTTGGAAGCAACCTTGGAAAGTCAGCTAGTCAATAGTAAGCAGGGACAACTTCCACTAGATCAGGTTGCCCAGAGCCCCATCCAACTTAACCTTGAACGTTTCCAGGGTTGAGGCATCTACAGCTTCTCTGGGGAGCCTGTTCTGGTGCCTCACCACTGTCATTGTAAAAAATATCTTCCTTGTGTTTAGTCTAATCTTAGAGAATGAGCTAAAAAAGGACTATAAAAATCTCACTCCCAAACTTTATGATATTGAATAATTACTGTCCTGCAATTTCTACATGGTGCAGGATGATACCATGGCTTTTGAACCACCTCTGGGCACTCACTGTCATGCCAGTTGTCATACTGCAATCATTGTATCTGTGTCAGTACAACATAATCTCAAAGATATAATGCAGTGATATAACTAAACTTTCAGACTGATGCTTGCTAACTTCACCTATGCTGCACAGTACAGGACAGGCATGTATTTGTGTTGGATACCTTATTAGATCTAGTTTTCAGTGCTATCTTAGAAGGATTCTTTGTCATTTCTCTGAGTCTGATTTCCTGACTGATCCTGTGAATGCAGACACAATGAAGGAAATTTAAAGTTTAAAAATAAATATTATTGAATATGATATAACTGCTACATAAATCTAGAGTCAAGCTGCTATATAATGAAATACATGATGACAGCAATAATTTTACCAGCAAATGGTGTGGTGAAATCCGTGAGACTTAAGGATGGATGGGGTTTCATCATGCTTGGAAGCAGGAATTACGTACCTAAGTCTGACGGCTGTAAAAGATCCCAGCTTACTGTTAGCATCCCAATTGCACTTGTTCCGCCAGTTCGAAAGTTGTGAGGGGAATAAAGAGAAGAGAAAAGTAAGGGTTTGCAATTATAGTAAAATGACTGGTCTTGGTTTCATGTTCCTATGGCTTTTGATTTAAGGCTTCGGATAGTGAAGAGGTAGCTAAGAAGCAAAGTGCTTATACATGAGTCAGGTCTCCAAATATGATGGCTGACTGCACAGTCCAGTCTGGAGATGAAGAAAGGGAATGCACAGCGGAAGAACTCTTACCTTAAGCCCTCCCCATGTTCTGGGCTGCTGAGTTCAGGTCCAGCCCTCAAACAAAGGTTAGAGCAACCCTTAGGCTACCTTGCTAAGTAGACAGATCCCTCTGCAAGTGCAAGATTACTCCCAAAAGAATGTTATTGACTGCTGCTTTCAATTTGATTTTAAATGATTCATGTACTAACTGAGCTTCTACTACTTTTCAGCTGAAATATTATTTGACCTACCTGTTTGGGAACTCAGTCTTGTTCCAATGTCCTGACAATTGTCATTGTGTAATCGATCACCTTCGCCAAAAAAAAACAACAAGTGGCTGCAGAGTGAATTCTGCTGATTGAATTTGATGTGTGAGAGTGATTGGGCAAATACAGTGCTGCAGCTTACTTTTTTCAAGCAACAAAGCCACAAAATGCTTCAAGGCACTGATGCAAATGGGCAGAAACCAGAATCCAGCACAAACCGGGAACAGTATTCCCCAGTGACTGACTTGTTCAAATGCCGTGGTTCATGCTAGTAATAGTAAAAATAACAGACAGCAGTATATAATCTTCTTCACAACAATATGTTAAACTCCTGAATACTTGAAAGATGAGATGATAAAGGCACAGGAAAGTGATTTAAAGGATCCCTATAAGAATCAGTCAACAAACATTCAGTTGACTGGTGAGGCTGTATTTTCAGTAAATACATACTGACTGACAGACTGAAAAACTGGGAGAACATCTTTCCCTCCTTCTTCTTCCTCTTTTTTTTTTTTTTTTTTTTGTCTTTCCCCAAATATTTAATACATCCTAAAGCACTCACTAAATTTGGGCATCGCATCTTTACCACAAGGTGTTTGCCACAGATACTTTTCTTTCCAATATTTATTTATCTTTTCCCAGGGTGTAGTCATGTGTTGGTGTCCCAAATGGTGATAAAGTGTAGAACAACTAAATTAACCTTTAAAATTTCAGAGTGCAGGGAGATGGCCCCAGTGTCATGTAGAGATTGTCCAGAAGAACTAAGTCGTCTCTTGTTGAAATAACTGGACTGAAGGCCTCCAAGGACTAGGAAAGCATTTTCATAATGTCCTGCCATATTCCCATATTATTTCTTCAGAAAAGATCAGATCTAGATTTGTGAAATACTGTATTTGGTCTTATGCATTCTGACAGCTTCAGTGTGAGCTTCAGTGTGAGCTTGTGGGTTTCAATAGGAGACTGAGCTCAAGACCTTGGCCCCTCTCCCACCCAGATGAAAAGTTCATCTGACCCTCCATGGTTTATGGGAGCTGGACTTGCCTTGGGGAACAGCACAGTACACAGATTGTTTATTTCTCCTCTAGAAGACAGAGGTAAGGAAATCATCCAACCACAAATGCTAAATGACTGCATAACCCTAGTTTGCATGTGTTGCTCAGAGGGGTGATCAAGGCAAAATAAGGATTAACTGAAAGATGTAATCAAACACATTGAGTTCAATCAGCTTAATGCACTGACATTAAGATATTTGAACAAGGAAAATCTGTTGTTCTTTTAATTACGTTTTACATAACGGACCAAGAGAAAATATATGTCTTTCTTCTGTATAAATGGTATAAAATTATATTGAGTTTTACAGGTATATTAATCTTAGCAGGCACAGAAAAATAGAAAAAAACTCACAGAAATGAAATGAACAATTTTGAACCAGCTTGATGGTCCCTTCATTTTTTTATAACACACATCACTTTTGTAAAGAAAAAATCACACTCTGAAGAACTGACTCAGTAGAACACCAACTTAATTGCGTGTTTCAAAAAGATTTAAACCTGAGATTAAGTGATCTGATGAATTGGAGCTTTGTATACCAGAGCGCTCCTGAGCATGTTAGCAAAATGCTAGAAAATGAAATTGAAGCCATATTTGGCCTTACAAAAAAACCTTTTTATGTTTATTAAGTCAAAAGTTATAAGGCCAAAGTAAGACACAGGTTGGGTTTTTTTCTTTTCTCTCAGTAAAAGGCAAAAAAAAGAAGAAATAGAAATAAACAAGTTAATTTCAACACAGTTAAAAAGACAAGTAAGAAAACACTGCTTATATTTCTTGATGATATAAAAATGGGAGCAGAGGAAAGGAAGAAAACTATTATTATTATCTTTGGAATCTATGGTAATAAAACTAAAAAAAAAAATTATCCTGAGGAAAAAGACAAACTGCTCATGAGAGCAGTATATTTTTTCTGTAAATATGCTTGCCTCCCATCTCACCTCCATGTGATGGCCACTTTTCATCTCTGAGACTCAGCATGTTTGTTAGATGCCTGAGGACAGCTGTGGCAGTGCAGTGGCCGGGAGTGTTGGACCATGCTGCAGCTCAGCCAGTAGAGCCCTTATGCAAGGTATAAGTCTTTCCTACTTTAAATTTTGTCTAATATATGCCTAAAAACTATATGCAATTGTAACAATTAGGTAAGTCTAGGAGCTGAGGGATGCATATACCCCCTGCCTTCAGTTCTACAGTATTTTCTCTAACTTCACTCATTAACTCAATGCCTCCTTTAACCGTCCCTATTTTTTCTAGCTTTCTGACTGAAGATATAATGAAGATTTTTAAATTTGCTGCTTTTGATCCTAGACTTATTCATGTTAAGATGTCAGATGGATATTAATAATCTAATATTTTTGGGTTGCAACACAAATGTTTCATAAGAACTCCACAGGCCAGAGATTTGTAGAGAAGAATAAGAAATTGAGGTGCCATATTTCTAACACATAACCCTCATACACACCAGCACACAAAATAACCCAGAGCTCCAATTCAATTTAGTGGGACAAAAGCAATCTAAAAGAGAAGTAAAAGCTTCAGCTTACTAGAAGAATTGAGCTGTGATGGATATTGATGCTCACACCCTTCAGAATTATATTTTTTGATAAGAAAGGTTCTGTTGCAAAATTTTAGACATTTATTTATTTTAAGTGTGTGTATTTGTGAGATTATTTCATTAAAGTGTGTGGTTATGTTGTGTACACATATGAGTTATATTTGTATGCATTTTTATATTACATTCATCAACTGCTATGTGCACATATAGACTGGTACAATGTTTTATGAATTCTTAGCAGATTCTACTTCTTTATTCTTGGTCAATTATATAATAAATATTGAATTATTCCAGATGCTTCATCAACCTTAAAAAGAAACGGCCTCTTGCCAGTACTATTTTACATCTTATGTATGCCTAAACTTAGATATCCAAAATAAGACAAATATGTCTTCCTTCTTCCATGAAACTCCAGCTTAATATGTCTCCTGAGGACACTTTTTCCTCCTCATAATCACAAAAGTTTAGCACATTGTAGGCTATCACCTTTGTTTACACACTTAACTAAGCTCAAATGAGGACCATCTAAAATGAACTCAGGAAGTAATACACAAAAAGCTCTTGATTGTCATTTTGTAATATGAGATTTTTTTTTCCTATGACACAGTTTGTTGTACATAAAGGCATAAATTAATAATCTTGGTATTCAGGAGGGTATATAAAAATGCAAAAACCCCCTTTGTTATTTATTAAATCTTGCACACTACAAATACAGTAGTCACAATATCTGTGAAGATCTAAGTGACCATATTACTCTTAACTTGTACAAATAAAAATATTTGTAATAAATAAATAAATAAATAAATACAAATACCATTTTTAAAATTGTAGACAAAATGTTCACCAAGAGTGGTTTCATTGTATCATTGAACTTCATGGTCAGTTTCCACAATTTAGACTTTGGGGTCAAATCTGAACATTAACACACAAAGAGAAAGGGGCAGACTTGACATCTCACAGAAGAAAAAGCTGGTACAGCAATAAAGTACAAATATAGAAAGATTTAAAAATTGCCTTCAAAAAAGTGTCACAAAATAAACTTCTAGATTATTCAAATGGAAGATCCCAGACAAAGCACCGACTCCTTTAGATTTCTCTCAGAACTGAATTCCTATATGTATTTTTAGAGTTGAGTTTTTGTTTGTTTCCTTGTTTTATTTTCCCTTAACTTCAGAGGTGCTGAGGAACTAGTACCTCCATTTCTGCCCAACCCAACAGGCAACAGCTGCTCAGAAAGTCTGAAAAACAAAAGCCACCTGATTTCAAAAGGGAAACATGCATATTGAAGCAAGAAGAATAGACTATGCCAGTAATTCACTGACTTTCTAATAACACAGTAATACAATTACATAGCATCACATTAACACAAATGATGTTTCAAGAGCACTTGAGACTAAAATGAAATGTTTTATAAAATATGTATATTAACTTTAATCAAATGCAATATTTTTAGCTAAAGACAATTTGATTCATATTCAGTGCTCCAAAAACTAACTTTCCTGACTTTGATCATACAAAGACATAGAGAAGATCTTGTCAGATATGAAATACAGAAGGGAGAGGAATAGAAAAATTAATGAAGTGACAACACTGATTGAACTTTGCTGCCCTTGCTGTACTATACTAGAACAAGCACTTCTTGCTAATACAGTGGAACAGCTCAACAATTTTCAGGCATGAAGTCTACTTGAGGGAAAATTCAATAAGTAAGTTAAAGAATACCAAACTGTAATCAGACCTTCGGGAGGAAGCAGTATTGATACAGAACTTTTTTTTTGACAGTTTTGAGTGTAGCACTGGTAGTCTGTTTCAAAAACTGTCAAAACAATGATAAGTGGTCTTGGGAGTCTAATTCTAATTCTTGCACCAAATAATCTGCTTTCTTGGTATTAGTGCCATTAGCAATTTAAGAAGTCTGCTTTTTGAGGGGTAAAAGATGTTAAAATGGAAAAATGACTATGCTGAATGTAGAGTAACTACTTTTCATGACATCCTTATTTAAATCAATAGGATTGACTAATTAAGACATCTAAGCTGAAATCCATAGGATTTGACAGCTAACACCTCCCTGTAGCAATAAGACAACATCAATAATTTCGCATCTATACTGATGTGAAAATTAGCCATCCTATTTTGATTGTTTTTCAGTACTTACTGTTTTCCTCTACGACAAAGCCATTCAATACCTAGTATACTCCCCACATTCCAGAATAAAAGCAGATTAAACTAATATACATTCCGCCTTGCAGTGCATGTTTGTAGCTTGTTACAAAAGAGCCCTGATAGACCTGTTTGGCTTCTCATTCTTAAGATGCCTGTGAACCATAACAGGATATTAAAATACATGTCATGTCCAGGAGCACCAAGTAAAGAGCCAGCACCCCAGAATGGAAAAATTATTTTATCATTACATTTATTTCCCATTTAAAGGGAAAGTCTTTGCTTTGATAGTTTCCTGCCAGTTCGTCCTCTGAGGGTTTGCTTTGCCTTCCTTCAAGTTTTCAGTTTTCCCTCAGGGTTTCTAATGATTTGTGCAAAGTCTGTGCTACATTACTCCTGGAACTATTCTCAGTGCACAGTAGAACAGGTTCATGGAAATCATGGCACCTTGAAACTTTCTGGAGTTGGAAAGGAGAGTGAGAGACTGAAAGAATCAAAATAAACAGTGTGCCATCCAACAGACGTGCAGGCTTAAGGTTAGTTCTCTTTGGTGGTTACATTTTGAGTCCTGTTGAAGTTTTTGTTCCTTAGTCAACAATGTTTCCCTTCTCAGTTTGCAGCTTGAGACAGACTTTTCTTCAAACCATGCTGATGAGCATGATAGCCTTCATTAAAGCAAGAACAATCCTTTTGACATTATACATAAATGACCTTGAAGACAGATCAAGACATTCAAGGTGAGCAGAACACATCAGAAATATCTTCTGAATTATCCTATTGACTCTAAAATTCACTTAATATCATTCCCTGATACTTTTCCTTACATTTGTTGCTGGGTTTTGGCACAGTTTATTTTCCTATTTAATTCATGGCCAGATGAATATTGTTGGTTTTAACGTAGTTGTGCATAGCAGAGTAGGACCATATCTTCCAAAATCTATAAGGGTCACAGTAAGTATCCATTTGGAGACATGTTAAAAGATCACTGTGGACCATGTATATGTTTCTCTTTCCCTCAACCACAGGCACATTTATTTGGAGGTCAAGTACCAATTTAAGCATACCTTCATGTGGTCTGTGTACTTGAATTCATGAAATTTCAAGGTAAATCTCAAAAATTTTTAAGAACCCAAAGTAACATCATCCTGTCCCAATTATAAAGTAAAAATCAATCTAAAATATGTTGCAATTTTTCATATCAAATTCTCTTTTCATAGTTTCTGATTCAAAGTACTTCCATAACTTCTTTTTCTCCAAAGGATTTTGCAGATACCTAGATATCAAAAAAGAGGGGAAAAAAAAAAGGTTATGTAATTCATGCTGGAAAAGAATTTAAGTCCACATGCCCTAAGCAAGCAGCAAATCTTTACATTTGACATACTAAAATTTTACTGTATGCACAACTTCCAAGTAATTTCTTAGCATCTGCATGCAATATTTGATTGAGAAGAATTAAGTTATTTAAATTTGAGATGTGTTGAATGTTATATCCTGAACTGGACTGTCAAGAACATCCTTGACAGTGGTTGTTTTTCTTATTCATGTAATGTCTGCCACAGCTTTTTCCAATCAATAGAATTTTTCTATTAGGTCAGGGCCCAGAGAATTTAATCACCTCTGCTGATCTCACTTTCAGCAGCATGGCTTAGAAGGAGAAGATAGCATTCAAGTTGAAAGTTCCAGTTCACATAGGAAACCACACTAAATGTGATTCAATGTTCTTTGAAATGGGACAAGTGCCACTCTCTGCAAGTACCACCACAAAGCAAACAAAAATCATTTACAATGTTCTTCAGCAAACTACAGAATTTTCTTCAAAGCTGTGAGCACAAGGGAGACCAAAAGGAGGCAAATATGAAAAGATTTGAGAGTACAAAAATTTTGAAGGTGTCAGAAGCCAAATTGCATTGTGGCTAATGAAAAGAAATGCCATAACAGACTATGTTAGCAAAAGAGTGTCTCATACATAGTCTATGGACTTAAAAGAATTTTTTTCCAATGTCTGTCTTTTGCAAATGTTTTGGCACTGGTAGGTCTTATGTTCCTCAAATTAGGCTTTAAATAGTTCTTAGGTAATATCCTCCATTTCCCTGTCCAGGGCCATGTAGGAGGATATGGACTGAGGTACATAACAGCCCAAAATAGGCACATCGATTAGAATTGGAGCTAATGAAACACGTATCTGAAAAAGATGTTTCTTGAGCAGTTTTTCTACTTATGTGTCCAACATAAGAATAAGTGCTATGGTCACTTTTCTTGGGTTGAGAAAAACTGTATTGAGATCCCTGTTCTGCTTTTTTCATGGCAGTGACGTAACATGGCCTTATGTTAGATGTGATAGATGAATATTGCTGGAATAAAGAGATACTCCCTTTTTCTTACTAAATCATTTATAAAGCACAGAGTAACACCAATAAGATAAATCTGCACTTCAACTATTTTGCCATTAAGGTACTCAATGGAAAGTGGCAAAGCTATGCTGAAAATTCTTGGTCTAGCTCTGGCAGCTGCAAAACTTCAATCCAACCTACCCATGAGTGCTTTGGATTTCAGTTTAGTAAACCTTAGTTTGTGCTCTGGAGGTAGTTTTCTTTGCAAAAGGGCAAACCAAGTTTAGGTTCATGAGTTTCAAAGAGGGTTATTGACTGGTGATCTGTTTTTGTGATGTCTTAAATTTTGCAATACCTCATGCTGTTACTTTTAAGGAGCCAAACATTCAAGTTTCTCTCTCTTTTCCCTTGCCCATAAAGAATGGGATATTGGTGCTCGTCATGTCCTGTGACTGTAACTATAAAATTGCAGGAACAAGGTTAATGGGACCATGTAAAGTCTGTGCATGGATATCTAATAGCACAATAGCTGATGAATATAGTGAACCAGTGATTCACATAGGCTGAAATGAGAAATTAATTTAGAAGAAACAACTCTAGGTTACAGAGTCCACTAGGCACTTCTTTTCTAAAGGTTCTAGATAGTCAGCATAAGTTGAGCCATAACAGAGGTACTACAGAAAAGTAATTTCTGCATCAGGAATGGGAAAAGATTTCTGTAACAATTAAGCCCATAGCATGTGAGCTTTTTAATGATCAAGATATTGTTAATCTCTTCTTCCACTTCTGTGATATCAAGGAAGAAGCTTCAAATTCTGAATACAGTATAAATATCATAAATAAGGTTAAAAAAAATTTACATCTGCACCCCATAAAGTATTTTCATAAATTCAGTCAAATAAGAGTTTATAAGCAAAGCATTAAATAGATTAAATAACATGGTTCAGATGCCCTGGTTTAAGCCTGCAGAGCTCTACGATACTGCTCAGGAGAATATTTTCCATTTTAAGTGTATTATATTCATTATTCCTTTCCTCCCCCTCCTCTCTTCTTACATTTTAATTCATTTTCTGGCTCTCGCTTCATCACATGGGCTTTTATTTTCAAAATAAGGCATTTGTGCAGTATCTTTCCAAATGCCTTTGAAAATAAGGCATTTGTGCAGTATCTTTCCAAATGCCTTTGAAAAATTTAAATATATAATGCAGCTACATTCTCTTTATCTGCCATGCTAGCAACATCTTCAAAAAGTCTAGTATATTTATAAAGCAAGCACAGGTCTCCTAGCATTCTTACTGCATCTTGTTAGCTAATCCCCTTGTCACCACCTTACTTTCACTTTCTTCTGTCATAAATGAATCCATCAACAATCATGTAATTCGAATGAGCTGGTTTCCTTCTTTTTCCATGAAGTGACATTAACTCGCATTTGACTTGTAAGAAGCGTGCACAGTTTTCACTGAACAAAATATAATCAAATCTTAACTACTTTTAAATGTTACTTTAGGGCTTTGGTAGCTACTATGCACTGCTTCCAAGGATATTTAAAAACCTAGATGGGGTAAAAGGCAAATTGGTTAAGATGTGGGATCCAGACCATGATGGAGCCAGTGGAAAGTTTCCCACTGACTTTGATGCTAAGACCCTGACACATCCTCTCTTGGTTGATCCAAGCAAGTTCATTTTTCACTGTTCTGAGGAGGTGAAAGTAGAGCTCCTTGATTGCCATGTTAAACTGAGAGGGGAGAAGCAAGACTCATCACATTAAAAAAACCCCAAACTATGAGAAATAAAGCCTCCCTAGTACAGTAGAACAGAGCATGTGTTGGTGTTGAAAATAATACATGAAGGATTTAGGAGTCATCTGTGATTAGGTTTTTAGGTTACCTTTGTTGCTACAACATGGAATATGCTACTAGCAGGCAGAAACAATGCAAGTACAAACTAAAGCCATAGGCCAATGCTACAGACTTGTTTCAAACAGAAAACAAAGTACTGTGGAAGTAATTATGAAAAAAAAGTATAGTTTCAACAGGCAATTCCATTTTCCAGCTGACTAGAATCACTTGACTTTTGTCCCCACTTTTTATATTGTGTCACAAATAAACAAAGATTTCATGCAACACACACCTTGTTAAGGGCTCTTGCAGATAGAGTTAGGGGACTTGTTGCATTGAGCTTCATTTAGTTTTATACACCAGTGCAAAATAATTGTAAATACTTTCCAACTCAACTTGATGGCACTTTATAAGCCTCTTGCTTTTTACGATGAAGCACATCTGACAATACGATGTAAAAGACAAGTGAGAATTCACCCAAAATAGTAGTTTAATAACTTTTCCCCAACTGACCTACCCAAAACCTCCAAACAACCTTTAAAACCTTTAATTTCTTTAACCTCTTTCATTGCTTCAAGACTTTTGAAATTAGGAACTTCAAACAGTTTCCCATAAAAATTGCATCTTAAAACTCTGTGGAAGACTTTAACTACATTCTTCAGGAAAAAAAGAAAGAAAAAGGATTTATAGTAATGAAAAAATTACTTTTGCAAGATCACATGACATTGGTGAATCTCATTCAGTATAGAATCCTGTATCACCTTTTTATAAGTAACATGGAAGACTCATTAGTCTAGAAATGTTATGCATTATAGTTTTTTTTTAAATGTATGCATTGCGCTGCCCTGCAGATATGACAAATCTGAAAGTTAAAAAAGCTAACAAATAATTTTATTGGTTTTCTTTTTCTTTACTTTTTTTTTTTTTCCCCCCAGATTGTTCTTTTAATGTGCAATTTGGGGACTAATTTATGTACTGGTCCTCCCTTAAGTCAAAATACAGATATTATCAAGACTACTTGTTTCTCAGCCTCTTCAATGTTTCAATTTACAGGACAGGACTTTTTTTATTCCATTTTCTGTGCCTTTCTAACACCTGGAAATAGCTGGAAAACTTTTACAGCCTAAATAATTTCACTTTGGGAAGAACCAACGCTCTGGTAAATTCAGACTGCAAAATAGATATGTCAGGAAGTTACAAAGGTCTGAATTTGCTATGATGAAGATGAAAAAGGTTGCTATTGATGTTGTATTGTAATGGAGTCTGTACCAACAGTCTCCCATGCTGGGAAGGAAGACTCATGTTTTATACATCTGATTCATATGATGGCAAGAAAGACGCACTCTTGAAGACAGAGATGTTTTACAGTCATGCAGTTGAGCGTGGGGGATGCATAGAAATTTCTCTGAGAGAAAAGAACACTGGCCGGAGTTTCGGAGTTAAAAGATGTCGAGCTAAGTCATGTTTCTAGCTAGAGCTCTCAGGTAGAGACCATACTATGTGAGGGACTTTGTTAAAGGTCACAGCTAACAGTGGGGTTCAACGGGGAAGTCAAACAGTGGGGTCACTCAGGAACCGGTGAGGACACTGAGCCATAGACAAACATAGTGCGAAACTGTACAGCTTGCAGTGGCAGCCCTTCACCCCTGAGAACCAAGGGGCACTGTGCCTCCTTGCCTGGAAAGCACTTTTGTGAGCTATTTTCCATCTTATGGCAGACAAACCCTTACAAGCTTCACATCTGGGGACAGGGACTTGGCTTTTTGTGAGAGAGAGGGTATGAATACAGCCCACTGTTAAAGAGACTCACACAGCAGCCTTTCCTCCCTGCTCCTGAGTCCCAATGGGACCATACAAAATTCTACTTTCTGTATACCTCAGTTTCTCCACTGGCAAACAGAATTTTTGGTCCATGCCATTTCCACAGCCCTTGAAGACATCTGAAAATAAGCAACAGTGTAGTGAAGGTGTCTAACAAATATTAGTGCTGTTAGAAGAGGTTATAAAAAATGCTTGGCCTAGCTCCAGAAATGTGCTTGGGGAGAGGCAGGGATTTGCATATGCAGAATGGGCACACAGAAAGTAGCTGCACACAGTGGAACCCTGCAGTTCATTAGTATTTTTCACACTATTTTTTTGTTAGTATAGCTTTAGCATTTTATTTCAAGCACTAGCCATTGAATGTAAAAGCAATAATTGTCCCTGCATGAAAGTCATGATTTTTCATTTACATCTCTTTTATTATGGCAATTAAATTCTTATCACTGACCCATATTTACCCTTATCCCTATAGGATATAGAGTTTTTCAGTTATTCTCTTCACTGCCATAATGTATTGATCAAGCAATTTGCAACCTGTCTTTCCTTTAATGTAATTTCCAAACTTCCACTTGTCTAGCCTCTTATTTCTCCCAGACAAGTATTTGGAAGATGCTATCTTCTCCACTACAGCATGGCCTTACTTCTGAATTTAAATATCATATTATATACACAAATGGATGCATGGTATGCAGAAATTCATGAAGAATCTCCCTGTAGGTTTTAAGCAAACCCTATTGTTATTTTAAAGCCAAGTGAGATAGAAGGATGGTTTAAAATAGACAAATAAACAAATTAAAATGATAAACAGAAATTTATAGAGGACTGTCTTAATAATTGCCTCCTTCAGCAGGCAGAACAATAATGAAAAACACCCAAGAAAAAAGAATAATCTACCACCGTAGGAAAACACACACTGATTCCATTTCTCCTGAAAAAACCTGAAACGGTCAAATTTGGATCACCTTTGTATTAATGCAAAACAAGAAGTTTTAGAAAAAGTATTTCCAGCCTGTGGATTTTATATAAAACCAGACCTGTAAAGCAATGCAGTTGTTTTCACTTTCATTTTAACATAAGTGTTCTCTTAAGAAATTTCCTCTACCATATACAAGCTGGATCCTAAGACTAAAACCTTCTGATAAGAGTCTGCTGTTACGGAGAGAGAATTTTATGTCACAGGAAGACAATTTCCAATAATTTTGCAAAGTAAAGAGTTTAGTTTGTGTCCTGGTTTTAGTAGCCAGGATCAGTTTGTCACTGTGTGGGTGTGTATTCTAAAGCCTCTATGCCATTTTTTCCCATGAACTGCTCAC